>JBAWJQ010000220.1:0-600000 GCA_037783105.1 Bactrocera zonata | reverse complement strand
CTGCGTTCATCATCCATCAAAGAGTGAGCCTCGCAAAAGAGCTTCAGCTGGACTCTGTCTGGCCCTGAGAGCTCATTTGCTTAACTACATACATACAAACATATTTTTTAGTCCAATACTGCTTCTATGATTTCTTAATTCCTCGGTCTAAGCTTCCAGATGAATATCGAATGCCTTTCGCACAACTTCTGCTAGCAAAGATTACAGACAGATAAAAATAAAGGCCAACACTCCATTTTGCCGTAAGCAAATGTTTGCCAAATCGGGCAACTGAGTGGTTGTTGTACTCGCTTATTACGATTAAGTAAACAATAACTTCATTGACATCAATAAATACAAAATATAGAGCGTGGGAAATCCACGAATTCACACATTCATTCTCAGCTCCCAGGCAATGCAGATAACGTCGCTCGACAGCGGTAACGACGACAATTTCAATTAAAATTTAAATAAATTCGGACTTTCCAATAAAAACATGTACAACTAGTACATCACTACTGATTTCTGATCACTACTTGTTCTGATGGGTTAGTGGCCAAAAATGGCGATGGATGTGAATAAAATTGGAGCACGCTGCTTTCCTACGCCGCTAGGCTAAGCGCTATGACGGCGGGCCTGCAGCGTGCGCAAGAGTTGCCACCACAATGGATTAGTTCACTTGTGGACGGTCGCAAGCGCACTCGTGTACACATGTACATATATATGTATGTATGTATGTACACACATCACACGTTTGCAATTGTAGGTTTATGCCGCAAGCGAAGGCAGATGAATGGACTCGACTGGCCGTACACTTTTAACGGTGATACGGTGATGCTGTGAAGAGTGCGCCACATGCGTTTAATGCCGAATTGACAGAGACAACAAAATCGTGCAGAACGTCTTTGGATGCATAAGGCGAGTATGACAAAAATAACTGACCAAAAACAAAAAGAAAATCAATGTGCTTTGCTTGAACACAATTTGAACAATGAACGGTGGCAGTGTGTGTACATACATACAAACATACATGACTGATCAAGCATCAGTGATCAACCTGTCAACCTATGCAAACATTTTTAGACTAACGAAGCGTGGTAAAACGCTCGTGAATGCGTTGGTGTTATCAAAAAATGGAATAAACATGCGTGCATACACACGAACATATTCGCTGTTCCACGACTGTTAATAATGAAATGAATAAAGACTACGAACATGACAATCTGACCAGAGCCAACCAGCCAGCCAGCCAATGCAATCAGTCAATTAAATGCTCAAATCGCCGTTAGATGAAATGCCGCAAGAAAAACAGCGCAACAGAGTTAGTCTCACGTGCTTACATACATATGTATATACTATGTGTACATAAATATAATATGTACATATAAATATAGTAAATGCATGTACTTATTAGTGTATGTTAAAAACTACATATGCATTTTCGAATCTTCTTTGAAATGTGCTCCTTAATAATCTAAATTAAATGCGTGATTTCAAAAATTAAGATTATCGATTATATAAGCATTTATCATAGCGCATAGGCTATCAGAAAGTGATCTTTCTGTTGATCTTTGGAATCGTCAATAAAAAATGGTACATAATGTGGTTGTATGTGCGCGTTCGTAAGCCTTAATTGTGTGTGAAAATATTTTATTTCAACGGCATTCGTCAAATGTATCACCCTCAACAAATTGTACATATGTATGCATGAACCTATGTATGCACACACAACAGAAAGATATTTAGTGAAGAGCGGCGCAATCACCAACCAACAGCAACGGGAACACCAATACACACAACGTCAGCTTGGCGCTTTCGTTTCGTTCGTTGTCGTCGTACCAAATGAGGCGAGCTCAAACTTGTCGTCATTTGGCGTAGCTCCACCTTAAGCAACGGTAAAGTAATCAACCGATCAGTGGACAGCAATAACAGTGCTGTAACAGCGTCGGAAGCAAACAACAAAAGCAAAAGCACAATGACAACAGCTGCTGGTAGTTCTTGACTGCCGACGGCTCGCCGGCTCACATAAGACCTCAAAGCGGATGCTAAAGTCTCTGTTTACCACTGCAACGCGAATACGTAGCCACTGTACATACATACATACATATTCGCATACATATACATATGTACGTAACAGCTATGTATGTGCATATTTATGATTAAAGCAAAATGAAAACAAGAACGTGATGCAGCAACAACAAGAGTTGGAAAAGATGTGCTCCCACATTGAATGCACAGCCGACACGCCGATATGCCGACAGGTAGTGTGGTGAGTTTGATGTAAATTTTCGTATTTACCTTTCTTGCTGCGCGCGGTGTGCAGCGTGTATGTGTGTGTGCGTGGCGCTGTATTGCTTGCGCCATGAGGGTGTGGGGAACTTGGCTATGGCTTTGGCTGTGGCTGGCTCTTCATCCAGCTGCGATCGCTGGCGTTGCCGTTGCCGTTTCCAATTCATGGCCCCGGCTGCGATGTAAGCGCATTCGAGGCGTCCAGTTCGATATTTTTCTGCAAGTCGGTGTGACGTTCGCGCGCTTAAATCAACAAATACGGCAGAAGCATGTTGTGATCGACGCCGGCTAATTGAAGTGTGTTGTTTACAACTTTCGTCGCGCTAAACCGTGATTCGATTGTGGCGCAAAAAGCATTTACTAATCTCATACCGGTTGTTAACACGTGCAACAATCGCACCGCGTACTCAATAGAGTTATGATCAATTGATTTGTGTTCATCTAATTGTGGTTCCAAAAAAAAAATTGTGTCGTAATGAGTGTGTTTAGCATATTTCCGCATATTTCATGCTAACTGCTCGCCTATGCTTGTGCGTATTTGTACATATGGATAGGTAAATCCGTGTGTTCTTTGGGTAATAAAGAATCCTTGTGCATGTCTTTTCGAAAATTCTATAAATTTTATCAAAAACTACTGACTTAATAAGAAGTAAATCTCTATTTGCATTTCAATTTAAATTTTTTGGTCGCCTTTGAATAGCCATTGGAAGTAAGCGAATACTAGCTAGCGGTAAGCTTTTTAGAATGAAATTTTTGAGAAAACAACCGTAGAATGGATGCACTGATATTTACTGGACTAAGGGCTTTAGTATTTTGTATAAGATTCACTAAAGTATAGACGATCTACGCGCACCTCAAAACAAATTACGGTGCCCGACTTTCCTTAAACGGCAATAAAAAAGTCGGAAATCTCTTTTCTCTTCCTATTTGAAATTATATCAAAATTTTGTCCAAATCGTAGAAACTGTGTGAACCAATTCTTTTATTATGTGCCAATGTGCGTTGTATATATTAAATTCCATGGCACACACTTGTATATTCAGTAAATTCATAATGATAAAAACATTTTGTATGTCATCGAAATTGCCGTCGCTAGCATTGGATCATCCGCGCGTACACCCACGTTGCCATCTATGTACCCATGTTTGTACACATGTATGGGTGTTTTCACACATTTTGGCGCGCCTGTATTGAATGAAGAATTCAGAGCCTCTATTTCAAGGGTGGGGCAACAACATGGCAATTTCAATTCCACTAGAGTGCCATATATGAATACGGTCTCTATGGCATTTCAAATGTCAAAGATTACGTAAGGAGTTTTAAAAATCTTAAAATCAGCAAAAATAGTGTGAAAAATAATTTGCAAACATCCTACATCCTTGGGTCGTGTACCATGGTTCCCTCTTTTATATTTTATAAAACTGGTTTAAATATTAAAAGCAGCTCTAAGATGATTGAGTTGAAGTGTTTAACCCAAAATTAATGAACAATTTATATTCTTTAAATTACCGTTTTGAAAAGACGCTTCTTAAGTCTTAACATAATTTTCACATATATTTAATGCGGCTCGTATGCAAGTATTAAGAATCAAACAGTAGAGATACTTAAGGCTGCGAACCTCCCTAATGTGCGCACCGCTTAGTTGCATCCGAAATTTCTAAAGGCGTAGACACTTGATCTGGTGTGGCATCAAATAGACATGGTATGCCGTTGCACAGTCATGGGTGGTGCCAATCAAAGCCAATTGCTCACAATTGAAATTCCGAAAAATGATAAAAACACATCAGCGCACCCAACCTGCAATACTTAATACGAGTAAGTGTTAGCCACCGAGCCGTGACAACCCGCCATAAGCTATTTCAACTGCGTTTCAATCAACTACACCGCTAGTTGTGCACTTAAATCGTCATCGCGGTAGGTAGGTGCTACCATTCTTCTATCAACGCAATGCGACGGACTCCTCCACTCTACTTGCCTTTACTTTTTTTTTCAATTCACACGTATACATACATACATATCTATGTGCATGATCGCAAGCATAGTATGATCGGCTATGTTCTAAACAGCAGTCGAGCGCTTCCATAAATACTTGTAGTTAATGACGGATATGCAATTTCAGTGATTAAAAGTATGACGTTATGAAAAACAATACGAGTAGTATGCAGAAGTGTGATTTAAATGATCGAATACATATGTACGAGTCTGGGTAATATTTTATATGTTTGTATAGCCACACATTAAACGCGTAGCCAGCACTTACATGAGTGTACCTAAATGAAACGTTATAAAATACGTCAATTTCATATATTCATTTGCGGATTTCTTGTTCAACGAACGCGTTCGAATCGCGCCGTTCGCGTTCGAGTGGTGCAAACTCTTTCAACTCTTTCTGCATCGTAAATTTTTCGTTTATGAGCCTAAGAGACGACACCGCCGGCCGCTTGATTATTGCTCGCAGCACGTCGCGTCACGCACCGTAAGCAACGCCTGCTCCCCTGTGAGGCTTGCGCATCCCGCCGTCTTGCACAAGCCGCGAGCATTTGCACAATGCATCAAGCGTGCGCCACTGCATCAATTGTGCCAGTTTTGCTTGAATTCCTTATTGCAGACATTTGCCAGTAATAATTGTGGTTAAGACAAAGCACTACTGGCTAAACAATAACAGCAATACCAACAATAACATAACAAAAAAAAAAAATAGCAACAATCATCAACAGGTGTCATTGCATTTCTGCGCGGCGCTCTGTCTGCGTATGTGCCTATGTGTGCATGTGTGTGTGTGCGGTATAGCATGGGTCGATATAGAGGCTTGCACATACGCACGCACCTGCACGCGCTGAAACGCATACGCACACACGCTCGCACCAATCCAAAGCACTCGAAAACATTTGCAACATTGGCGTCAACATCGGGCAAGTAGCTGCGGCAATAGCGACGCATGACGGTTATTTGTTTTGTAAGCTGTTTTACTATTTAATGGTTTTCATGGTACGTATCCTCCTTCCTTGCAGCAAATCATACTTACATATTGAAATATTATAAAACAAAACCTCTCAATTATTAATACAACTACAACGGTAAACGCACCAAGAGTTTTGACAAAGCACCTTTTCAAAGGTAGTTTACGTATGAACATCCTTCCCTATGTGTACTTGACTGCTTTATATGTTAAAATTCCGACAATAAATAACTCTAAAGTACCCAGACTAAACCCTGACATAAGAAACTAATTCCTTGCATACAACGAGTCTCCGCAAGACACTAATCTTCTCTTTGCCTGCCCAATGAAACCAAGCACTTAACCTCCCTCTCCCTAAGGTCCGAACCCGTCGAATCAGCTCCTTTCCTGGGCCTACCGTTAAGTGAATTCAATGACGGCTAACTTATTGCTTTAACCAAAACAGTCTGGATCTGGATAATCGTTACAACAGCTACATGACAGTACAGTGCTTTTTCTAAAGTAACGTCTTAATGACTAAGTAGCATAACTGTTTACAAATAAGGGTGGGAAGTTCTGCAGATTACAATAATTTTCCCGTCGATGAGACAGTTTTCGCCTTCTTCATGGCAGTCTAAGCCTCTGTTGTGCACCAGCTGGATCCATATTTCGTCGACGACTACAAAACTACAGGTTGATCTTAAACTACGTCAAACACTGCTGTGAAATGGCGGCGCTTTTTGTCAGTGATGCTATATACTTAGTGGAACGCTCTCATACTTATATACATAAGTTTTTGAATAGAAAACATTAGGCCATGAGGTTTCTGGCTAAGAAAAAAGTTGAAAAATAATGAATCAAATATGGCTTCACTCTAATGGTGAGTAAAAGTCAAATTGTATAGTATGCGAGATATAATAAAGCCCACACTCATGCGCTGTTTTTTCTTGTCCACACGCCTATCTTTATGCAAACATCCACACTCACTGTGAACTTACGGGAGTACAAAAAGTATCTACCAACCGAACCGCATGGAATCACGATAGCTCGAGTGCCACTGTTTCTGTTCACAAGCAAACGCCTGTCCTGGAGCTCCGTCCCATTGCCTAACATGGCACTTATGTCAAGAAGTCCATCAAGTGTACACTACTCGAAATATAATGAGGTGAAAATACAAAATAAAATAAGAAGTTATAACAATTATTTAAGCGTACAAATGATTCTTGGTGTTTGTGGGTAGCCGTAGCCAACAAAGAGAACAAAAACACCTATAGCTCACAAGTAGCCAACGCATCAAACTTGCATATCATTCCAAGTAACGTCGACTTTGTTATCAGAGCGAAGTACCATGTCTGCGTTAGAAACTGTCTATCCTTTAGTATTCAAATACGCAGGTACATATACAAGTATTTATAGACACACATCACTGACAAGTGCATTCTGCCCAATATCTTATATTGAAGTTTATTTTTTAGACATTATCACAGTAGTTTGGACATTAGACGGTAGCTGAAGTTTGGTTTGAGTATCACTGCGGGCAATAGGAAAGTTTTAATTACGTCTGCTACTTGGCAGTAAGATCTTGACGGGATATTTCGAAACAGATACTTTTAATTTTAAAATCGTTTAGTAGTTCTAATCTAGTAGAAGCTTTGACCTCCATATATAGGATGAATCAAATGAATTAAAACACCATACCAGCTTAAAATCTATTTTGCTCCTTACTTTTACCAATACATCAACTATTAAGCCATTAATAGTTATGTTGCACATATACAACAACTTGGCAACGTTTTGTAATCCATCCATATCGCATTCCTGATGTCTAACCTTAAGAGTTCCTACTCCTTAGAACTATTATGTTGCAAACCATTTTTGATTCCTTTAGGTCTTCGCTCTCTTCCTAAATATGTATTTTAGTTTCGGGAAACTGTTTAATGTTTGGAATGTATCGGGGAAGATTTTGTATTGCTCTCTTGGGGGTAACCAAAACTAAGACGAATGTTTTCATTTTCAAAAACTAAATTGACTGGGACGCACATTAAAGACATACTTGGACATTTTCAAATCCTTCTGCTCATTACACTCGTTTTAGGCAACTCGCTAATTTCAATTATGCGCCCCGCTAACAACTTCTCATAAACAAAAAAAGTTTAGCAACATTCTGTTCGCACAAACCAACATAGAGAGCTAGATATGGTTGGGTATACATACATGCATAGGTGCATGCGAGTGTGCGTCGTATTCGCAGTGACCGCTTTCAGTTGTTTGACTCGTAAGGTTATTCCTGCCGTTGATGTTAGCTGGTTCTTGATTTGTGATCGATGGAGTGTCATTGTTTACTACGTTGGACGTTAACACTTTGACACCGTGTTCGTTGCCGCACATGTGGGGTAATGTAGCTTAAGTTGCATGTGTGCTTATGCGTCGCATGCACCACAAGATGTGTTGCCCTCTTTCGCTTTATTTGGCTTAGCGTTGAATATCAAGTGCAGCAGCTGTGCTGTTGAGCGCTTGAGCTGTTGCACTGTTGCGCTGTTAAGACAGACCCTCTCGCATAGACATACATACAAACATAACTGGCAGCCAATTTGAAAGACTATTTGGAAGTTTAACCGGCATGTTCGTTTGTTAGCTTGCTGGTTGCTTAGTTGCTTGATCGCATGGTCGTCCGTTTGTCTGTGCTTGACACCGCTGCTAAGAGGCTGCTCGATTTTTAGCACATGGTACGTTAATAGTGCCCATTGGAATGCCACTTGCGGCTGAAAATCGTTCCCATAAATCTCACAGCGGTCGACTATAGTTTAAAAAGCTTATCACTCCGTGTGATTCCATTTAATTCGCAGCGATTCAATTGGCATTTGGATCAACACCGATTTGAACTTAAAGTGGCAGCGCCTTATGTTGCACTGACAGCTGCTGGCACTTTGCACAGATTAACTACACCAATTATTATAGAGATTCCCACTGAAGACAGCCGCTGGCCACTGTTGACAGATGGAATATACAATCAGCATGATCATTTTATTTAACAAATGTCATACTAGACATCTGAAAATCGCTTTTGTACGACCATTCAGTGATCACTACTGACATAAACAACATCAGCATTGTCTTGCTCAGTGCATTGTATGGACAGTTCTGACCACTGGCAACTGGCAACTGGCAACTCACACTTACACACTCGTATCATGTTTTCGTACTATTTGTAAACGAATTCTTTTTAAAATTGTCAGCTTTATTGACTCAGTTGATTCCTTATTTTGTTTATTAGAGTATTTGCAATTATTTTATTTATTGGGCAATTAATATGTAAATATGTTTTCTCAGAATAGTGCTACTTATTACTCAGGCACACAACACTTACTAATTTTAATCTTTAAGTTTCAAACCCCTATGCGCGTCCGAGAGAAGGAACTGCTTAGGAAATTATGGTATGCGCTCGATTAAACTCATTCCACAAATGCAGGAAAGGCCCAATATCATTGTTCGAATAGGGAATAAGGGTACAATCCTCATAAGTCTACAGCGTTTATACCGAGACTTACATACATAGAAGCTCGCAGTTGTGTGTTCATGCTCACCCTTAACGAATCCTTAATTTTATACTCAGTCGAAAAATTCGATTTCCACCATTCGAAACGCTTTAGAATTAAATTAAATTAAACGTGTATGTGCACGTTGTTCTTTCGCCTCTTTCATTACGAGTTCTCCTCTTAAAACATCCATGAAAATGGATTTTATAGTTAGTGCTGCGCCTAATGTTGCACAGTAGCCGCAAATCCGCGTTCGAAGCGCGCTGCACCGCAGTTTAAATGCAAATGTGGTAGCAGATATACCAAACGAGCCTTCTACACATTTGCTTAACTTGGCTAAATGTTGTCATTAAAATTTTATTGGTAAAAGTCTTAAATCACAAAGAAGCAATTTGCAACGATTAGTTGTGAGGAACAGGAAAATTTTAGCGAGCGATGCCACATTGGCACTTAACTCTTCGGTAGCATGCAAGCATGGAAATAATAAAAATGCCAACAAATGCGCAAAAGCTTACGAAGGAGAACAGTGTTCAAAGTTATGAGAACTCGATGTATCGCCACGCATTAGATCACCACCTATTCCTATACCTCATTGTGGACCTAATGGATTACACTTTGATAGGGTTTGCCAATTCGCCGTTTGCTCATCTAACCCTGTTTTATACTACCCAAAATCAATCCGTCCGACTTTGTGGGAAAACTTGAGACACAGTGGTAGCCCCAAGAAGCAAAAGCTCTTTTTTAAATGGTCTGAATCACACCATAGTTAGAACTACAAAATGGGGTTCTCTGCCGTCACCTGCCTTCTAATTGGTTAATGGTAGATAGTTATTTAACGGCAGCAATGTTTTTATGAATTTTTAAACATTTTTCTTTTTTGTATGAATATTTGTACTAAATGCACACTGTTATTCTATATTCAGATTCAGAGATTCAGAGTTACATGCATCTTATTCAACGTCTTTTTGCGATGTATGTATGTATGTAATACCTAAATGAAACATTCTACGCAGCTATTTTCATAGAAATGTATGTATATGTGTATGAATGAGCATACTTCAAGTTTACTGATATGATTTTGGTTGCGATTTGCAATGGTCCAAGCGCTACTGTTTAGACTAATGTTGTGAGCCTCCTTCAGAGGGAGTGCTCAAGCATAACGCTTAGCAGCAGTTTTATCCGTACCCGATAAATGGTTGGTTAACTCTCAATTTAATATAATTCCAATTTGTCGATTTGACTTCCAATGAGAAGAAGAATTTACCCAATATCCGGCTTTCACAAACTCATCTATAAACCTCTACATACATTGCATTTGTATTTAACTTATGCTTTTACAATATCGAAGAGTTTGAAAGCTAATGACTATTTTTTTTTTCCAGAACGGCCTGGGACCTGACCCTCTGCCAGCGAAGGAGGTGAGTATATTTTTGTTCATATTTTTAACTTTAATACGCAGACAGTTTATTTTGTGGCGCTGTCCTGCCACCTCTACTTTGCTCCTTCCGTTTGCCAACACTTACAATATAACAGTTAGAATCGGTGGTTAATATTTTGTATTTCCTGAATAAAAGTTACCGTTATACCCGCAAAGCTTAATAGACACAGCCAATGTAAACTCTACGCATTGCTTTACTACACCAAACCTGAGATTTCAACGCGCCTAAAATAACATGTGTGTCAATATTCGAGACCAAGTGTGTTCTTTTCACCGAGTCTACCACTATGGTATGTCAGCGGCCGCATATGTGAACAGTTTACCCACTTCCGGCTGTTCCTTGCAGACGACGTTGGACTCAAAGGTGTGCGACCGTTCGTAAGTCTGCGCGGCTGGCAGCTCAATAATTTTTCTCTAACAATGTTGAAATTATTATGCCGATTAATAACGACAAATTGAATCAAATTGTTCGGTTAAAAGCGATAATTTATGGCAAATTAGAAAACAATGTACGAATACGCTAGTTGCTCGCGATGTGGTAAATTCTTTAAGCTAGAGTGCGTAATCTCCTTTTTTCAGAAATTCCTCTTACCGACATTGATGTGCTTACTATTCTGTATGTCTTCGCCAACACGCACTTATATACATACATACCATACATAAGCAATCTGCCGTTCCGGTTCATGTGCGGGGTACTTTCCCCCGTATGCAATCCAGTAACTCAGTGCAATTGCTACTATAAATCACCCGGGTTTATTTGTCAACACACAGCAATCATGCGAAATAATAAAATATATTAAACGCCAATCGCGCTTTGGCCATCGTCTATTGAAAGAGACCGCAAACCTGCTTCGCTGATACTTGCTGGTTAATTTCGTCATCGGTTCTGCTTAGCATTTACGAAAGCGCTTTCTGCACAACCAGCGCTAAGGTAAGAATGTCTTTGAATTTTATATGGAAAATATGCAAATAAAGATTTGAAGGTACTCTAAATGTCTAATAATCTAAATGAATTCGTCAAATTCCATTATTCCACATTATTCCACATGGCTCGATCCCTCTATCGGACTTCGGTTTCCTTCGGCTCTTGTTCACTACTAATTTAAGTATGGATTGCTCACTTAGAACCGTTTACAGTGTTGGACAAATTGATTTTTCTCGCATAACAGTTCGTACATTTAATATAAGATTTGCCAAATGTTTGTCCCTGCAGGGTCGTTTCACATAGAGTTGTCGTAACAATTATACCTAGAAATATACATTTACATATGTACATATGTATGGGGATGCAGAGATCACGCTAGCTCCAACCACATGCTGTTAGGATCGCCTACTCAAGTACACACGGTTGACATTTTAATAATTTTCGTTACAACTTCAAAGATGTTCGTTGCATTTTGTTTTATTTCCCACTGGCACTTATGTGTTTGAGCACCACAAAAATTAAAGACAAAGGCAGTGAATTCAACCGCGCGGCATTAACTGCGTAACATATCACGAGTATGTGGGCATGGAAGCCAGCTGAAAGCCTTGTAACTTGATTAAAATGGGAAATGCGGACAACAAATGGGAGTGCGACTAAAAAACTCGGAAAAATCTTTACATACATACCTATATTCAGTTGATGATTGTGCGTTGAAGATCTATCACCTTGATATTTTTCTTTCAGTTATTTACTCTCTATATTATACATATAATTTATAAACCATTAGTAGCTTTTTTTCAATTTGTTTAAGCTAAATTTCAATATCATTACAGGCAGAGGGACCTCCCGTTCAAATGGAACCAGTCGACCTTAGCTTACGTTCCCTACAAGGTAAGAAATAATAGAATAATAGAAATAAACAAACATAAAAAAAGATAAAAAATTTAATTGAACTTATCTTTTATTAAATCATAAACATAGAAACTAACATGGTCGAATATATTTGCCAAGTCCTTTATACGCGATGATAGACGTATTTGAAATAGACTGTGCGGGTACCTTATTTTGATTTGCTTTGGTAATAGAGTATTAGATAAGAACGTATCCAAAGCAAATTCTGTGTTTGATTTGTCTTCGGGAAATTTTCAAAGTTTTTCAAATCAGCTTTTTCTAACTATGGTATCGAATACCAACAGAAGAAGTACCAGAATAAGCGACCTCTTAAAAACATACATGTGTTTGTGGTTGTTTCTACGTAGCTACCATTTTTTTTTTTTTTTTTTGGTTATAATGGCATCATCTCCGATAACGCAATGATTGTCTTCGGCGATAGTCATTAATAATTACCAAACTGCTGCCAATGGCCATACAGATCCGCAAGCGTTTAAAATATGCCAAGATACCGTAAAGCAGCAATTACTTTTTGTAGCATATGCACGTCTAACTGTGATGACCACTAAGACGCCCGACACTTTTCGTATATGCTTTCATTCCCAAATCCATGAATGTTAAAAAGATATTAAATAATTAACGCGGCTAAGTTAAGGCATCATTAATTTTGTCAAGAGGAGCATTTTTTACACCTATTATATATCTACACACATAAGCATGTACAGTATGGTGAATTAAAATAGCAGTCATGTGGCATAAATCATTGGTGATTTCAAATATCCACCTTATTTTCATTAGGCCAAACAATTTTGTGTAATAATCTCAGTTGAACTAGAGAATGATATATTGAAGTATCAGAAAGGTATGGCTGCTCAGCCGGTAATTCATTAGTTTTCCACGTATGGAGCTACAGATCGGATTAATTAAGGGAGATTGTAGAGAAATTGTTATTACGTCTCCATTAATGCTTACTCGAAAGTGTTTTTGAAACTGTAGCAAATACAAAATTAGCTTAAGTGAACATGTAGCTCTAAATTATTGGGTCGAGATAAAAAATAATATGTTTGCTGTTTGCATACATTAAATCTTCTTTTCTTTCCTTAAATTAAGATTTAAAGACTTCGCTATTATTATTATTTTAGATTTTTCACAATACTGTATTTACTTGTATATAATTTAGAAACTATGGAAAAACCTTGAAACCTTAAACAGTCTGGGGCAAAAATGTACACACTTACATATGTATATGTGAACATATCTGTAAATACATATACATATGTGTATTAGAACGACTTTGCGTACGCTCCTCGAACAATTTAGAGCCCATTTGCCTAATTATAATCACTGAAATTGGAGGCATTTACACCCAGCAGCATTTAAATTCATTAGGCTTAGGTCAATATGCTGAAAAGTGGTAAATAGTGTTAAAACGTTAAAATAAACGGAACTGTTTTTCGACAAAAGAAAAAGTTTGTTTAATTCGAAGTTCAAAAATAAAACTGGTGGTTTGCAAAAGCAAAACATACGTTTTTAAATCGATAGTATTAACAGTATTGTGATTCCGTGAATTACCCTAAAGTATAGTTTTTTTAGAAACCCACAATGCGAGTCGTTCCACTAATCCTGAAGTGCCTTTACTATTACAATATACAGTTAACGTCGAAATATTCCATTTGATTGGACGCCAAGGAGTCCGCAAGGTAAAGGCACGTAGCTTCCAACTGTCAATTAGATGTGTAGCAGCCGTAGTCGGTGTCATTGGTGTCGCCACACGATTTCATTAATTGCAGGCTTTGACAGGTCCCCCAGTAAAAGCGCTTGACTTGTACTACTTGACAAATGTAATTCAATATACAGCACATAGATTGAGTTAAACAAATGATCAAACAAATTGTAAAATATTTAATTCAATTAAACTTATATCCCACATGAATTGGTGCATGCCTCTTCTTGTAAGAAATTTATTGCAAATTTCATTTTTTAAAACGAATATTATATTATACCTTATATTATGCGCTACGGCCGATATTCCATTATCAATGCCATGTTTAATTTTTTCTTAACTCAACAGAAGCTGCTCTTTCAAGTGACACATGACCTTTAATTCAGCTTCGGATAATGCTTACAGTGCCACAAGCATACATACATATGCGCAGATAAGCGTATGACCAAATATATTGCAAATATCACAAATTAAATAAAGAAGTTAGACTTTTTGCAAGTCTTCTTCTTCTTTACTGGCGTAGAAACCGCTTGAGCGGTTATATCCGAGTTAACAACAGCGCGCCAATCGTTTCTTCTTTTCGCAACGTAACGCTAATTGGAAATGCCAAGTGAAGCCAAGTCCTTCTCCACCTGGTCTCTCCAATGGAGTAGAAGTCTTATTCTTCCTCTGCTTCCCCCGGCGGGTACTGCGTCGAATACTTTCAGAGCTGGATTGTTTTCGTCCATTCGGACAACATTACCTAGCCAGCGCAGCCGCTGTCTCTTGATTCGCTGAACTATGTCAAGGTCGTGGTTCCATCGAATGCGATATTCGCCGTGGCCAACACGCAAAGGACCATAAATCTTTCGCAGAACTTTTCTCTTGAAAACTCCTAGGGCCGACTCATGAGACGTTGTCATCGTACATGCCTCTGCACCATATAGCAGAACGTGAATAATGAGTGACTTATAGAGTTTGGTTTTTGTTCGTCGGGAGAGGACTTTCTTTCTCAATTGCCTACTCAGTCCAAAGTAGCACCTGTTGCGTTGGATTTCCAGGCTGACATTGTTGTTGCTGTTAATGCTGGTTCCAAGATAGTTAAGACATCTACGACTTCGAAGCTTTGACTGTCAACAGAGACGTGGGTGCCTAGTCGCGAGTGCGACGCCTATTTGTTTGATGGCAGGAGATATTTCGTCTTGTCTTGCCTTCAAACGGATGTTCTTTGGCTAGACAGAGGATACTTGGTCAAAGACCGGAAGTCGTGAGCTGCTTGAGCCATATGTAAAAGAATCGTTTCTGGCCACTCCCAAATGAATGGTGATCAGAGCACTTTCCTCACTTGCGTGAACTTTTCACATAGCTCCACCCTCTACTTTTTGCAAGTACTTATTTAAATATTCCTGAATACTGCTTTACAATTTCGCTTATGAATATATGTATATTAGGTTGAACTTTCAAAAATCCAAAATAATAATGTTAGCTGAACTATTAGACGACATTTAGAAAACTTTGAAGAAGTAGACGTCAAAAAGTCACATGCAGTCTGTTTCTACATTCCCATAAATACAAAAAGTGCACAGCAAATATAACCGACAATCAAACATACCAACAGCGATCGCACTATCAAACGAAGATGCAGCATTTTGTCATAATATTCAGTAGTGAACATCTTAGAGCCGGTGAGAATCTCTACGTTTTTCGGAAGTTCTTTTTTGTGGCTTTTTCAAATTGTTTTTGTGCCACCAAGCCCATGTTTACAGCAATGTGTCCCCACCTTTATTTCCATTACGTCCTTGCCCCTTTCGTCAAATGTTTGTGATATGATTCCCAATGATGCGACTAAGTGCGAGGATTGTGTTCGGTCAGACACGGAATTCCCGTTTTGCACACTCGAACTGTTCAAAAGTTGTTGTTAGCCATCAAAGCGCAGCGCTCTATACGCTCGCTTATTCGCATCCGGTAATGCAGCCGCCGCGGAACTTTGACAGAACAATGAGGGCAGCGGCGGCTGCAGCAGCGTTAACATCAAAGCATCAGTAGTTGGGAAAAACGCGGGCGAAGCAGTCAAAAAAATATATAAAAGATAAATTTAATAAGTAAATAGAAAATAATAAAAAAGGATGTGTTAAGGCTGACGCTCTTTTAAGGCGAATTGTTGTCGTTTTTGTTGTTAATACTGCTCTTCTTGATGTGATTTGGGTCTGTGTGATTGTTGTTGCTTCTTCGGCGGTTTGACTGAATGACTGCCTTAAAGGTTATGTGAAAGGTCAAGTTCGTGATCGCATTCAAACATTTTTGCCAACTACTCATCTCGCGGCGATGGTGACGACGATGCTTGCCATAGACGCGGCGAACGCGCCAGCAGAAGACACCGAAACAACGTCGTTACTTTTGCATGTACACACATACTACACAGCAAAAGTAATAGGAACAGCAGTAACAAAAACAACAACAACAACAATAGCAATAACAAATAAGTTGGCGAATGGCAAAGAAAAATTGAAGACGAGCGTGCCACCACTACGCCACGATTTTACCATTCCCCCAGTGCCATGCCAAGCCATCCTACGAAATACTAACACACATTTTCCTAGCCTGGCAGATGAGCACAATCCGCTAACCGTTGTTTTGTGGTACCGTATGAAGTGCATACACCCAAACTCACATATGTATGCATGTACCTGCATTGAGGAGCACGGTACACACGGTACGTGTGGGCATGTACATTCGCACTTGCATATGTATGGGTAGGTCCGCGGTTGTGTGGTAATGTACAAACGCTGTACTTGTTACCGAATTAAGTGAATGTATACTAGCGCTGAAATTGCTGTATATTACATTGTCATAGTAGGGTTTTTTGGCACCACATTCAACACTTCCCACCTTGTTACATATGTGTAGGTATATTTGTATATTTTGTAAGATATATGTATTTGTATTTATATGTGCATGCTTATTTCCATGATATCGGCTACTTCTACTCACACTCGACCTCCTTTATATCGAGGCAAAGCATCTTAAACGATCGCATTCCCAATGTGTTAGAAATATATTCGATAGAAGTGCTCCAATGCAATCATAGGCAATGATGCGATGGGAAAAATCGCATCAGCGCATCACTGCTTACCAAATTTTCAATCAGAATCATTATGAGCTCGACGAGATACCTTAACAGTGTAAACAACAAACAATACTTACACACATTTGGATGTATGTAAATTGAAGAACCATACATACATACGTACATAGAGTACAAACTACTGTGACCTGTATCGTGCCACTATTAGCATGATTCACAGTTTGGCATGCTCACGAAAAATTCACTTTCTATTCCAATGTTCGTGTGCACCACATGGCAAACAAACTTCAACTGTCCTTGCCTGAGAAAATATTCGTTGGCTTAACAGTGATCAGCTCATCCGTATTGACGTTAGCAGGGATTTACTTAGTCGATTTAACTGTTGGAGCTCGCGATTAAGCTTAAGTGTATATGAAGATGTGTTTATCTGTCTACTTGAGTTACTGTCACACAAGTTATTCTGCGAATATTAAGCTAATTATGTGACTGTATGTACATATGTACATATGTACGTGTGAAATCTTCGACCAGGGTTATGCACTTGTCTAATACCGAGGCGTATGTTGAACAGTTGTAAGAACTTTTACATGCGGTGGAAGTACGGTTAGCCTTACACAAGTTAATGACTTACTTGTTATAAAGTCAAAAAATTAAAATTTTGTGGTCAAGAGTGACCTTTATTTGTCGAAATCAACTTAACAACTAACTCTTAATACTAATTAACATATTCTTAATATTGCCTAAATCTACCTGCGTCAGCACTTGGCAATTGGCGCATGCCGGATGTTGCTGCAAGTGTTTTATTTTGCTTATTCCCTTTTTAGATCGATCCAGAATTTTGATCGGCGCATGCCGGATATTGCACTGCTGAAATTGACGATTTTGCTGAGCGCGCGTCTGGGCTATTTCCCAGTTCTTTGTAATTGTTGACTTAGCGCTATAGTGTTGGTGTCAGCTTTGGTTTCAACTTAGCTGGTGCTAACTCTTCCGCCGCCAAAAACGAACGTCCTCGTTTGTTTGGATTAAAAAACTGGGCTTGTGGGTTCTGTTAAGTAAGGCATTTCGGGTGTTGCGACTTTTTTAGTATCGGCCTCATTGGCGTTTGGATTGTAGCTCGATAGCTCTGGTTCTGCCTTGAAATTTATTTTCATGATTAACTTGATAATCAAACTTGCTATGAAGATAATGCTAATGATCATTAGCGAAAAATTTGTTACTAGGGCTGCTGTGTGGGTTGTTTTCAATGCGTCCAACCGCTTGGTGTTATTAATGTGAAGTTCTTTCAACATTTCTAAGCTTAAAATTTCTTCTTCCTTGTTTGAGGGGATATTTGATTGCAGTATAGCAGGCAGGGGTTTGCTGGTTAGTATCTCGTTAAAAGAGTACTTCTGGTTGTCGATTATAACCGTGGAATTGTGGAATTGCACTGCATATGATCCTTCGAGGGTTATTTTTTGGTTGTCAATTTGAATTGTACCTTTGTACTGGTTTAGTAGAATTATTCCAGGTGAGATGTTTTCAACTGAAGGGATGTGCTGATTGTTGACTAATGTGCACTCTGCTGGTTCGCTCTTTAGTAGTTGTGGGACACAGGTAGTGTTACTAATGTCTATAATGTTCCTATGATTACAAATTCTAATATTGTTGTTTTCTTTACATTTTAGTTTAATGGCAAATATTTTATTATCATTACAAGTTACAATGTCCTCGAAAGGGATTTTGTTAATATATTTTTCCTTTTTTATTGGTTTAATTAGAATTGATTCACAAATTTCTTCATTTGTTAATGGTATGCTTACTATGTAAAATAACATTGTGTTATTTGAAGCTATTTTTACATCTGCTAGTTCTAATGATTCTTCAACATTATTTAATGTAAGATTATTCTTTAAAATTACAGATTTAACTAATTCTAATTCTTCGTTTGATAAAATATATGAATTTACAATTCTGGCTTTAGCCCAATGAATCGCATAATCTATATTGATAATTTCTTCCTTTATAACTCTAAGTTTGTATTTTAATTCTATAGCAACATTGTGCTGTATGTCTTCGCTAGATTGAACGGCTTTCAAAATTTTATTTGAAACGGCTGTTATCTTATTTATCCTATCAAAAACTATTTTATTTATTGTTACTTGATTGTTGTTATTGTCTACTATGTTATTTATTTGGCTCTCCAGTGTAACTAGGTCATCATGATCGGGATTTCCCGCGATCCATTTCCATACTTTTCCTATCGTGTCTATAGACTTCTTAAATCTTTTTGGTTTAAGTCTATTTAGATAAGTTTGTGCTAGATTTAATTCATTAATTAGGATGGGTAAAAGGGGGTTTTCATTAGTAATCTTTGATTTTACAGTGGTGCTTATTTCATTTAATGCATTTTGGCATGCATCTAGATCAACTTTGTGTATTATCCTATAGGTTCCAGTTTGAATTTTCGTCAGTCCTGTGTCAAATGTTGCTAGTTGTGAGTTCGTATAGTCTATAATTTTAAAGTCTGCGTACACTAAATGTACGAGAAGTCTGAAAAAAAAAAATTATACGTTTATAAGAGAATTTAAAGATTATTAGTGTTTCTAGGTCTTGATGTTACTTTTATGTACTGTCCGTCCTTTTTCAGTTATTACCACGCTAGATTTGTCTTCCTTTACTATTTCTTTCCTATATCTAGCGGTAAGTTTGGATCCTAATCGTTTATCTATCCTGACGTAAATTATGTCACCAGGGGAATATGTTTTTATGGGTTGTCTTGTTTTGTTATGAGTTTCTAAGTCCTTCACTTGTCTTTTCCTAAGTATGTTTATGTTTTCTCTGCGTGAGTTTTCGTATTGTTCGGGGTCTATTGAAACTCGTCTGCCGAAAAATGTCTCTATCGGTCGTTTCCCTGTTGCGGAGTGTATGGAGTAGTTGTATTCATATGTGGATCTATCTAAAAGTTCTTGGAACGAGCGATGAGTTTGTTCTGTTTTAAGGCAACGCATGATCTCGGATAGTGTGGAATGAAATCTTTCCACTTGACCGTTGACTGTACTTGTGTAAGGGGGTGTTTTAAATATTTCAATTCCCAGTTGATCTTCAACCATGAATTGAATGGAAGCTGAGTTTAGCGATTTTTCGTTGTCGATGACTATTGTTTTCGGTACTCCGAAAGAAAAGATTATTTCTCGTAGTGGTTCTCTAATGTCTTCTATTGCTTTTGATCTTATTAATTTAACTTGTGCGTATTTTGAAAATTTGTCTAATGCCGTTAAGACCAGGTGTTTTTCTGTAGTATAGATATCTATGTGAACTATTTCACCGGGATATTGGGGAATTGGGGTTTCGAGTAATTTCGGTTTGTTGGGATGACGATCATATTTATGTTCCTTACAAACTTTACACTGCTTAATAATATTTTCTATTTTTGCTTTCATTTTGGGGAAGTAGACTTTTTGTATGAGTTGTTTCTTATTTTCATCTCTATTTCTGTGTGCTCGTTTGTGTTCTTTCAAAATTTCTTCGTTTTGGGCGTCTTCGTTTATTAAGTCTTCTACTTTAGTTTGGGTATAGCGGATTTTGTAATTGGAAAAATGTAGGGGGTAGACCTCTTGGATTTTTCCCATTATTTCTTCGGAGGTAATTATGCCATTTATGACTGAAGGGTTTAGGTAACGTTTTAATAATGCCACTAGGTTGTCCATTGAAAAATTGGGTTTGGTAATTAGATGTCTATGGTAGGTCGGGAATGGTATTTTAAACTGATAGCTGTCTTCTTCTCCTAAAGAGATCCAAAGTTGATTTTTGAAGGCGTTTATGGGTCCTTCCACAGAGGGGATTAGGTTATGAGATGAGCTTTCATCGGAGTGGGTAGCAACTGATAATGAATTTAATTCAAATGGTCTAGATAAAGCGTCTGCAACTACATTCGATTTTCCGGGCTTGTATCTTAATTCATAGTTATACTCTTCGAGTATTGCTTTCCAACGTTTTAGCTTAGAGTTGTTATTTTTATTACTTAGGGCATATGTAAGGGGCTGGTGGTCAGTGTGTATTACCACTTTTGCTGTACCGTATAGGTAGTTCCTAAAGGAGTTGAGTGCCCAAATTATGGCAAGCATTTCTTTCTCATTTACCGCGTAGTTTTCTTCTGCTTTGTTCAATGTTCTTGAAATGAAGGTAATTGGTTTGCCATTTTGCTCCAGGACCGCGCCTATGGCATATTTTGAGGCATCTGTAGTCAAGTTGAATTCTTTGTTGTAATCGGGATATTGCAGAATTACGTCTTTAGATGTCAACGTGTTCTTGATTTTATTGAATGCTGCCTTTGCTTCTTCATTTAATTGTATTTGGATTTTTTTGAACTGCTCTTAGACATTCTTCCTTCTTCACCTCGAAGTAAGGATGTTAACGGCTTTGCTAGCTTAGCATAATCTCTGATAAATCGTCTATAATAACCAGATAAGCCTAAGAATGATCTTAAGTCTTTGATCGTCTGAGGATAGGGGAAGTTGGCTATTGCTTGTACTTTGGATGGGTTTGTTGAAATACCATCGGAGGATACTACAAACCCTAAGAACTCGACTTGTTTTTTAAAGAACTCGCATTTGTTGACTTGCACTTTCATGTTTGCTTTTGTAAGGGTGTCAAAAATTGTGTCTATATGTTCGTAGTGTTCTTTTTCGTCTTTGCTAAATATAATAATGTCATCTATATATACATAGCATATCCGTCCTATATGTTCCCTTAGTATGTCGTCCAATGTCCGTTGGAAAATAGACGGGGCATTCTTCAAACCAAATGGCAGTCTAGTGAACTCATATTTTCCATTGTTCACTGAAAAAGCTGTCTTTTCCACGTCAGATTCCTTAAGAGGAATTTGATGGAAACCGCTTTTTAAGTCAATTACAGAGAAAATTCGGTTTTCTCCTAGTTGAGAGAGAACCTCATTTATTTCTGGTATTGGGTACCTATCTGCAATTGTGACTGTATTTAGTTTTCTGTAATCGATAACCATTCGGAACTTTTTTTCGCCTGAAGCGTCGTTCTTTTTGGGTACGATCCAGACAGGTGAGTTGTAGGGTGACCTTGATTTTCGGATGATTCCGTCTTCCAATAATTTGTTTACTTGGTCTTCCACCTCTTGTTTAAGGCTGATAGGGTATGGGTAAGATTTTGAATATATGGGCGTGTCGGAAATTGTTCGTATTTCTGCTACTACTTTTGTTGTGTATGTCAGTTTTTCGTTCGGTTCTGAGAATAGGTTGCGGTGTTTTCGTGTTAGCTGGCTTATTTCGTCTTTACCTATTGTTATAGGATGATCGTCTCGAATATGTATTGTATTAACATTCTGTATACTAAATTGCCTTAGATAGATTCTTTTTGTGCTTGCTATGACCATGAAATTTTCTCTTGTGTGTATGACTGCTGAGAGTTCTTTTAGACTGTCGTTTCCTAATATAGCATGGAAAGTCTTAAGTGTGGGTAGTAGAAAGAATTTAAGTCTGCAGTTTTCCAAGTTGAAAAGATTTAAAAATGTGTGTTGTGTAATTTTTATTTTTCCTCCAACTGAGTTGGCGAAAAAGGGTTTATCGTTTCCTTTTGCGTTTTTAACTAGACCGGATTGGATATAGTTTTTGTTAGATCCTGTATCCACCAATATGTTAAGTATTTCGCCGCTCTTCGTTTTGCATTGAAAATAGGGCAACGAAGAGCTATTCAGTCTAAAAAATGTACGTCCGTTAGGTCATATGGTTCTTTGTCTACATTATTGTAAGCTGTTTCCTGACTGTAAGCTATTCGTTGGGTGTTGTCGTATTGGTCATAATGTTGGTCTTCCTGGTATGGGTCGTAAGTTGTTTCGTCCGTGTCTATATGAAAGTTCCTTTGAGCTTTCGCTGGGGGTGGTTGATCATGGATGCATTCAATGGTCGTTTGCCAGTTTCTTGGGGCTTAGGGCGGTTCACATAATTTACCGCTCTTGTTCTGATGCTTTCGTCCACGTCCATGGGTTGAGGAGGTTTAGGTGGCCTTGGGGGAGGATAGTTTGGTTGTTGGTTATATGGATATCTAGAGTGGTTATAGGAGTTTTGTTGTTGGTAGCTATTGTGTGGATTCGAATTTGAATTTTGATATTGCTGGGAGCTATGGGGACTCAAATTTGGTTGGCGATAAGTTTGCTGAGGGTGAGGTATATGGGCTAATTCGGGATAGAATCTTGATTCGGGAAATCGTGAGTTTAATGGTTGTACCTGCCTTGCCATGGGGGGTTGTTGTCTAGGAATGAAAGAGTTGAAACTTTGATATCTGGGAACTGATGGTGCATTTAACACTTGGTTGTTGGCATGGTGTGCTCTAAAGCTTTGATTTTCCAGCTTTAGACAAAGGTGTAGTGCCTCTGGTAAAGTCTTGGGTTCTTTTATACCCAGAAGCCTCGGGAGGTCACCGGAAAGTCCTCTCACAAAAGTATCCAGGGCCTTGGCACGGTAGTTGTCCGTTAGTAGATGGACTGCCTCCTCGCCAATTTCCATGCATCCTATTTTGTTAAGTATTAGGGATAATTGACTATAAACCTTCTGATAAAATTCGTTTATAGAGCTCCTTCCCTGAATGAGGCACGTCATTTGATATTCCAGAGTGCCTATGTCGCGTTTATCGGCATAGTGGGTGGTCAGACAACGGGAGATGGCTGTCCAATCCAAGGGGGTGTTGTATGATTCTAGCGCTATGTCCGCTTTTCCAATAATTTTGTTCCGGATTACATTTAGAATTCCGAAAAATTTTGGGGTGCCCTTTAAGGGTTCATATATCTTTATAATTCGCTCGACACTTTTTTTCCATGAGCTGAACTCAGAGGCGTTTCCTGAGAATTCTCTCAAGGATCTTACGACATCTGGGACTTTATCCATTTCAGCCATATTATTCCTATATTGCTCTTCTATAGTCTGATCTTTTATAATAGGGTTATTGTTATTGCCTAGAGTGGTCCTGACTAGCTCTGGTCCACTGGCTTCTATAGCCTGGGAAACCATAGCTCGTATCATGTTTGCTAAGTCTGGGGAAATTTGTTGGGCAGGTGGGGGAGTTATGTTGTTCCCTAACACGGGTGGTCTGATCAAATTATTCGGATTTGCCATTTTTTTGTTGTTATTATCTGCTTTTTATTTAGATTTTGTTTAGTTGATAAATCACTGGAGGGTCCCTTTTGTGGTGAATCGCAGTGTTTTTTTTATGTTATAGGCTGGAGGGTCCCCCCGAAGGTGGTGAATCGCAGCCTCAGTAATATTTAATTTTATAGGCTGTACAAGCCGTATTTTATTTTTTGGTTATTTATATTTACTTACACTATAGCTTCACTTAATAATTTATTTATTATTAATAACAAACAATTTTTTTTCCTAAACTTTTTCCACAATTTTTCCTCTCTGGTCTTATTATTAATTACATATATTTCTTAAGCTACTTACACTATATACAGCTTCATGATGATCCTCGAAACCGATGAGTGTGTATTTGTCCTGTTCCGTGTTTGTACTAGGGTACACTTCCTCACACTGTTTTTGTTTTGTAGGCTTTTTGTTGCTGTTCCTTGTCGGTGTCGCTGGAGCGTCCAGGAAGGGTTTTCCTATCCTTTTCACGTTCTTTATGTGTTGGTTACTTTTTTATCCTTTAATCCGCTCGGCCTGTGAGACCACTTGTCACCAGTTAAAGGCTAACCTTGTTTTTTTCGCGGCGTTTTTTTTTATATAACGGCACTTTTAACTTTCGCGAACCGATCAAGCTTTCTTCTTTAGCTCGGGCGCCAGTTAATGACTTACTTGTTATAAAGTCAAAAAATTAAAATTTTGTGGTCAAGAGTGACCTTTATTTGTCGAAATCAACTTAACAACTAACTCTTAATACTAATTAACATATTCTTAATATTGCCTAAATCTACCTGCGTCAGCACTTGGCAATTGGCGCATGCCGGATGTTGCTGCAAGTGTTTTATTTTGCTTATTCCCTTTTTAGATCGATCCAGAATTTTGATCGGCGCATGCCGGATATTGCACTGCTGAAATTGACGATTTTGCTGAGCGCGCGTCTGGGCTATTTCCCAGTTCTTTGTAATTGTTGACTTAGCGCTATAGTGTTGGTGTCAGCTTTGGTTTCAACTTAGCTGGTGCTAACTCACAGTTAAACATTAAAATTAAAGCTCCAGAAAATATGACGTTGCCCTGATCATAAAAACAAATTAATACGGAAATTTTTAGTTTTAAAATAATATGATTGTATGTTAATAATGTTTTATAGGCCTGAAATGGATAGGGAATAAGAATCTTCGTTCCTCTATATAAATATTTTCCAGTGACATACTGATGAATATTAATGTGCTCCTCACACGTACCAAAGCTCTGTCTACGTGTAAAGCCGGAAAGGGAGAAAGCGTGTTTTCAAAGCGAGTCAAGTTATTTGATTTTCCTTGTTTTGATACTGCTGGGACTATTATTAAGGGTTAATTCAAATTGTATTATTATACAATAGCCTATATCACATTAGCTCTAAACATAGACGCAAGTCTAAGTCCAGACAAAACGCTTGTTGGGACGTAATGTGCAGAAGTATATATTTTCCAATATCTACACAAACGGACATATGTACATATGTTTAATTGCTACTATTCGGCCGCGGCACAGACCACAACTTCGACATTTAGACTCTATGTTTAGTTTTACTATTTTCACAACAGACACTTAACGATGACTCCTTTTCCGTGCTTGGAGTGGGGTAGGGTATTGTTTGACTCGGTTAAGCGAAGTATGGTTGCGCGAGTCATTGTTATTGGCGTTTGGAGGTTACTAATTGTGGTTAAGTAAAAACTTTCAATAATGTAATAAAATGTATGCAAATCGACTAACAACTGACTCTGGCCGCTGGGATGGCCATATTGTGTACATACCCGTACATTATGTTGTTCGGCGTCTGCAATGATTTTCCATGCTCCAATTGTGCACGTGTGCATTTGTATATGTTAGTGAGCCTTCTTATTTGGCATGGACATTCTACACCATAAGCGAGCATGTGATCATACACATAGGAACATAGTAGCATATATTCATGAACAGGCATGGGAATGAATCTGGTTCATGGATGCTAATTCTAAGTATCTTTTTATGAAGATTTATCGTACCTCCACCAAAATTCAGTAGATACCACATGAATAAACAAATAAATAAATTCAGTTCTATAGAAAAATAATAGACAGAAGTATTCAGTGCCTCACATATTCGCACAATACCTACCGGCTACAACATCCTCCTTCCTTAATTTGCTTTCAAATGTTACCATTGTAGGCAAAAAAAAAAATATTTCACTATATGAACTTATTTAGAATGCGTGGGTTCAAAGACAATTTCGTTAATTAAAGTGCAACACTAACCGAAAGGTATGGGGTGAAGATTTTAACACGATTTGAGAGAAATAAAGAGATGCGATAGATTTTAAAACTACTTATGAACATATACTCGTATGTGAAAGCACTTTTGGAGCGGCGGAAATTTATGGAATTTTTTGGGAAAAAGAATCCTGCTATAATTGAAATGAGTTATCCCAAATATATATGTAGATGACAAGAATCTCATTATGATACAACTGCTACCAAAAGTATATTTTTAAGTATTCTCCTTCATGCAGTCTTGACAACTCTTTGTTTTTCTGGAAAATTGCGCTTGGCTAGCAATCAACTTGAAGCGCTCAAGTTGTCGTGGCCATTAGAAAATTAGCGCCGAGATAATTCGTAATTTCTTATTAAGACGCACATGTGTTTACCTTTACCTAAATAGGAATGCACACATGCATAAATGTACATATTGCTGCACTTTAAGTATTTAGTCTTGGCAACTTTGTGCTTTTGTTTAAACTTAACAAGATCAGCAAGTTCGGATAATGTCTTGTACAATGTCATACGTAAAAATTAATCGATTTTCAGCGATTTCGACTCGCTTGTTGTCGATTGACTTGCTCGTTCAATTTTTCTTATGTACGACTTCCAAATCAGTAGACAGCTCCAGCTCCAGCTCCCTCGTTGTATAGCACTGTTTGTGATTCTAAAAACATAAAAATCACTATCTTACTGTTTATCGGTTACACCAGAGACCTAAATAAACAAAACTATTGTTTAAAGCGAACCGCTGAAAGCGAAATTCCCTAAATGATGGTTGCTTTATGCCAGCGTTTTACTTTTATTGCAACACGCTACTGTTTTTGTCGTTGTTGCTGTTGAATCAGCCAGCATTCAGCATACATTGAAAAGCCATTCCGTATGCTAAGCAGAAGAATTCAGTAAAAAGATCTGGTGGCCGCTGAGTAGTGGACGGTGGACGGTGGTAGCCGCTGCCATTGTTTAAGCGGTAGTTAATCGGTTTCGATCAATTTCTGATTCTGCTTGACTTTGTGATCCACTGAGCTTGATAGTCGGAGACCATTAAATAAAAAGAAATACACAGCAACTCAGTGTGGCCATGAGTTGGCAAGGAGGCTAACATGTAGACTTTGATATATGTACATATGTATATATGAATATACATACGTTGTTCGTTTGCTCAAGCAGTGTGTTGAGTTGATATGGACTTGTATATGCCGATATGTGCAATTGTGTGTTTTTGTTTTAAGAACCTCGGCTTCATCCCTTCAACTCGTCACTGCGCGACCTCAAGAAACCATATGGTCAAACAAGAGTTTGACTACTCTCATACCAACTATAAGGAGTCAACTAAGCTGAAGCTGCCTAAACGGCAGGTGGCAACTATTGACAAGCTGCCGCACGATCTGTCAGTCAAAGTCACACAAGGGTCCATCGCACATTTAGCGGCAAGTTTTGATTCTTGCGAATGAGCTCTGCATTCTTATGAGCATGTGCACAAATACCATATACTAATCTAAATTAAATATATGTACATACATATATACAGGGTCTGTCAATAAGAATGGAGTTAGGTTTTGGTTCTTTTTTTATGCAAATAATTTATAAATTTATGATTTAAAGATATTGTCGATCAAGTGGCCACCAACACCCCGTTTGCACATCGTTTTCGGTAATTTTCGAAAACCCGGTGCAGCATTTCGTCTGACATTTCGGCTATAGTTTGGTTGATTAGCCTCCAAAGAAAATAATATATGTGGACGCGTTAAATCCTATGATGCTGACGGTCAATTACCTGGGTCAATTCTCGAACATGAGGCGGCGCACTGTCGTGTTGAAAAGTTCAATATCGCGTATATCTCGCTCGCTATCGATGGTATCCCCACACGGGGATTCGACTCACCAAAATAGGAACAACTACGTTTGTTAACGAAGTCATTAAGCCAGAACTGGCCTGAGAATTTCAATTTTCGATTAACCTTAATTTTTGATTTTTTCGGAGAACCTTAAGTTGCTTAATAATCTTGAACAATTTCCATTTTATTAAAATTAATCGCGACACTATGAAATGGCAAATCTTACTGAACACAATAAGAAAATTTTACAAAAGCGGTCAAGCGCCATTCCAATTGGCAGGCGCTGTATATACATATATTTTAGTAATGTGCCAATATTTGCACTTTCATATGGACACGAATATTGAAAACATCGCACACGAATACTGAAGTTGTATTTGTTTGCCCGTGTTTGAGGTTTACAGAACAATTTTGAATTACAATGACATGTGATTGTTGCTATTTTTGTAGGTCAGCTCAAACTTAAAATTTACAATTTCCGGTTATCCGTCTAACATGCTCTCAATGTCACTGCCTAGATATATGAAGTTCGCTTAGATTATGTTGACTATTATCATAAAGGTATTCATAGCCCAACCGCGTGACCAAATTGAGACACCAAAAGTTACATCATCCATGGAATCTTGTGTATTGACGGATGGATTCTGCATTGTAGCATTGACGTTACCTTGTTTCGCAAAGTGGCACGAGTAAATCCCATGTCTTCTCCGTTCTTCTTTATACAGTTTATGCAGCCTTTGCGCCATTCCATGGATCTTTCGAACGGCAGTTTTTAGTTCCTTAGTCACAGAGCGAAAAATGCAATGATTTTGTGTCTTGATTTATTTTCTTATATCTATGCTAGTGTTATTTGGTAGTACTTGAGGTTTGATTTCTATAGAGATCAGTGACCGACTACGTAAAAACAGTTCTTTATATACATATGTATATATCATACGACAAAACCAACTACACTTACAGACAGCATTCTATGAATCCGTTGGTAAAGGATGTATTCCTTTTTGGATTTTTTTATTATTATTTAATATTTTGAAGATAAGAAGGAAGGAAAATGCTTGCGCCAAAAGAGCAATAACCACTTCGCTCGGACATTGTAGAGTTTAGTAATTCTAGACAAGAAGTTTATTCGTTGCTTGAAATATTCGCACTATCGTACTATTCACTCGCACTTAGTAGGTAGTATACGTATAGGCCAAAACTAAAACGCCCAGTAAATAATGTGAAACTGCCAGATCAGTGGCAATGGTGATCTTGTATTGGCCAATAGAGAAGTTGCAAACACAATTGTTAGCGAGCTGCTTCAATGATTCGCTCATCACTTTCTATGTAAATGACAGGTACCGACCGGAGGCTTGGAGCGAACGACGGAACCGATTGGCGCAAAAACGACTTAATTGATTGATTTCACGGTGCTAAACCTGCACTACTACCCATGTGTTTACATATGTAATTAAAGCTAATATGTATACACATACATATATGTACATAACATATAATATGTGTACATGCATATGGTGACAAGCGAATGTGTTCTCATGTACATAAGTAATATCTACATACGTCGACTGTAGTCGTAAGTTGACAATCGGTCACATCAATAGGAAATTTATGCACTCTACTCTAGTTGCTTTGGCCGAACGACACCGTCGGTAAATGCAACAAATGACTGTATTAAGAGAGATATTTGCCTATGCCAATACGGATACAGTCGAATCAATATGTGAGAGCAACATACAATTTGAACTACTATTTATTTTTTAACTTAACACATTTTTTAAAAAACTTGGGATTTGCAACTTGGGCTTTGGAATCGAACAAGTGAAAATTCAATCTAATTTTGGCATGAATACGAGTAATAACATCGAGACTATTTCTCATACAGTATGTTCAATTCTCACTGAAAATCTGGGGTTCGCAATATTTGGCAATAAAATGTAAAATCTACACACATCTGTTTACTGAAGTACTCGGAAAGTACAATAAAAAAGTTTCGATAAGATCTAACATTATTAGTGGGTGACTAGTGAGCAATCACGTTAGAGTTTTCTTTTTATGGTTTTTTGAGAAAACCAAAATCGGAATTTTAAAATATTTTTAAACTTTTTTCGTATTATGACTAACGTTGGTAATTCATGACGTGCCGAAAGTTCAACCTTTGAGTCTCTATGACAGACATAAGGTCTGTAAGATCACAAGAGATCTCCTTGCTGACTACGAATCTACAAAGAACACACTACAAAACTTCATCGAAAAGACTAGGGTGGGTCGAAATCATTGAAGCTCGAAAAATGTTAATAATAATTCTAATTTCCTAAATGAAAAAAAGAAAAAAAAGCTGCTGTTGATATTCAACAAAATCGTTTGCTGGGATGCTATCTTATACACACACACTCGCGTATTCATACTTGTAGTTATAAGGAGCAGGTGGTGTTTCTGCATTAACCTGCAATTTTATCCACAACTTTGGCTATTGCGAATATGCTTCTATATTTGGCGCTTACGTCCTCATGCTAACGTAACCGTACATATGGACATATGCACGTATGAAGGTAATGCACCAGGAAAATACAAGCAGTAAAGTAAAACAAATGGGACCTGGTGTACAGCTTACTGCTAGTTTAAATTGATGACAGTCCGCCCAAATACGAAAACCATTTCACCTCAAGCATGTCTACGTCCATGATTTAGCATTTTCCCACGGAGGCTAACATGTACTTCTTCGGTATCAGCCAACGCGCTCAGTTCCACACTTGTCAACGATTTCGCTTCGTTAAATGATGATAAGACACACGCAGGCGAAGTGAAGAGCAACAATTTTGTTTGATCACAAATTTGCGATACATATGTGCACATTTACATATATGTATTTGTATGTTTGTACTGAAAATGCGTTTATCCACAAATGTGCATTTTTATGTACTAATCACACAAATGTAATTGTTAAATGCGTAACTATTTGGTAGTCGAAAAAGTCTTTTCGTATTCCTAATCAAACTTCAACTTATTTTTTATATTTATACTTATACATGTGATGGCTGCCACTGGAGATTTGTATATGACTGCAACGACAATATTTGTGCATACCTACTCACACAACGAGATATAATCGAAGCTCCTTTGTTAAATAATTCGTAATTATACAAAGATTTATACATTAAGGATTGAAGGATACACATTTCATTTTATTTGGCAAAGTACCCCATTAAAAGGTCAAGTAGTGACACATGCGCATATATACCTACGTGTATGTACATATATATAGATTCAGATCCAGGTGCAATGATCGAATAAAAACATGAAGGCCTGTGGCTTAGACGCCATGGCTAGCAGAAACGGAGCTCACAATTAACGCGTCTGCGCGATCGCGCTCACATTTTGTTGCAACGGCTTCGAACTGCCAATTATTTTCAATCGCACAGCAAACACACATTAAACCCTATCAACTACTTTCGTAATTTATTACACAGTTTTTTCAACTTTTCCGCAACGACGGCATCGTTCACACATAGCAGCTGTGTGCAGATATTATGCAGCGCGTAATGCGTTGCACGGTTAACCGCCTATGGATGAACACTTCTATGCACTACAATATATTGGTGATGTATATTTACTAACTCTCTTTTGGAACGGGTGGTCCACACCCAATTTTTTTTGAACTAAAAGAAATACAGAACTTTAAGTTTACCAAAAGTTTCAATTTTTCAAGTGAAATAACTGGAATTTATAAAACTATATATGCACATAGGCATAAATATAAAATAACACTAACCCTTCGTAGTCCATATATCACTTCTCCAAATAATATTCAAATTTGTATCCAACTTGAAAGCGGCGTCATTTTTTAATCTGCGTTAAGAGCTCCATCGCAAATATGTTGGTCATATATTAGCAAAAAGGTTATGTCTATTTGGGACCCCAAAACATTTCCTATCTTGTTTTCGAGATTCCCAACGCATGCGCAATTATGCATGTTCTTTCCGCACATTTTTGACAGTCGGAAAGCTGCAGTGCAGTGAATCACCCATTGCAAATATCCATATGTTTTCATGTGCATGTACATTGGTAGAATGTTTCACAGACAGCACTTGCCGCCATGCCGCACTCGTTCCGGCCTTTGGTCTTTTCGGTTTTGGTCATCATTGTCGCACTTGTGCATCAATATGCCGCCGATCTGCGTCCCATCCACAAACACTCACTCAGTTCATCATAATTATTGCTGAGCACAGTTGAAAGGCAGTCGAGGCATTCGCGCGTTTGCCACACTTGCCACCAGCGGCATGCATTCACTTGTGCGATGCATACTTGTGGCGCGTTGCTTCATTTCCTGACTACTTCGAAGCTCGTTTGCTTGATGCCTGATGCCGTATGCCGTATGCCATTTGCCACTCTCCACTTACGACTACCTGTTACCCCAATCTCCCTGCCCACCGGGCCACTTGCCAACTTTGTGCTGCTGCTGCTAACCATTTCACACGCCAAGTCAAATGAGCAGTTTATGGGTTTTATGAGTGTGCCACTTGAAGACGCGTTTTTGTGTTTCACATTTTTATTTGTACGTCTTTTTCGTGCTTCCATGCCGATTTGTTTTGTTTGTTTTTATTTTTATTATTTGGTTAATGTCGTTACTGCGCTTCACCATGTTTTAATCGAGCAAAACAACAGCGAGCTACTCGGGGGCAACATTCACTTTTTATGGTACCAGTCAACTAACCGCCCGTTTACTGCCATCAGTTCCAAATATTTTTACCTCCATCGCTATCATCTTGCCAGCTTGCCTGCTACAGATGTTGCTGCTGAAGTACGCAGATTTTCTCTAAAGCTTGATGCGATTGACAAAACATTGCGACATCCACGCATCATCAACCATATGTAACAGGCACATAGACCGTACTCAAGGAGGGGAAGCCAGGAAACCGTCGCTTAACTAAGCCTTAGCAGGAAAAGGACTTAAAATAAAATTGTTTAATCAACCAACTGAATTACAGATTATTCTTCCCATATATTGGGATGGATAGGATATAAGTAACGTGCGATACTGGAAAGATAATTTAGCATAGATTAAGTAATATTGAGATAGTCTCTTGTGCCCAATGTCCAACACTTTGAAGAAAAAAACCGAAAGTAACACTAGTGAAATATTTTCCTTATCAAGTGGCGTTAAATAGAATATCATGATTTTTTAACCTGAATTTAAAGCTTGAAATTTAAGCGTTACTACATTTTTTGTCCTGACTTTTTACCTATCGACATCCTTAAAGTGCTATTCCACCGTTACTTGCAGTAATGAGCCATTCCAGTTATTTAGACATTAGAAGTTTTTTCTTTGAAGAATAACTGAAATGTGGGAGGTGGGCGAATTTATCAACTAGTTTTTTGAAGTAATTTCCTCTCTTCGCGTTCTAAAAGGCAATAAAACAAGGAATTTTAGGGCAAAAGATGCAATTACCATATTTGAGTTTTCAAGTAGTCACGTAAAATATTGATTTCGTCCATCATCTGTTTTGCTACTTCACGAAATACGTGATTGAATCTCAGTCAGCTCATCTTTAATAAGATAAAAAAAAAACAAAATTAATGCAAATGCAAACTTTTTGTCATTTCAGGATCTCAATCAACAAACTACAAACTGTTTGGAAGTAAACACAGTGATGGAAAAGATAGCACTTACAGTACATATTCTCTCAATAGAGATTGTGGTAATAATAAAAACAATAAAAGTGGTAATGGCTACAGCCCGAATCATAATCAGGATCGCTTCACCTCATACACATCGAGTTCCTCATCTTCCTTCACTACATCAACTCAGTTGCAGCAGTCCAATCGGCAGTATTTATCACCATTCTCCTCAGCGGTTTCTAAATTCCCTATACCTCCGCTGCTAGCATCATCAACATTCTTCCTACCATATCGACGCATAAAAGAGGAGGTTAGCAGTAGTAAAACCAACACATTATCAAGTAACAGCAATATCAGTATAAATAGCGGCAATTTCAACCAAAGCTTTAATCAAGCATCTTCTCAACCTCACCGAAGCACTGGTAATATGATTACGCATTCCTTCACATCGTCTACACTCTCATCTACAGCGGAAACGCCATTTTGCAATCCAGCTGTCGCAGCAGCTCAGCGAACTATAATACAAGACTACGATCGGAAGTTTAGTTTTCTAAGCCTTTTCAAAAATTCGTATAAACATTCAACGGATCGAGGAACATCATCGTTCAGCTCAAGACTTTGGAGTTCCAACGATACAATCTTACCTTCCGCTCCGTCAAATTTTCCATCATCGTGCAGCAAACAGGCGCAAGCATCTGCTAATTCTAATTCGATATCGCCATGGAAGATAATGTCTTCAGCAGCTTCCACTAATAGCATGAATCAAGCATTTTCGCATTCCAGCTTTCAAGCACCTTCAAATAATGACGGTCGTAAAAATGCGTTCAGTAGTATGGTTTTGAGGGGAAGTGGTAGCATGTTTGGACGATGTGAAGATCCAAATGGAAGTATAAACGCTATCGGCTTTAGTGATCTCTCTAAAAATCGAAAAGTGCACAAGTGTGACACGGAGGGTTGTGATAAAGTGTACACAAAGAGTTCCCATCTTAAGGCGCATAAACGCACCCATACAGGTAATATTCCATACGCCCCCTTTTTATACCAAACATTTCAAAGTAAAAATTTAAATAATGCTGCTTGAATACATAGTACTTTCATATTTATTTATTTTATTATGTTTTTCTTCTTCTCCTCCTATTTGATTTCAATAGGTGAGAAGCCATATGTGTGCGACTGGGAGGGGTGTGTTTGGCGATTTGCAAGATCGGACGAGTTGACGCGTCACTACCGGAAGCATACCGGAGTGAAGCCTTTTCGTTGCCAACTCTGCACGCGCTCTTTTAGCCGTTCCGACCACTTGTCCCTGCATGTGCGCAGGCACTGAACTCCAAGCAAAACTTACACAAACAAAGTAGGCAATAACAATGGTACTGTATAAAGAAATGAAGTTTGTTTTAACTTAACGTAAAAACACTCATATATTTTAGCAAATTTTAGAAAATTTTATAAATTAATAAACTTAGCCAATTATCACGATTAGTCTCGTAAGTACAGCATATAATGAGGCTATGATAGATACAACTGGAAACAAATGGCTCAATGTAAACATACTCACAAAAACATTTGTAAAATTGTGTTCGGTTTTGTATATGACAGTACACATACATATACATATATATGTATATTATATACAATGTACAACCACATAGCTAATACCTTATGAAGTTATATAAGTTACTTATGGTTGATAGATCAATTTTTAAAGTGTAATAAACTATATAAACTACACATACATATACATACTTATTATATATAAATAAAATTTGAAGATCATCATTACTAAGTAAAAACATGCATATGTATGTACATATGTGTGTACATACTTAATACACATTAAAAAACACTCATAGAGAAAGCATTGCGTTTTTACTCTTGGACTTTTGTTTTATCTTCTCCGTCTTCATTCGACAATTTTTCGGAATAAGCATTTTTTATACAGGACACAGAAATTACCTGCCATGGACTCGCCAGTAGATGTTCTACTACAGTAGATGTTCTACTAGCTCGACCAATACTGGAAAAACACTAATTTTCGGCTGCAGTGAACTCAATTTCTTCTAGACAAGAGCAACTCCCTAAATTGTTGCACGCACAGCTTCAGTTAGAAAGTTTTTTCTTCGCAGCAGCAGTCAGTAGTACAAAAACAAAATACAAGGCGTGTCGCAAAAGAAACAGAACTTTTTAAATATAACTGTTTCTGGTGGCGCCACCTATTGGTGGGTATATGAAATAAAAAGTTTGATCTCTTGTTGACATTTCGTAAAAATTTTAAGACAATTGGACAACTACAATCGATGTTACCGATCAGAAAGTAACAGCAGCTTTTGGTCATCGGTCGTAAAATGCATTTTGAACAAAGAGCAAATATTAAATTTTGTTTTAAACTTGGGAAAACGTTTACTGAAACATTTCAAATGATGAAAAAAGTTTATGGTGATCAGTGCCTATCCCGTAGTAATGTGCATGAGTGGTTTAAGCGATTCCAAGAAGGTCGTGAGGACCTCTGTGACGATCAGAAGTTTTTACGATTCTGAGGGTATTGTACACCGAGAGTTCGTCCCACCTGGCCAAACGATTAATGATGTGTTTTACCTGGGTGTTATGAAGCGTCTTTTGTCACTCATTCGTCGTGCTCGACCACAATACCGTGAGGCAGGGTCTTGGCGCCTGTCTTACTCTAACGATTTCCATATTCATAAGCAATTCTCATTTTAGAAATGATTCAGCATGCAAACAATTTGATCAAAAATACAATTCGCTAAAAAAATTTTATGGTAAGTTTTGACAAGATTGCTGGTATGTATATTTACAATTTCGAATGTATATGTACATATATGTACATAGATATGTATATTTCGAACTTTTTTCAGAAAATGTTTTTAATTGCATTAATTTCAATAAAACAATTAAAAATTTAGATATTTTGGAAAAATAATACTGACAAAAAAATCAAATAGAAAAAATTTAGTATTGTTTAGAATTTAGAATTATATGTATATACATATATATGTATACATATATAAATAAATACCGGAATTTCAAATACATTACATTATTTTTAATATTTATTATAATATATTGTATTTATTATTCAGAAAAATATACAGTTTTGATAAGCCATTCTAATATTTTTCGCTCTACACACATTTCACTTTACTCAAATCAAATACTCGCACGTGCCCAGCTACTCACTCAAATTAAATAGCCTTCGTTTTTCACTCGATTTCGGAACACTCTACATATTTGAATAGATAAGGTATGCAGGTATTTATGTACACAGATTATTAGAGTGCTCAATTCAAAACTTGTCGCAAGTAAGTTCATATTGCCAGTGTTTAATATTGTATTGTGATGGATCGAAGTCGCTTCTATTTTTCTTCAGTTCTCTCTTTGAACGTGTCTCTGTTTTATTCAGATGAGTTTCCGCTGCTCGCTTCTTTGTTTCGCTTATGGGTGAGATGACTTCACCAAAGGAAAAGTTTTCCGATTTAGAAATATTGTTGTTGGCTCTAAATGACGTAAGAGTAGATCGAAACCATGTTGGCTTCTGAATCAATCTTCGTCATAAACGAGAAACTGAAATAGGCGTGTTCTCACGCATTTGATCCCTATGAAGTATATATACGCAGACCATTAATATGCTTAAAAGAAAAACTACTATAACAATTAGTGCAAAGAAACCCTTTCGGTAACGAGCAGCATCAGCAGCAGCTTCCTTTAAGAGATTTTGCTGGCCAAATGGAATATTACTGCCATCGTAATACCTTTGGTCACCATAGTTATGTATATATGGTATAAAAATCTGCCAAAAGTTGTATACCCTTTTCAAATGTAAAACATAACCGTAATTTGTTTGATTTGTCGCATAAACTGTTGCTTGGTCACTCCGACCTCTGTTATTCCTACTTGTTCTCAGAAAAACATTATCGATGCCATCCCTATCGTTGCGCAGCATTTTATCGATTTCAACCGAATTTCTTTCAAAATCCGACAAATAGTTTCTACTCGCTTCTAACTGGATGTCTTTATCTGTCTTACCAATATTATATATGAATTGGTTTTCAGTTGTATAGGGCAGCCATTCATTGGATTTGAAACTTGAACTATATATGTCTCTTCTACTTTTTATGAATGTTATAAGATGACTACGAAATTGTCGAGAGAGGCGGCTTTCTTCCAACGAAAAACGCCTTCTTGCGACTTGTTGGAATACACTGGGTCCAAGCAACAAAAGTAGATCGGCTGAATGAGGTGCGCCGCCGAATAAATTTACTTTCCCACGTAAATCCATAGATTTTGAAGCATCGAAAACATATGCAAACACTGGCGTAACAATTCCATAGTCTTTCGAAGTTAAAAGATTTAATAGTCTGTAGAACGGCAATTCATAAAAATACTCCGATATAAGACGCTGCAATGCGTACAGAAAGTGCTTTGTACTCGCGCTCGGCTCCCCATCAAAATAGAACCAGTTTATTGCATATTTCATCTTATATCTTATTTGCACATCAAAATTCCGTAATATACATGGCAGCACAGTGTAATCCACATAATCACGGATAGATTGATAGCTTTCGCGCGCTAAATTTAACCATCGTTGCTCTAAAAACGATCCCTCATTAGATGTAATACCAATGAGCATAGGACCCAGAGCGTGTGAGATTGTTCGATTTTTTAATAAATTGTCGTAAGCAATTGGTAAGATGGGACCGATATGAAGTGTGCCATTGCGATGATCATATATACTTTCAAAGGCGTTTAGCAGGTCACCAATGCTTTTTTGCCTTAGACAATATCTCAGTTGACTACTGGGTTTTTCGAACTGGCAACCTAACTTTTCCACTAGGACTTTCGAAGCTTTCATAACATCCTGCCGAGACCTTAGCGATGCCTCTAAATCACCGCTGGACATTATAATTAGTTTAGAAAAAATATTCTTTTCAGCAGTTCGTCCCATGACAGCATGTGCCATAGCGCATGGCGCACCACTTGAGCCATGTCCTAATAATGTTATCTGGTTGGGATCTCCTCCAAAGTGTTGGATATTACTCTGTATCCAAAGAAATGCCAGATGTTGATCTTTTAGGCCTAGATTTCCTGCCAACACTTCATTATCCATAGCAATCCAGCCAAAAATATTACTGCGGTATTGTATAGAAACAACGACAATATCCTCCAAGGCAAGATCTACGCCGGACACACGATTTTGGGACCAATCGTAAACCATTTCCTCGCCAGTGATAAGTACCAACACAGATTTCTTCCCAGTATTTTCAGTCTTAAAGCAAAGAATATCCAACAAATTTATTTATAAAAAATGTTCTTAAGCGCGACTAGAGAAATCGATATTTTTAAGGGTATACGAACATTTAAATTACATACCTCGGAAACCCAAATATTTAAATATAAGCAATCTTCGTCCATTAATGTTTCGCGAGGAAGACTTCCGTCAGCTACTTCATCATAGATTGTGTCCGATGGCTGTGGGCACAGCGGACGCATGCTCATGGCTAGAAAAGTACGATTCCAACCTCTATGTGCCAAAGGCGGCTTCGTTTATAATTAAAAATAGAATATTTGGATAAATGTATACCATTTCAATTCATACGTAAACAGAAAACTACTTTGTAAAGAGTGCACAAATACAATATCACAACACAATATTAAAATCTTATATACAGCAGTCAAACTAATATTTTCCACACTTTTCAATTCGCAAAATAATATTCATATTAAGCACACTTCGTTATTTTTATTTCATTCATTGTGCTTTTTAATTGAGCTCATACATTTCGAGTAGGCGCATAAATATTGGGTCGTTCACTAAGTAATTTCTTCTTTTTTACCACAATTCAAACACTTTTTTTATTGCGTAAAGCAATTGTGCTTTTGTGGTAGCACATCCCATTCAAGCTGCAAAAATTTTGGGCGAGTCATCAAATTTGTATTAGGTCCTTTTCTATTGATTAATTCTGGCGTTTTCTGTTTGAGTGCACCACTCAATTTGTCCTTCTTTCTTATACAATGTTCCCTTGAGCCTTACATTCTTGTGAACAATTCACTTTTCGTCACCAGTAACAACGCGCTTTGAAAATGAATCACTTCTTTGACGTCCGATAAGCAAATCACAGTAGTTAATGCGACAAAGAAAAATTAGTTCTCTAAGAACATGATGAACCCATATATCGAGCTTCGAAAATAGTCGTAGACGTTTCATACTATTCCAAAAAAATGTTTATAATTTTTTTACAAAAGCTTTCAAATATACAACGGTAAAACGGTTAGTGTGAAGTTGGCTGCGAATAAGGCCAGCTGTTGTAATCAAACGAAATTACTTACTGAACGACCCAATATGTCATAATTTACTGAGTTGCTTCGGGCCCATTGTCCAACCCGTAAAAAAACAGTGGAAATAGCCAACCGGAAGCAGCTTCGATTCACTTTGATTCACAATCTAATGAATACGTACATACATACACAGTTATATTCATATGCATGTCTAAAAAAATATAAATATTAAAAAGTAAAACGGGGTGATCAAAAATCACTCGTGCTACATTATATACATACTTCTATATGAATACGAGCGAATATGTATGAGTTCATATGTATGAATGTTTACACTAGTTCTCATTTGCATGCTGGAATCTCAGTTAATATATGGATGTACGTATGTTTGTGTCTTGTACAAATATGATGTGCGCAAGTTAATGGTGCTAAAATGAGCATTGTACAAATAGTGGTTGATATCGAATAAATATTGCAAATGACTAGAAAGTACTTTACCGCGAAGCGTAGATCGCCAACAGGTGGTTGTGCGTATGGCACCCCGAGGAATGCGTAAACAGCGGTTCGAGAAGTATCCGGAAATATCTTCAGCTGTAAGTTCAAAAGCAGCAAATTAAAATATATAGCGAATTCGCATGCAAGTGCTTAATGTTCATACCCCTGTTATGGACCCTTGGTCCAGTAAAACGCTTATACGCTGACCATTGGTGGACAAAAATTGTAATAACAACAGAGCAATCGACAACCTAAAAAATTGCATGTTGAAGCTGATGAGCTTATCCTTTTCTTTTTTGAAAAACTGCAAATATTGCCGAGTTTGAGTATCCAGTAATAATACATACATATTACATATGCATGCCTATGCAAATGAAGAGCACAAAATAATTTTTATGTTTAAGCTCGAAAGTGTATTTTAATACTAAAACCCTTTCTGCTCATGAATGGTGGATGAAGTTCTGAACTGATATACGCATATAGCATTTCCAAAGCAATTAGTTGTACAAAACAAATGCAATGAACATAAGCGTAGATGACCTGCGTACATACATACATACTATTAACGTTAATATTTACTATGTACCAGCATATTATTTGAATCAGAATAAAAATATGTCACCATCATTGTCATACTTAGATACATACATGTGGTAAATGAAACTCACATTACTTTTCGATGCTTTGTAGTGTTTGTGATTGAGAATGACCATTGTTATGGTGTTAACACAACTGAAGTAAATATGGAAAGTGCTTCGAAATTTATTGTACACATAATTATTAAAAGCATGTATTACACATATATACTTTAAAACAGTTTACTTCATTGCAAAATAGTGTAAGTAAAAGGTGAATTAAACTTAAGCGGAAGTTAGAGTATTCGTGAACTAGTGTTGGAGAACGGTATATTCTAAGGGAGTATAGGTGTGAAGTACTTACACAATATAGCTAGATATTACCAAATGGAAGGTTCCACTAGGCCACGATCATTTAAAAAAATTTAACAACTGATGTCACTCAGTAGTCCCATCTGCAATAGTGGCATTCCCAAAGTACGGAGTAACATGAATTTTCGCAAAAACATCTAAGTTTTAAGCGCAGTTGTAGTAAGTACGGAAATCAATTCTTGTCGCTCGTTTTTAACGTCATTCAACCGTGATATTTGTCGATTATAGAGAATTAGCCAATCGAACAAAATTAAAATAATTAGAAATTATTTTTCACAACAAATGATTTTTAATCATTCATTGGGTGAAATAATGTTTTAAATTAGGAAATTTTAGAAAAATATGTATTTTAATTTTATTAGCCCCGCTCTTGTCCTGCATGGTAGACATACATACATTAATAGATAGCAACATATTTAATTTAAATTAGATTCTTACATACCTGCATAATAGCATATTGAGCGAATATGTGTATTTATGGATATTAAACAAAACCATTGCACTTTTCATTTGATTTTTGTATATATACATATATTTATTGTAGTTCGGCATGTTCATGTTTAAGCTCTTTTTAAGAGAATTTAAGTTTTCGCGTTAAAAATTAATATTCAATAATAAACAATTATTTTATTAAATTATAACTAAAGTCCCTTTTTCAATTTGTCGCTTATCGGAAATATTAACATAAACGAGCCAAAGCGAGTGTGATTAGTGTCAAATTTATTTATACACTTTCGTATATACATATATATGTATACACGTTTGTAAACATATGTACATATACATATTTATATATACACATATTAAAAAATTTAACTAAATATCATAAATTATTACAGTTTTCATATGTTGTAAAAATAGCGACCTAAAGTAATCACCATCATGTCATGTCATCATCAACATCATTATATGTTAACTTATAACATCTTATAATTATAATTACAGAATCTAAATTATTGTGGCTGTGACTTATCGTAAATGGCATTTTACATACAAATAACTTCTTACTAATTTATATAAATAGTTGTGACACTTTTTCGGTACACCATATCCATACTCGCACGTAAACATTCACGTTAAGGTATGTATTCTTCAAACCTCGCAAGCTATACAACTTTAACTGCACGTCTATTATTGCAATAAATACATTTGATCTATAAATCTGTGACTTTAAACTACTTTTATAGCAATCCATTTGTATTTTGAATACAGTTAAGTTTACTTTTGTGGTTGATAAACACAGTTTAGTTAAGCTTAACTTTATAGCTTGTGCTTATGTAGTGCTAGCTACCAACCAACTCAATTTGGCGGTACTTCTTACGTAGATTGGACACCGGATCTCGATACAATACCGGATCAAGACGTAAATTTGAACGTATCAACGGCATATATCTGCAAAACAACAAAAATATACTATTTTTTCCTTTCATAACTCATATGTGTATGTGTACCCAAAAACTGCAGCGAATGTATTGAGGCAACTTTGCCGCTGAATGAAATGATCTGGATCATTCCACGGAGAATGTCCTGTTTCACGATCCTTATAGCCTTTGCGCTGTGTCACTTTAATCGGTGGTTTTCTCGTTACATGCGATACAAGCAAATTCATTAGGATATCTTCACAATTCGATGATTGTTGTACAGTCTTAAGAAGCAATAATGATAGCCAATTGGTGTACAAGTAATTATAGTATCGATGATAGAAAGCTGCACCAGTCAAAACTATGGAATAGTAATTGGTCCACTTAGATGTGTATCCCCACGCATTCTTTAAAATAATTAGATAAGTTAATTTTTTATTGCACGAAACAACAAGTTAACAAAAGATAGTACCTTTGAATCATCCCAGAAGTGAGCTCGAGCTGGATAACCAACAATACGATCTGGAAAATCTCGCCAAACTGTATATGCAAAATCCAATTCATCTGTATTGAGTATAGAGTCCTCGTCTAAAGAGAGCACTGCATCTGTTTGGATTTCGGGATATGGATAAAAACGTTGTGATATGCTTGGGCGTTCGTCAAATACATCTAAAGTTTCCTCTCTGGTATTTTTTGAATCTGGATGATTGATAGGTACTCCCCCGGAAAGTAGAGTACTATTATAGAACTTTTCGCTGACATCATTTTTCATACTACGAGAGGATTTACCAATACTTAAGCCACTTAAAGTTATTATATGGAATGGTATATGGTAAGTCGTTGGCCATCTCTTTTTAGATGGAATAGGACGATCAGCCGCCCAGAGAACCAAAATCTACAAATTAGTATTAAAGGAAAGTCAGATTATTTATCTCATATTTCGGCATTTTTATATCTAGCTTACTCTATCTACGAATTGACTTCTTGAAATAGTTTTGATTAACTTGTATAGCGCAGTGTTCGGGCCCAGAATCGAACCAATTTGTACATAAATGACAGCCGTGTAATTGTGACGGGGTTCTACTCCCATGGAATCCAATAAAAATGGCATATACCTAAAAAAAAGTAATTTCAAATACTTTTAAATTGGCAGCCCCACCAAATTGAATGTGTTTTATACTTTACCTGGAACTATCAGCAAATGTTGGAAGCGTTAAGAGAGCACCTGGCGATGTATTCCAAATAAATGTATTGCGAACAGGATAATCTGGTAAGCGCTCGCGGATAATCTAATGAAATAACATTAATTGAAATACCATTAAATTGTTCACATTTATGAATGTACGAGGTGGTTATATTAAGAGATGAATAAGATGAAGGCAAGACTTTGACAAATAACGACTAAAAATATGCACAAAATAAAGCAAATAGTTTAATTTTGATGAAATTACTCACACGAAGTATTAAAAAGCGCCTATTTAAAATACACCAATTCACAATTATTACAATTTGAAAATATAAAACTAATAGGTGAGACCCAGTGTTATTGTTTATTAGTCAACATGTATGTCTGGTGTTCACGATATGCGAAAATAGTGTTATTTCTAGATCTTAAATATGTTAATGATCACGCGACAAATTTTGAATTTGTAATAACAATTGTAAGTGATAGTCAACCGTTGTGCATCTGTACATATATATGTATGTATGTATTTAAATTCAGGTAATCAATGCCTGACAACCAATAGTTGGATTGAAGAATAGGAACCCATCAGGCGCTTGTACTGGTATTTGAAACAACCGATTGCCTGATGAAAGCCTACCGATATTCGAAACATACTCCGCTAATATTGCTCGGGTGCTGCGCCGAAACGGTGTTAAGAGATACCATACCACGAGATAAGGCAATCAATAGGGAGGCTAATATTTACATTGAAATTAAACGAGATTACTAATTCAGCTTTCCTGCTTACAATTCATTCGGTTTTGAATACACTTTTTCTTTGTACGATAGTGTAGACGTATTCCGAATGTACATATTTACATAATTACACATAGTAGGGTACTACTGAGTTGACTTAAACTCAATTCATTCTCATTACAATAATACGCAACTGTTTTACTCTCCACTATGTGGACTGCTCAACACGCCATGGCATTCAGCTTTTTATTGTAATATTGTTATTGTAATTTGTTAACATATGTGTGTATTATATATTGTATGAATGTGCAAAAGCAAAAGCAGTAAAAACGCAAACATTTATACATAGTACATACATACATATTTACGCAGAAGTGAGCACGAGATTTTCGTGCAAAGAGAGCTGCATGAAACCTCGTGAGTGCGCACTGGTTACTTTTCTCGGGCTTTTGCTTTTGCCTCACCTAATTCCGTCGATGATGATTTCATTTTTTGTTTTGGCCCACCACCATTTGTAAGCGAACGTTCAACATTTCGATTCAGTTGATTTTTTCCAGTCAAACAAAGCAGAGGTGCTAAAATAATTGGATACATTTAACAAGTCACTTTGTTCCAACTTGAAATATTTACCAAGTGCCTGAAATCTACGATTATCTATTCCTCAATACAGGGCATATACACAAACAAATAGTTTACCTGTGTAACTGCAAAAAAATAAACAAAGACAAACAATATGTCTCAAAAGCGTGTCTCAGTGTCTACGCGGATTTCTCGCGCCTCGACTTCCACACCAGTGGGTGGGCAGTCAGGACGTTTAGGCGCCACGAGCCCGGGCGCCACTAGTCCTACGCGCACAACTCGTATACAGGAAAAGGAAGAACTACAACATTTAAACGATCGCCTAGCCTGCTACATAGATCGTATGCGTAACCTGGAGAATGACAATAATCGATTAACGCAGGAATTGCAAATCGCCCAAGACACGGTCAATCGTGAGGTGTCCAATATTAAAGCCATGTATGAGAAAGAACTGGCAGCAGCACGTAAGCTTTTGGATGAAACTTCCAAAGAAAAGGCTAAACTAGAAATTGACATCAAGCGATTATGGGAGGAAAATGATGACCTCAAACAAAGGTAAACAACTAATACTCACGTATATACTAATGTATTTAAGTATGTAGGTAATCACATTCAAAAGGTTTTTTAATGCGTAACATTAAATGCAAGTATATATGTATGTATGTATGTATGTAAACTTTAATCAATGATGTCATAGTGAATTTGTTGTCTTTTTCGAGTTGTTATGCTCTACGCTTTAACAACACATGGCAGCAAGCTCAATATGATAATGAATGATGTCATTTAGAGTAGAGGAAAATATGTTAGAAGGTAACAGGCTATTCACATACCTTCACATAGCATGGAAAAAACATACAACAACAAAATGAGAGTAATACGTTTTAGTTGTTTACATATTACATACATACGTTTGTCAAATACAATTGCCAAACGCGTTTAGGGCTTAATTATTCATTGTTATTTTTGTTTGGTCCTTGTTTTTGTTTCTCATAAATATCACTTAAGTAAGTTACCACAAACACACGCGTTTATAGTTTTGTATATAAATAAATGCCGCGGCGAATACTAAATCAAACTAAAAAAAACTTATGTGGCCATGAAGGTCGGCTCCTCCTAAGAAACAGCGCATAGAGTTATGCGTGATGTCATTTTGCCAAAAATAAAGATCATTACAACCGCACTAAATCGAATCGATGGAGCATAAGCACAAACTGTACCAACATAAAAAAGCATACAAAACAACAACTACGCGCGCATAATTAACTCGAAGAAAGAATGGCAATAATAGCTATAACTTTTAGGTATTTCTAAAAATTACTCTTTCGCTTTTTTGTGACAATTTCACGAAAGCAACCTTGAATAAACACAAACCTAGAAAGTCTAGTATGAATTTAAATACATATGTATACATACCTCTATGTATATACATATGCATGTGTATCTACACCATACGTCGGTATTTCTCTCTGATTATATTTTCCCACTTGTGCTCTGTGCTGGCCTTTAATGGAGCTCATGCATATTGCTCAAAAAGTCTCGGTTAACAGGTTCTCATTGGGACTAAAGTATTAGAAATTCATACATTTGGATAATGTGAAAATTCTCTCGCATTCCACGTTTCGCGATTGCACTACACAACGCGGTCTGCCATGAGTTTTGGTTTGATTGCAATGCGCACGTTTTCCACTAGGCCTTAGTGATTTTCTTTAAAGTATTGCATACAATGCGTATTTGTAAGACTTCTGGAATTTTGCAGACAGATTCTTAAAAACTCATAGCGAGAATATTTTCTTTACATCAAATTAAATTTCATACATCCCGTAGTTATACATTCGTAAAGTCGTATATTAAATGCGAATGTAATTGGAAATGGACAGAAACTCATTTGAGTCGGACTTTTACACATATTCATATAAAAATACTAGCGATGATGTCATTTGACAAATTCACTAATTTTGTTGTACTCCTCAAACTCGTTTGATATCAGGTCTATGTTACATACAAATATATTTGAAGTCGCTTTTTCAAAATTTTGTATTATTGTATTTACTTCTGTTATCTCTTATGCATGTGCTTTCGAGAAAAATGTTTTTTATACTATATATTTCGATTTTTATTTAATAAAAAACAGGCTAGATAAAAAAACAAAGGAATGCGCGATCGCTGAGAACAGTGCACGTGTATATGAATCTCGCTACAATGAAGTTAACGGTAAGTACAACCAGGCTTTGGCTGATCGCAAGAAGGCCGAAGATCAAGCTAAAGACCTCCTTATTGAAAACGAAAGGCTGCGTAAGCAACTTGAAGATCTCCGCAAACAGTTTGAAGCTGAAACATTGGCTCGAGTTGATTTGGAGAATCAGAACCAAAGCCTTCGCGAGGAGCTTAGTTTCAAAGATCAAGTTCACAGCCGTGAACTAACCGAAACACGCTCGCGCCGTCAAATTGAAATCAGTGAAATTGACGGCCGTTTATCCAAGCAGTATGAAGCAAAACTACAACAATCCCTTCAGGAGTTGCGCGACCAATATGAAGCCCAAATGCGCGCCAATCGCGAAGAAATTGAATTGCTGTACGACAATGAAATCAAAAATCTCCAAGCAGCTGCAAATAGAGCAGCCAACTCTTCGGCACACGCAACTGAAGAAGTCCGTCTTATGCGCACGAAAATTGACGGACTTAATGCTAAGATTCAAGATCTGGAGAATACCAATGCAAGCTTAAATGTAAGATACATTAATTTAATTACATGTAGTTAAAACCTATGTAACTTTTTTAATTACATATTTTTAGGCTCGCATACGTGAACTAGAAAACCTTCTAGACAGTGAGCGTGCTCGCCATAATCAATATATATCTTCACTGGAGGCCGAACTGCAACGCATGCGCGACGAAATGGCACAACAATTGCAAGAGTATCGTGATTTAATGGACATTAAAGTCTCGCTGGATCTCGAAATTGCCGCTTATGACAAACTTTTGTGCGGAGAGGAGCGGCGTTTAAACATTTCATCGCCCAATCGTCCAGGAACCAGCACAAACACCGACTCAGGATACTCAAATGGTACTCATTTATCTGTTAGCTCTACCTCACGTTCAGGACGTGTCACACCCAGCGGTCGCCGCTCGGCAACACCGGGCGCTGGTGGCAGCGCCAGTGCAGTCAAACGTCGCCGCACAGTTATTGATGAATCGGAGGATCGCAATTTGTCCGAATATTCTGTTAATTCAGCCGCAAAAGGCGATTTGCAAATAGTCGACGCCGATAGTGAAGGACGTTACATTAAATTGCACAACAAAGGCACCGATGAGATCCATTTAACCGGTTGGCAGTTAACCCGCATCGCCGGCGATGAGGAATTGGCTTTCAAATTTTCGCGAGGAGCGAAAATTAATGCTGGTGCTACAGTCACAATTTGGTCAGTGGATGCTGGCACTGCACACGATCCACCACAAAATCTAGTAATGAAGAAGAAATGGCCAGTTGCTGATTCAATGCGCAGCGTTCTGGCTAACGCCGACAAAGAGGTGAGAATCTTGTCGATTTACAACACCTGTAGCATGTGTCACATCTGCAGCCACTGTCAACACTTAGAGTTTCTGATCGACCAGTAAATTAGCTAAACTTTTAATTTTATTACTTTGAATAAAATTAACCGACTTTTCAATTATTTTCACTTTCAGGATGTTGCCAGCTACGACCGTGTTCGTTCAAACCTTTCCAGTCACGCGTCCAGACACCGCACATCAGGCAGCGGTTTCACACTCGGCTCAGGAGTCGGCTCAACTGGCGTAAGAAGCCTATTCTCACTACTTTTCTAAAAGTGCAACTATGAAAATATCTTAAAACCCAGCAGGTGTTACAGATAAATATATCTACACTAATATATGCATAGTATATATGTATGTATCTATTAAGGGTAAACTAGCACAAACAAAGTTAATTAAACTTTTAAGTTTTTTATGTGCATTTAAACATATCCTAAACTTTAAGCCAAGACTTTGTAAGGAATTTAAGTTCAGCACAATACTAATGCAGTTTCAACAGTTCTATTTCCACTATCAGTGCGAGGCTTAACGTAAAATACAAGTTATAAACTCAGAGCTACTTAAATATGTCTACTAGGGACATCATATACGTTTTCACCAAATCTAATGTACAAAACTAAATGTAATTTACAACTTAAATTTACATTAAATATGCATTTAAATATGGTCAAGGCATGGACTTTTATTTACGAATCCGGAGTAGAATTAATCCTCCATTAAGCTATTCAAATTGAATTCACATATAAGGGAAACTATTTTATATAATTTACTTTATGAGATATAATAAAATCAAGTTAAGTGTCTGATAAGTGAGACTATCTCTTATACGTTGTATAAAATCTGGTAACAGTATCTAAAAAGAAGAGAATGCGATTCTATAACTGCGTGCGTTCAAAGCGAGTCTGGGAAAAGTTGGGGTTCAAAGGTTAAACTGTTGTAAACAAAATATCTGCAGTTGAACACTTCAAAGTTATTTAAATCTGTTAACTATTTTGGATTTCTCTTGTATTAATTGAACGAAATGAAGTGAAGCCACTTTATTATTTCCAAGCATCGTGTATAGGAAAAGGTTGCTAAAAGTATTTGGAATATATCTAAATTTGCAATTTTTTTTTTTTTCGGGGTTATTTACAAACGCATTTTAATTTTTTTTTTTTTTTTTGTTCCGAAATAAAAATATTCTTCATTTATATGCATAGGTAAAATAAAACTAGACTATAAAAATATAGTTTCAAATTATATATACATATGAATTCGAAATGATAAATTGATGGGGATTATTATTCAGGGGTGTTGTGGAATCTGATAGTTGTCGGAATCAGAATTGAAACCGATCAAAAAAAGCAGTAGGTGTCATGAATTCAGATATTATTGGTTTGATATTCGAAACAGAATTTGTATCGGTTTTGGGTGTCACGGAAACCTATTTTATCGGTTTTGCTGTCAGAAACAAATCAAGAAGATAGTCGCACACAGATTTGAAATGCCAGTTAAGAAATCAAGTTATTTTATTTTTTAGAATTAATTTATCTTTATTTATATAGGAGAAAACATAAGAATAAAACACGAAATATCTTAGTTATTGAGTTTTTGAAAAAAATGCCGATATTTAAGAGAGGAGCCTTTTTTAGAGGCTTAAAAAAATCGTTTTTTTTGGGAAGGAAAGAAATAATTGATCTCTATAATTAATTTCTAGGATTTATAGTTATATATTGAAACATCATCCGCAAATTTTTTTGATACGAAATATTTTACATTTGCCATTGAAAAGCAATTGCCAGATGCTTATCCGCATGTGCATATGCCAGACGGCGGAAACAAAAAATTCAAAGAGATTCATATTTTTTAATAACTTATGTTCAAGTTAAACTGGGAAAATATAAAATAAAAAGTGTAAAATTTTTTAAAATTTGAAAAAGAAAACAGATTTTGGTCTAAAAAAATTTTACTTTAAATATAAGAATGTTCAAACTTAACTTTTCTTAGTTTTTTTTTAGTTTAAATAGAAGATAATTTAATGCCAAAAATAATAAACTTTGCCCCAATCCCATATGACGTTCAGTTTTTTTTTTTTCTATCCTGCCCGCCAATTAAGAAAAATCGTAAAATTGAAAAAGCGAAATTTAACACCCAAATGCGTCTTTATTCATTCAATAAATGTTATCTCTTAAAATCTTTCTTCAATTCGAAACTCATTAAAAACTTTAATAGGATTGCTTGTATGTATTCATTTGCAAGTTTTGTCACATTAGTAAACAGATGGTTCAAATATTGGTTTTGCGTATGTTCGAAAAAACGAAAATCCAATCAGATTCTGTGACACCATTTAAAATCAGAATTGGTTTGCAATTCTGACAGCTAAGCAATTCTGTCTTGGATTCCACAACACCCCTGATTATCTTTTATTATTGTGACTCACCTCAAACGTAGTGAACACAATTTTTTCTATAGATCCAAAATATCGTTCCCAAAGAACTTGGGTTTGCTGACGCAAAGCCAAAATTCGTTCTAACGAAATAGAGCGTACGACTTCTGGCACCTGAAAGTATGCAACGAAACATAATTAACATTGCGAATTAGTACGTGGGTAAGTATACTGGACAATAAAATAAAAACTATATCTGCTTACTCTCTAGTAGTCAGATAATCAGGGTTTCAAATAATTCATAAAGAAATAAATTAATTAACATTTGAATTAAATTATTTTTAATACGAAGAAAATTTAATCACACAAACCCGTTAAAGAAATTAATCGCAAATTTTGTAATTAAAAAATTCGCAACCCTGCAGATAATTCTATTTCTAATTTGAGATTCATTACAAATTTAACCCACCTGTAACAACAATCTTTCATCTGCCCAAATCACAGCATCATTCCAATCAATTTTAGACTCAAATGGTAGTACCCAACCATTCGATAACAAAACTGGAATGCAACCCGCTTGGAGTGCTTCTAGAAACCTTTAGAAAATAAATTAATTAAAAGTATTATTTAGGAGAGGAACGTTTTCAATATGAACTTAGGAGAGCTATACAATTAAGAACTTAATGAAACTTACCGAAATGATCCCAAACGTCTTCCACGTGGTACCAAACAAAATGTAGAGTTTTGTAATAATGTCTCATAGTCATATCTGGAAATTTTTGAAAAACACAATATTGATAATATTAAAATATTAAAAAAAAACTAGTATTTGTAATTTACTTGTCATATTCGCGATTGTCCTCATCACATCGACCGTCCTGAAGTTCCCTCCAACTCTTGCCATGTCGACAAGTTGTGACCAAAATGATGTCCCGTCCATTGTGTAAATGAAATAAGGAGTTTCTTGTCTCAGAGCCAATTCCATGCACATATCTGTAGTAAAGGGACAATAATGGCATCAAACATATTTGTATATATACATAAGTATTTGATAACCTATACATATGTATGTATATATTAAAATCAAGGCTAATATTAAAAAATTTATAGCACTGCGATTGGGCGGAACAATTGCAGTACTTACACAAACAATATTTTATTATGCGTATAAAACTGACGATATGAATCGACTCTTTGGCCCAGAAATCTAGTGGAGATATTGTTTTCAAAATATGTAAAGATATGCAAATAACACAATTTTATTTGAAGCCACGTCCAGTAAAACAGTTTCTGTGAAGTTTAGATTTTACTCGAGACGGCATTCGAACTCACTACACGCGGGTATTCAAGCATAATTTGTTGGCAACTCATAATATCATATAATTTCGTACATAATATACAATGTATATAAAAAAATTTAAGTGATATTAAAAAGAAATTAAAAACAAAAGCGAAGGAGAAAACAAATAGCAATAATCTGCCACCTAAATATTCGACCATCCGAATTACATGTGTATGATGCGAAAGAAAGTTAAAAATCAGCAAATTAATAACAAAAGTTATGCGGAAAAAGGAAGATAAGAAACGAAGAGATGTAAAAATAACAAAAACAATATTAAAAAGTTCGCTCCATGATTCATTATATTCAGCTAGCGCAAACTGACTTGTTTCACGATTTAAAAACTCACAAGATTTATACGAGCACATAAGCAAATGCACAATCGAACATACATATCACATAACAGTCTAAGTAAACGTGCATTCCCCTTTAAATCGTAGTTCACTGCAGTTTATTGCCTCGAAAGATTGTACCATGCACTGCATCGCAGACTTGATGAATGCCAATAGTGAATAGTTTTGAAATATGCAATACTCTATAAATTGAATGGCAGACAACATACTACAAATTAATCTTGCAGAAATCGTTACAGCGCCAACAGCTCTTGCATGAGCATTAAATAAAATGGTTAATTTCTTTAACAATTGCAAGTGTTTCGTATGTAAATTATTTATGTTGCTTAACATCATTTTAATTAGTTTGCAATTTTTATTCTCAGCGTAATATTTGGGAGACTACATTGGATGACAAACAACTACGTTACATACTTTACCTCTTCTGTTTACTTAGTTGTCGCGGGACAGCCAATGGCAAGGAAGCAACGTAAATTATCTACAATTTGCAAATACTTTCTTAAAAATATATATATATATATATATATATATATATATGTGTAGATCCTTGTATAATATTGATTACAGTGATGTGTTTTCAGGCTACAACGTCGCTTCATGTGGAAGCAAATGCACTTAGATAATTTAGTAGGCAACATGGCCACCAGGCCATACTCCATAAAACATATGACGTCCGATCTAGCGCCCAATAGACACTCAGTGCTGACAAATAAACTATTGGATTATTTACCATCGGAAACTACTAGAGTAAAATACATCATCCATAACCCTACAACAAAGAAACCCATGAAAATTATCAAAATTCGACCAAGCAAAAAAATTGTTAAAATAATAACGAAACCAACGATTACTACCGACACGAAAACAGTAAATTCCTACAAAACCAAAATGCCCGCGTATCTCAATAGTGACCAAATGGAGAAGATGGAAAAGGAACAAGAGTTAATTGCCGAAGGACAATATTCAGTTAAAAACGGCGATGTTTATCAACAAAATCTTCTTTCTGAGAATGAAAAATATTCACTACAGGCGTCCCAAGAAATGACAGATGAACAAAATTCCTGGTTGCCAGTTTTTGAAACTAGTGAAGTAGGTTCTACCTATTCCCCGCTCAAACCAAATACACTAAGTCCACTACACACCAGTTTTATGGCAGAAAGTCTGCCTAAACCAGAAAAACAGATTTCACATCAATCGTTATTATCCGTTGGAGAGCAAGATCCACACAATGATCATAATTACCAGAACCAAAAAATACAGTCAAATGGTTATGAAGTCACTGAACATATTGCTGAAGAGTCTATAGCAATACCATTAATGCAAGGTTCACATATTAGTCTTCGAACTACTCCATCTAAATTTTCTTTAATACAACCCACTATCACTGCGTATAGAGATAAGTTTACATCAACGATCACACCAAGTACCTTGACGGAGGAGCCACCAAACTACCCAGCAAATTTCTTAAGGCGTTTTCAGGAACGGTTACAAACGACTACAATCTTACCACCTTCCAATTCTGCAAGCTCTGGTCTACCGACGAGATCAAAACAACGGAAGAACTCAGAAGAACTTAACGGGGATTGGACTCCAAGCAATATTAGTAACCCCAGAGATGCTTTCAAGTTAAGAGGTCGGTTTCACAGTTTGCCCTCCCGGGTTAAAAGTGAAAAATGGCCACCAGAAGTTGCAACCCCCACATCTCAATTTGCTTCTGATAAGTTACCAACATTTGGCAACTATGGCGAAATGAGACATTCAGTATTAATTTCTACTACTACAAACCCAATATTAGCAACAGAAATCAAAGAACAAGTCACCCCTCCTCCAACAGGCAGATCGAGGAAAGCACCACCTTCTGCGGCAGTTAAGATCAGACAAAGTGTCGAATTACCGAGACTTCAAAGTAACCGAGAACATAATCGTGGTTCTATTAAATTTGGTGACAAAATCTTTACATAAGAATTGGTTTAGATTGTACACAAACAATCTCTTATCTTTCCTCACATCTATTATGCACAATGAATACTCATTTACCTAGCAATAGAAACTAAATATAATTAAAGAAATGTCGTTGTTGTAGTGATTATCTAGGCCATGTTTAGGTAACAAGACGCAAATTAATTGAACAAAATCATCTATCTTGAGGCCCGGAATCGTGCTGTCCCGAAGGAGTCGGACATTGGGAAAGGAGTGTTGAAAGATGACTTGGTTTCATAGATTATAGTCAAGAGGGCACTCATTGCACGCAGTGCATATATTTGATAGGACGGGATCGATTCTGGTTAAGTAGGAATTAAACCTGTTACATTTTTTAGAACGAATTTGCATGGAAGAAAGTCAGTAAAGGTGTTAATAGCTCCACTTTGAATACATACAGTGCGAATCCAAAGTAAGTTGTGTCAATAATCTGGTTAATAGATTATGCCATATCCTTCACGTATTCAAGGCATGGTCTCTTTAGACTTCTAGGATGCGGTTTTGCTCCAAGCAGATGACTGCAAGGATTATTTTTACGAAAACATTGTGTTTCTTACCCGGAACCATTTAGATACTTTATTAGTAACATGCTTAAGCCATCTAGGGCGAGGGACTTAGACTATTTCGTCTTCACATCTTTAACCTAATCATCGGTGAAAGTAAGTGACTCGCAGCCTTTTGGCATTTTGTACCATCATCGGGTAACACGTCTTTTGGCCTTGTCAGTTGAACGGTGCAAAGCATACTGCCGGTTAAAATAGGCTACGCACTTATTCGGGTACAAAAATCATCGTATCCGCTCGAGTTGGAAAAGGACTTTACACGCCAATGGAGGGGTTACAGAATTTCCAGCGCTCCACCCATTTCGTTTGCTTATTTTTATTTAGCATTTGTCAAATCTCCAAATTGAGATTTCCAAGCCCGTAAAACTAACGAAAATGACAGGATTTATGAGCAGAAACCAACTCATGCCGTCGCATTCTAGAATGATTGAGACAGACTTTAAACCAAATGAAAAACCAGACAAATTTCCAAACCACCATATTGCCAGAATAGTCGTCGTACTCCTTGGGACTTTTTTCTGTTTTGGAAACTGAAAAGTCCGCTTCGGGAAATGCGCCATGAATTTGTTGATTGAAGACAAACTGTTCGCGTCATAAACAAACAGCTGACAAACACCCACTAATTGACACATAGAGATCAAACTTGAGACGAACATAAAAAAGATTGCACCAAGCCAACCAAAAATTTGTATCCATTCGGTTTGCACCCGCAGTTAATTTGGACCCAAAACTGCGTTAAAATACGTTAGTTTAAAGGTTGCTGCATTGTAATACCACTTGTAGTTTTATATAATAAATGAAAAATGCTTCTGTTAATAGAAGAAAAATAAAAAATAAAGTTTTTTTTTTCAAAAATACACATAAATACATACAAATACAAACATACATAATATGTACAATTTCGTTAGTTTAATGGGCACTTTATTGATAACCTTTGTCAAAACTATGTTCATTGACTATAAAAAAATATGTACATACTAGTGGAACCGGCTACGCGTTTCTGTGGTATACATTTTATATTCTTATTCATGTAATAAATTATTGAATAAAGTGAAAATTTTATTTAAAAATAAAGGCGAAAATGTTTCTGTCGGGAAGAGAATCCAAGGGCTTGTATTTGAGGTTTAATTTTGAATATAAATAAATTTATGAATTTTTATGATTTTTACTATGTTCAATAATTTAGGAGTCAATCACGGACAAACAACGTGACACGTAATTTTTATACCCTTGCAACCAGCTGCTTGCAGACCCCCGCCCTCTAAAAAGTTTAATGTAAATATCTCCTAAACCGTTTAAGCTACAAGGATCAAATTCGCTGAGTACATATCTTATAAGAACTTCTACCGACAGTGCGAAAATAAATGATGAGGATAACGCCGATCACTTCCCATATAACGGTATTGTTAAAAACTACTAAATCAAAAACTTTTACCACCGAGATGGTATGAGAGAGCTTTATAGAAGACGATGTGAAAATTGGGACGATGGGCGTAACACCATTCACTTTTAGGTGAAATCCCATGGTTGAGACTTGACCAACCGATTTCGACAAAATTTAGTACGTGGCATTCTTACATTCTTACGTCACAGTGTAAAAATTGACGAAATCGAACAACAACACTTTCCATATTGCACATTTTGGGTTGAATCGGACCCATACTTCCCTTAACCCTCATATACCTAACATAAAGATTTTCGAACTTCCGGGTGACTGTACCGCATATATTGGCCAATATATGAGTTATCCCAATAAAAATAAGAGAGCGTTTCTTATCCATAACAGTGTATCTTTGTGCCTAAAATAGTTAAATTTGGGCGAATAGTTGCCCTAGCACCTAGATAACTAATATCGGAATTTTCGAACATCCGGCTCACTCTACTTTATACCTAAGGTTTTTCCGTGGTTTTGATTTTTGCAAGTTGCAAGAGTATAAAATATTCGGTTGCACCTGACTTAACCCTTCCTTACTTGTTATATATAAATATACGGTCTCGTATATGTGACATATGTGTGTATATGCCAATAACATCCGACTAACGATAGTGCTTGATACTATTAAAGCAATTCCCACAACAGCCGGTCCTAAGCACCGAAATCGACCGGATTTCATCCGAGCAAGGGCTGTTATTTCGGAAATCTTACCCCATTAAAAAAATACTATTAAAGTTAAGTCTTGCAAAACTACTGACAAATGTGAAAATATGTTCAATATAATTGCCCCTTAAAATATATTAATCAATTTATTGGAATATATTATAATTTATTATTGTGTATTATCACGTTAACTTACCTTTTTCCTTTAAAGGCTAGTAAATATTTTTTGTTTGCTGGAAAGTTATTCGTTTGTACTAATCCAGATGAGCCCGCACGTAAAGGAAACTGTTTATGGAACAGCGGAATGCTGATATCGAAGTTTGGACGTATGTGAAATACACTCATGCTAGCTTTTGCTAGTATAGCTTCACCTGGATCGAATCCAAGAGAGTCCTCCGCATAATCGGGCCATGTTCCTGAATACAAATTGAATATCAAATGGTTTCTGCCATTATTCCAGTGCTGCAAGCGTGCTAGCCTTGATGGAACATTACGAACGTAGTCATTCGACAAAGAATCTCGATCCAAGGTATCAATAGCCAAAACAAATAAACACGCCCGCTCCGGTTGGGACGTATAGTATCTTGATTCGCGTATTGCTGATAATATTTTTTGGTAATTAGCTGATACGGGAGGAGCAGCACCCAAAGAGTTTAACGGCTCTGGTGGATAGACATACACTAAAAATTCTCCATAGCATTTTGTAAAATCGAAACAACTTTCCATTCGGCAGGAAATCGCCTTATTTATGCCATTTGTGGATTTGTGCTTATTCTCACCTAGCTCACTTGCATTGTCTGTTTTATCGATTCCAAATGTCATATGAACGTTTTCTTTCGGTTGATAACTGGGTAATTTTTCAAGGAGACGAGCGCGCGTTGCTGCATCTACCACTTGAAGATTGCGGTGAGACCCGTCACTTTTTTTGAGTCGATAACCACCAAAATAACAATATGCGAGAAATGCACAAGACACAAAAACCAATATATACCGTTTTTTAGCTTGCATTTTATTTCTATTAGCTTTTTTGAATCCAACTTCACACAGTTTTTTTTAAACGCCTTAATTTACATTGTATACAAATGCAGCAAAGGTACATTTATACCTTCTTTGATATATTTTGCATTTTACATACATAGATAACAAAACAAGTTACATAGCGGCGATGAATGTAGTGTTTCATGCGGATGTATAAAATTCTCTAAACCACACATCTTTGTATTTTTATGCTCAGATTTTTTTGATATATGATAGCTCTATTCCCAAAACCAAAATATATTTTTATAGCACTCATTTTATTGAATGGTCAGATATTTTTTCGATATTAATTAAATAATTATTCTAATGTCCTCTAGTAGGCGTATAAATGCAGAATCTTTCTATTTTACTCATATATCGTATTTTCATGGCAGTATATACACATCGTTGCCGCCGACAACCCGAGGCGCGGTAGATTCAGTGAATTCATAAACTTATTGTTGTTATCATACTTTTATGATATATATTTAATCTCTTTGATTGATTTTACTTCATTAAACGCCAAAATTCTTTTTTTAATATAATTTCTGACGCACAGATTTAGAGCCTAAAATCTATGGATCGACCTGCCCACTGTTGGAAATTTTGACGTAAACGACGACTGCAAGCACACATTTAACTCTACTACATAAACACAAAATGAAAATTTCACCTGTCAAAACAAATTTTTATGCGTTGCCAGCTCTCTGAAACTTCAAATGTTTGGCCAATTGAGATTTTAATCTCAATACTTATAGTTGTTGTGGATATACATATATGAATATAATAAATTTTTTTTAAATGTTCATTCTAAAACTCTCATTTATAAATTTTAAGACGGTGGTTGAAAGAAAAAATCTGCGTGATTTGTAAATAAGGACATATTAAAAACATGATTTTCTTTAAGGGAGTAAACTTTTATTAACCTTATTAAATACCAAAACAAACATTAGCTTCTGCGATAAAACTAGTTAATAATAATGACTAACACAATCCTTCCTCTTCTTCATCTTCATCATGGTTAGGTACACTAGGCTTTGTTGATCCATCGTCCACTTGCTAAAAATATATCAAAAAATATCTTTTGGTTAATTAAAACCAATTCCACAGCAAAGACATAACAGTAATAACCGATCAATATACATATTTTTCAATACCTTATTCAAGAAAGCTTATTACTCCAAATAAGTGGTATTAAGTAAATAAAGGTATATATAAGCCTGACAAATTAAACTAAAAACAATGGTATTGATTTTACCTCGGTATTTGGAGACATATAAGAAGGTGCAGCATCCTTGATCACGTCGGCTTTTGACGTAGTTGCTAATCCATGTGGTAATGGTATATCACGAGCGAGAATACTGTACTCAACATCCATGTGTCGTATAAAAGGAGCAGCTAAAGCTCGTTTAGCAGAGTCTGGATCTTCATCATCAAATGCTTGCAGAAGAAGTTCTAATGTTTGAACTTCATCCGAATCACAACAATTACCCCATTCCTTAAATGCTTTCTCCGCTGCAACAAAATCTCCTCGAGCAAGTTGAACCAAAACTAGGGCTACAGCTAATCGACCAATTTGACCATAAGACTCTGTCTGTTGATTTAACCCAATTTCCCTTCTTATAGCATCTGCGGCCTGGTCATATCTATAGTTGAGTTGGTTAAAAAGAATTTATTTCTCAAGAGTATAGATCAATTAAAAAAAACTGTATACGTACCTATTCAATTTTACCAAAATTCGTGATATTTTTGATGCATACTCAGCAGCATGTCGTGTGGAGTCGTCTAACTATCAATCAACAACCGTTAGAATATGATCAATAATTGTGAAAGATTGTTTTCATTTAATACCATTACAACTTCCAAAGCATGCTTATAAAAAGTCAAAGCAAGTTCAGGATGTTTTTGCTCTACAATTTTAGCAGCTTTGTCTAATGCGGTTGCAGCAGCTTCTGGCGATCCATGTTGCTGATAAAGATTGCATGCTTTATTTACATTTTCCTCTATTTCGAGTAAATTGTTGGTTTCTTTCAATATCAGAATTATCTTAAATTAATAGGAATTAGTTACCAATCACATTAAATATTTAATAATTATATACCTGTTCGTAACATTTTGCAGCATGAAACCAAGATCGATTATTTTTATGACAATCAATTGCTTTCACTAAGCACTCTTTGCTTTGATCAAAAGACTTAGCTATACGAAAGGCGGTAGCTAACACAAAAGAAAATATTAATAAATAAGGTGGTACATATCATTAATTCGCCAGAATATATTTGTAAAAAATGTGAGATTAATGCTGACTTAAATATACTAAATATGTACCTGCTTTTGTGTATTCATCTGCAGCTACGTCATAATCGGGTCTCCATTTCAATAATCCAACCTTTAAACTAAAACACACAATTAATTTTTACAACTTAAAAAGAAACATTTACCTTTTTTCTGCTTGTCGAACTAATTCTTGACCCTCCTCTATTTTTTTAGAAGTCATAGCAAATTTAATTTTTTTAAAACTCCTTACCCAAATCAATAATAATTGGGACAACGATTTTTGCACAGAGCTGCCAAACACAATAATTATTGAAACATCTTAGCGTGCTGCCACACAACACAACTTTAAATCATCTTTAAAAAATAGAAATTTTTTTAATACCATCCGACGTATCACAATTTTTTTTATGAAAATTCTTTAATTAACGTATGTGCCTGCATAGGCATCGGAAAACTTAAATTTCTATGTCATTTGAATGCACCGATGCGAACATATTATTAATTAAAGAACATTTAAATGGTGCTTCCATACCACAGTAGTAGCTAATAAGTTCCATACCACTTGAAAACTGAAAGAACTCGCTTAGCATAGACCTATACTCTGAACGGATTGAGATAAAGATTACGCCAAATTTTTACTGTTGCTTTTTCTGTTTGGGCTGCGATAGTCGTGACCAGGAATTACAAAATCAAACCGGAAACGTCTACCTTTTACTATAGACGTTTCTATGTTTTTCATAATTTACTAGTCATCGACAGCTTTCCTATTTTGCCTATTATCATTATATAATCGTCATGACGTCACGATGGACTAGCTTGTGTATATCATTCTTAGATAAGGTCCTTAAGCTGAATCTATAATACTCCCGTAAGTGTATGCGTAGGTTTCACTAATAAGAATCATCACTTTCCATAAGTTTGCAGGGCAAGGAAAAAGCGATATGAAATAGAAACTACTCATATTGAATTGTAATTCAAAATTTGGGTTACAACTTGGGTAGCTTCTGCTACCAGATCATGTCTAGATAAGAAGGATAATTTAACAACGAACGAATAATTAAACTTATTCGTGACCAAACACCAAACTGAAGACTTTACTACTCCTTAAATTCCAACTCAAAGCATAACTATCCGCGCAATTTCCCATCAAATTCGTGAATTTTAGCTGAAGTCGAGTACCTTTTAGACCATAGTAGTCGTAACAATCGCCCTGTAATAGTCCTCAACATGTAACGGTAAAATTTTTTAGCGGGCGTAAATCTTGGTTTCGTATACCGAAGCTACAGATATTCTTCCCCATTCTCATCCAGCATCTTTTTTCCAAAAGGTAGTTTCGAAATACACGGATCAGTACACTTAACAGACAAAGGAATTTGTCATTCTTAACAGTCATAATAGATTATGCGGAAAAAATGGCGTCGAGTGGATCTCATCTGGGCGCAGGTCAGAGGTTGAGCTTCTTGGGTACCTTGAGATTCCTAGCTGATCATTCGTAATGAACGTCATTGCATGCTAATTTAGTGTAAAAATAAATAATAAGATTCGAAATTTTTAATATCGAAAATTTATGTAGTTTTGTTCAGTTTTACTGTTTGCTTTGATGTATAAAAAGTTCAAGTACATATGTATGTATGTAGCTTTAGGATGAAATATGTAATTCAACTCTTGCGCAGTTCGGTAATATTGATTTTCCTAATACTTTTTTATATTCACACGGATTCAGTTAAGCTGTTAACTTAATGAAGTTTTGAATACAGTTAAATTCAGAGAAAATAACTGTTTAATATCCATATGTGAACGCAATTTTTTTCTATTTATTATAACATAAAATATCAAAGATACTCTATAAAGCGAGGTAAATATTTTTCAATACAGTTTTTAATGAAGCTACTTATCAAATCGCCTCAACCGATTACAGCATGTCTCATAATCCTTGTTTCGAACTTAATGAAATCCGGATTTTGGATAAAATTTTGAGGCAATGTGAATATTATATATCAAATAATGGAATGCAGCAAGCACCACAAACTCGTAGTAAAAAAGTGTGCCTCAAGGCAAATAATTTTAATGAATTACTGTTGAATAATAACTTAAACAAATTTGTGGAAAAAGAGCTATTTTCATTTATGTGTAAGCTCAGGAAAATGGACAAGAAAACCATTTTTGTTTCGGATATACTAATTAATTCCGGCATATTTACGGAAGGTTATGACTACAATAAGTATTCATTAAATACTAAAAATCATATAAATGTGAATCGATTTATTTATCACAAAATTGCCCGAACAGATGAAAGTGAAAATATAACATATAAAAAGATTAAAAGTAAAATAAGTGAACAACAATCTGACAAGTTTATATATGAAACCACCAATTGTATGGTTGCTGAGAATATTAGTAAAAGTAAAAAGCACTTTTCGTCATTAAATAAGAATAATAGCGATGATACGAACAGCGGAAATCAATGGAACGTCTATGACGGAAACTGTATGAAATGTGAAGAGAAAAACATACATGCATCCGTGGCACCAATCGAAAAGGATAAACTACACAAAAACAACACTTTTTATGGAAATGATTTAACGTGCAACAAACGAAAAGATAGAATACATAGTCAAGCAAATGTCTTTGAGAAGACTGTATCATATGACAGCGTTCGATCAAAAATATCATCTCAAAACTTTATAAAGAAAAAAATCCCCCAGAGGCTTTCAAAAGAACATACCGACGACATTCCCGACAAAGAACCTTTACTTGGGCCAAAGCCACTGAAATTGCCAGATTCAGTGGAGGCTGTAAGTAAAATATACATATCTAGCATTTTTTTTAATTTATACAAAGGTACAGAACAAGAATAATACGACACTTTTTACTTTCACCATTATCCGTTGCCCGTATTCGCAAAATTACTTTCGCAGGTCTTGTCATTAGGTTCAACAATTTTACCGGATAAAAAGATTGACAACACAGAATATCACAAATGGACGATATTACATTATTCACCATTCAAAGCCGTTTGGGATTGGATAATATTGATACTTGTGATATATACAGCAATATTCACACCATATGTGGCTGCATTTTTGCTTGGAGAGCCAGATTATCAACGACGAACCAACAAATATATTAACAGTGATCCACTTGTTATTGTAGATTTAATTGGTAAGTTCTTTTCGAAGTAATTTATTCCATAATAGTGGATAGTATACTATACTATGATATACTATACATATGTATATATAATAGTGTAATGTACAATGTAAACATAAGTACATTTAGCATTTAGATTCTAACTCCTCCCTCTAAGCCTTTTGTCAAACAGATGCAAATAACAAACCGCCAACTCTGAAAGGAGAGGTAAAAATATAAAAATAGTTTATAGCATTTAAACATATTCTAATTGGATAATATTTATGAATTAATGCACATAAACCATATACATACCCTTGCTACATTTAATAAATCTTTTCTCTAAATTTCAGTTGATGTTACTTTTGTAATTGACATAATCATTAATTTTCGAACTACATTCATTGATGGACAAGACGAAGTCGTCTCGCATCCCGGACGTATTGCGGTTCACTATTTAAGTGGATGGTTTCTAATAGACTTAGTAGCTGCAATTCCCTTCGATTTACTGCTAGTTGGAAGTGATACAGACGAGGTAATTTAATAATTTGTTCAAAATAACCCATGCGTTTGAAAATATATGTATCTAGACAATGCAGTTTTCTTACATACCAAATTTCAGTTTCTAGTAATGATAGATACTTTTTTGTCTTCTCAAAATTTATAAAACACAAATTTCACGATGTTGGCCTAGGTAGGCGCACTTCTTTATATACATACCTATATCAGTAATGGTCTATGAATACTATAAAAACATAACCATATCCAATTACACATTTTCTCCTGAGAAATTAGAATTACGCTTCATCTTTCATTACATGCATACATACATATGTATGTACATACGTTATGATAGATATGTACAAACATATGTAAGTGCTCTTGCGAATTGAAAATTTGTAAATTTCTATATCAAAAATATGGTTTAACAACATTTCAAGTGCCTTTAATTGATTGAACAGGGTATATTAAGTTTGGCACGAGTACCCGGAAGGAAACGCCAGAGACCCTATAATGTATAAATGTACGTACATACATAAATGATCAAATTGATATTACTTATGTATGTATATACGAGAACTAGAAACTTTTTACACGCACTTTTCTCCCCTTCTGCTTTTCTTTACTCGGGTAGACACCGCTTACGGTTATAGCGGTTTATAGCGATTCGTTATAACAAATTGCAGTTTCGCATCGTTATTTGCGTCGTAGTTTTGGCGATTAATTGGTTTTCGATTATTGTCGTTTTATAGGCGTGTCACTGGTCCGATTGTACCCTTTTTATGCACGGAGCACGTTTACCAAGTTTCATGAGTGACAGCTTGCAAGGAAGGACGGACAGACAGTCACCCAGATTTCCACTCGTCTTGCTAACCTGATCATCTATGTATATACTATATATGTACATATATGTATAACCGTATATCTAGCTTGATTACCTTTAGGACAGAGGCAAACAACCGTTAGGTGAACCAAACTATTATACTCTTTAGCAACATGTTGCAAGACTATAAAAATCCTTAAAATATTAAAACAAAATTGTAATGTCTTTAACAACACAGTCATCCGCTCATATTGGAACTGAACACCTCAGGGCTACTTTTATTTCTTTGAATAAGTCCAGCATATACATAAGTATGTATATGTACATATTTACAGATTTAAAAATAAAGGATACGCCAAAAAATTTCATTAAATACTTTGAATAACTATACAACAACAAAAATTATAATGCATTTGCATAGCATTTTATAAAAAAAAGTATGAGAAAATAGCTACTTTTATGGAATTGATATCTAAAGAAAGGAAAATACGTAGACTACTTCTAACACGTCGATATTTGAGAATGCAGTTATAAAAAAAACATTTTATACTTTTGTCACATGTTTTTTAGTAGTGCACACAATATTGAACGAAAAAGTATGCATGCTACATAAGTATTAAATCCATCTTAACTACATTTGTTTTGACCAACGTCATTCAACGGTGGCCGGCGGTGCCTAGACCGTTTCAGTGCCTACTAATAGCGATCGCCCCTCGACAGGCAGATCTCATCTAGCATGAGAAATTCTGTCCAGAAGGTTCCACTAAAATATATTCTTATATAAAATTTTATTTTTTTATGAATTTCATCTAATGAAATATTTAATTAATTCCATGTTATTAAAATAAGATTTCAAATAAAATTAAAAATTCATATTCATAAAGAACTCGCATATATATGTATGTATCTCTTTCTTACGAGTATGGTGTATACCATAATCATTGAGCTGCGCACGCAGATGTCTTCCAATTAAAGGGAACTTAGCGATGGACTAGTATCAGCATCACAAACACTTAGTAAAAAAAAAAAAACGAAACTATATTCGAACTGTATTTATTATTTTAATTATTTCTTCTTCGTTTAATTTTTACGTGAATAAATGAAAATGTCTGACGTTCGAGTAGACCAAGGAGCATTTCTTCGCTTTTGTTGTATATAATTTTGCAAAGTAGGATTGAATAAACATATAAACTTTAATTAGATATACATACATATATATATATAATGGGTATATGATATGCATGTATACTACATATGTATAATATATACATATATACACATGTACATAACTGAACCGGCAATAATAAATAGCACACGTATGGTCTCGTAACCATCATATATTTTCAAAGGGAATTGTTCTCATATCTCATATATGTATGTATGTATGGGCACAAATACATTTCTGAAAATACTAAATATACATACATATTTACATTATAAAATAGTAATGTCCATACTAAAAAATTGTTTAGCTGCACAGTTCGGTCAACAGCTGAGCAAGGTGTACCACACCACTTTGTAATTTACTTAAATACTTAATTTTAAACATGATAAAGATAAATTAAGCAAATTCTAAAAAATAGTAATTTTTGGGATTAAAGCAAAGTACATACATATATTATCTAAATAATTTTGCAAATATTTTCAAACCTTTTGTATGTTTAATTTTTGTAATTTTTTATGTGTCCAATGTTTTACAGCTCGGCTTGGATAATGAAGAGGTATTATTAGTGAATAATTCTTTCTTTAATGAGCTTTTGAGCGCAACTACTTTTTTATGTTTAAGCAAATTAAAAATGCTGTATTCTTACCCAGTAGCTTCAATTTCACAATTATACACTTCTAAGTATATAATTTAACACATTGTGCGTGCTATTTCAATTGCAAACGGTTCTTATTACTTGTCGCAATATTCTTTATTATCGCCATTAAACAAAAAAATTGCCGAAAGCATTCATTGGCACTTTTTCATAGAAAAAAAAATAAACAATGCATAAACAAAAAGAAATCGTTAGGTTTTACAAAATTTATTAAAATGCGAAAAAATGTGTCCGAGAATAGCAGAAAAGTTCTTGTTAGCGCTGCTGCACTGTATGGAGCACCAGGAACACCTATATATGATATGAAACTTTTTTACTTTATTCATGTATGTATGTATGTATAAAGAGTACATGACATACTATTAAAAAATCTTACAAGAATAATATGAATTAATAGCAACCTTAATTCATCCCTTATATTTAGAATACCGCTATCATCATCTATATATTTTGAATGACAAGCAGATTTACATTAATTTTATTAACTTGAAATATTATTTTTTTACATTTTTGAATAATATGCATTTAAGCAAAACTGTCAAATCGATTGACGATTTCATTGAATTTCTCAAAGGTTCTACCAATTAAAACTCATATCCATCTCTTAAATTAATGCGAATTCTTTCTACTGATTAATTTATGAAATATGATACTTTTTAGAACTCTCTTTGCCTGTCGAGGTTGTTTTTTCCAATTTAGTGTCTCGGAATAGAAACCGGTACGTTTATGTACTTACTGTTAACATTTTAATGATTTCCAACTAAGCTTAAACTGAATATAAACATGTAGTATGTGGTAATTGACAAATTATAAAGAGTATACGTAAACGAATCTGACCATACATATATCTGAATACCGATTTTTGCATCCATTTTCATATCGATATGAACAAAATAAAACCTGAATGTGGATCTCAATAAACATATATACCCAATGGTCTTTTGCAAAGCTAATTTTTTTTTTTTTTTTTTTGAACCCGCTTTGTACGAACATTTTATAAATAAGGCTGCCCGGGGCGTCCATGGTGAATAAAAAGGCCTTGCAATCTCAAAAGTCACCAAAAATTAGGCAGTAAATATTGTAATTTTTAAGCTTAGCACCTCTTGCACATAGGAATTCAATTTTGGTATCAATTAACAATTTTAATATTCTTTTACATCAATGCATGTGATCATAGATTTTGTAAGATATTAACAGTCGAAGTGAAATTGTTGATTGATTGCAAATGAAAAGAAAACAATATACGCACTTATCTACACTTATAAATTTCGTTTACCAATTTCCGGGGTATTCCGTAAATCCCACCTTGCACACTTTGCTTTTAAAATCTCTTGCCCATAATTACAACTTTGCGTTAGTTAAACGATATTTACATTTTTTGCAGACAACCACTCTAATAGGATTGCTCAAGACTGCCCGACTACTCCGGCTCGTGAGGGTAGCGAGGAAAATAGATAGATACTCAGAATATGGCGCCGCTGTATTGGTTCTGCTCATGGCAACTTTTGTACTGATCGCCCACTGGCTAGCTTGTATTTGGTATGTATATTTACCTCACATACGCTTTAAAGACAAACTTTAGAACACCCATATGTATTTTTATTACTAAAAAATAATTATGAATTTAAATAATATGCACATCATTGAGATTTAATATCGAGGCATTCGTTTCGGGTTTTTAAAAAAGAGATTGTTTCGAGATTTCGAATAAAATTTAAAATATGTCTTAAAAAGTAATAACCTAAAGTTCAGTTATAATTTGAATCTTTGGTACAAGTGCAACAATATAACGGATCCGCCTCGACATTAGCTTGCAAGCTCTACTTTGGCTCTACGAGACATATTTGAGCTTAAATGAATATCCAGTATTGAAACCATGGAGCTTTATTACCCATACTAAATGGTGGACGACACTCCACCAACAACATATTTATACCCTGAACAGGGTATATTAAGTTTGCCACGATGTTTGTAACACCCAGAAGGAAGCGTCGGAGACCCTATAAAGTATATATATATAAATGATCAGTATGTTGAGCTGAGTCGATTTAGCCATGTCCGTCTGTCTGTCCGTCTGTCTGTATATATACGAACTAGTCCCTCAGTTTTTAAGATATCATTTTGAAATTTTGCAAACGTCATTTTCTCTTCAAGAAGCTGCTCATTTGTCGGAACGGCCGATATCGGACCACTATAACATATAGCTGCCATATAAACTGAACGATAGGAATCAAGTTCTCATAAGGAAAACTTTCGCATTTGACAATGTATCTTCACCAAATTTGGTATAAATTATTTTCTAGGGCAAAAATGTAATATCCGAGAAAATTGTTTAGATCGGTTAACTATAGCATATAGCTGCCATACAAACTGAACGATCGGAATCAAGTTCTTGTATTGAAAACTTTCACATTTGACAAGATATATTCACGAAATTTGGTATATATTATTTTCTAAGGCAACAATGTAATCTCCGAAGAAATTGTTCAGATCGGTTAACTATAGCATATAGCCGCCATACAAACTGAACGATCGGAATCAAGTTCTTGTATGGACAAATTTCACATTTGACAAGATATATTCACGAAATTTGGTATATATTAATTTCTAAGGCAACAATGTAATCTCCGAAGAAATTGTTCAGATCGGTTAACTATAGCATATAGCCGCCATACAAACTGAACGATAGGAATCAAGTTCTTGTATGGAAAACTTTCACATTTGACAAGATATAATCACGAAATTTGGTATGGATTATTTTCTAAGGCAACAATGTAATCTCCGAAGAAATTGTTCAGATCGGTTAACTATAGCATATAGCCGCCATACAAACTGAACGATCGGAATCAAGTTCTTGTATGGACAAATTTCACATTTGACAAGATATATTCACGAAATTTGGTATATATTAATTTCTAAGGCAACAATGTAATCTCCGAAGAAATTGTTCAGATCGGTTAACTATAGCATATAGCCGCCATACAAACTGAACGATCGGAATCAAGTTCTTGTATGGACAAATTTCACATTTGACAAGATATATTCACGAAATTTGGTATATATTAATTTCTAAGGCAACAATGTAATCTCCGAAGAAATTGTTCAGATCGGTTAACTATAGCATATAGCCGCCATACAAACTGAACGATCGGAATCAAGTTCTTGTATGGAAAACTTTCACATTTGACAAGATATAATCACGAAATTTGGTATGGATTATTTTTTAAGGTAACAATATAATCTCTAAAAAACTTGTTCAGAACGGGTTACTATAGCATATAGCTTCCATTCAAGCTGGACACATAGTTACTAACAGAAATGCACCTGTGAAGGGTATTTAGCTTCGGTGCAACCGAAGTTAACGTTTTTTCTTGTTTTATTTATGAAATAATGCTGAACAATTGAAAAATTTCAATGTTGAAGAAATGTATTGGGGTATGCACCAAGTTTTGTGTGTTTTGTCAATTAAAAGTGAGCGGGCAAGGTTGTAAGGTACATTTTGCAATCTGTGAGTTCTTGCATAATGCGGAAAGGACCATTCGCTGAGATAGTCGTAAGTAATTTATGAAAACGGACCGCCAAATGAATTCACCAGTACATACTCGTATATATAATATGTATGTATGTAACTCGTTTCAAAGCGTTGTGTATGGTCAAGTTTTTTTATGGTATTGGTTTAATTTCCACGCTACTTTTCTGTTTATAAAAGTTGTGTATACATACATATATGTATGTATACTGAACATATACACATGATCCTTTAATATTGAATACTAAATATATTTTCATTTGCAGGTATGCTATAGGAAATGCGGAGAGAACTCTGTTAACAAAAAACATTGGCTGGCTGCATTCATTAGGAAATGACATTCAAGAGCCATACTTTGATAATAATACTGGTGGCCCTACAATTAAGGTATGACATATGTATATATTAAGTATTTCCATAAATAAAAAAAAAATTTTAGTCTAGGTACATTACTGCGCTCTATTTTACATTTACATCGTTAACCTCTGTTGGATTTGGTAATGTTGCTCCAAATACTGACGCCGAAAAAGTTTTTACAATATGTGTAATGCTTGTGGGCTGTAAGTACAATTAATTAACTTGCGTTATGGATGTGTGTATGTACATATTTTTGTGGAGCATGTTATTCAATGATATGTTAATAAATTCATGATAGGAACAATTTTCAAATAACGAATTTCGTTATATTCACTAAATGTGAAATATTTAGTCTTCACCAGACTTGATCCCTTACTTGCCCGGGTATGTTATTTGTATTTTGTTATAAATTAATAAAGGAAACAGATTTCCTCAATTATTCAAATTCAGCATCAAACGGGATACATTTCCCTTTGATTTAATCCATACAAATTTTTTTAATTCCGGTTTTAAGCACATAAATGCTAAAGCTTATTAGTCTATATTATATTAATAATTTCGATCCGCATACACTTGGAATAAACCGTTTATAGTACACATAATGTTAGCCATGACAAGAGAGAATTAATATATAGTTATTTATTAGCTAATGTTATTGATTGTAGTAGTTCCCTTCTCATTAAATCTATTAATATACAACACCACAAAGAGCAGAAGCTATATGTGTCAAACATCCAGATCTGATCATAATGGGTACTTTAATCTACAAATTTAATTCCATACAGTGGAATAGTTAATTTTAACTAGATATACAAAAATATCAATATCCATAATTAACAAGTAAGGAATGGCTAAGTTCGGGTACAATTCAGGCAGGGAAATATCTTACAAAAAAGGAAAATTATTATATGTAGTATATGGGAGTTGGGGTAGTATCGACACGATTTTTTTCTATTTTTTTCCAATGCCACATACTATTAACATTTAAATAATATTTAAAAGAATGTTCCTAAAGTACCTCACATACACTCACAAATCATATGGAGTAAAATCAGCCGGATATTCGAAAATCCTGATATTATTTATGGAGGCCAGGTCAAGTTTTCGCCCAATTTTATCTAAATATTTTAGGCACAATGATCCCACTGTTATGACTAAAACACGCCCTTCGATTACATACATATTGACCAATATATCTGATACAAAGACACCCGGAAGTTCGAAATTCTTTATACTCCAAAGGCTTTACTCGTTTATTCCGTAATAATATAGTATTAATTGCTTCTTGATTTGTTTACTGGAAAGTGAAAGAATCAAATGGAATTTAAAATTATACCACATGTGAAGTAGGTGTGATTGTAGTCCGATTTGGTCAATTTGAGCATTGTGACTTAGGAATGTGAGAATAATGTCATGGACTAATTTTAGTCGAACTCGATCGGCCGGGACCTGAGATATATATGTAATTTTAACCCTGGCTCCCATAAATGTAAAATGTCTCTGGCATATTTAGTCATTGATTTATTGCACTTTTAGTAGTTTTTAACAGTACCGTCATATGGGGAGTGGACGAAATTATCTTCCGATTTCATCCTTTTTTACAACGTTGATAGGGGTGCTAAAGGGTTTGTTGTGAACGCATTTGGTTATTGTAATGCCGAAAAATTTTCAATTTCAACAAAACACATTGAAACATCGTTCTTTGTGTACTTGGGTTATATTAAATATAGCTGTTCTGAAAATGTTTATGCTCCTCCTTCAGCGCTCCAATATAAAAACCCATTAAATTTTTTTAGCTCTTATGTATGCGAGCATATTTGGAAATGTTTCTGCAATAATACAAAGACTTTACTCGGGTACTGCCAGGTATCATACACAAATGTTGAGGGTGCGTGAATTTATTAGATTTCATCAGGTAATCCAACACTTTGTAAAAAAGGAAAAATATGTTCATGAAGCAAGACTGAATACTTAATTTTAGATACCAAATCCACTTAGACAGCGATTAGAGGAGTATTTTCAGCACGCTTGGTCTTACACGAATGGCATCGATATGAATTCAGTTCTAAAGGGGTTTCCAGAATGTCTTCAAGCCGATATTTGTTTGCACTTAAATAGAAAACTGCTAACAACATGCTCGGCTTTTGCGGGAGCCAGTCCCGGTTGTCTGAGGTAAGGTATATAAGTGGTTATGTTTTCACTTAAATATTACATAATTGGAAATCATTATTGAAGAGAAATTAGCTCAGTTGTGTTTGCCTATAAACATTGATATGATTTTTGCTAATTATTTTACAGAGCTCTCTCTCTTAAATTTAAAACTACTCATGCACCTCCTGGAGACGTTTTAGTACACAAAGGAGACGTTTTAACTTCATTATTTTTCATAGCAAGGGGTTCAATAGAGATACAAAGGGATAACAGCACCGTCGTAATTTTAGGTACGGCATCTTACCAAATGACTTTACACCTCGTTTTATTTTGTGATTTAATAAGTAGTTAATTTAAGAATCCGTTATTGCTTTGGAATTGATGTTACAATTTGACGCACATCTTGAGTGTCGCTTTGTTTAGAATTTCTGTCAATAAGCCATGGAAATGATAGACATTCATATGTACATATATACTATTATGACTTCAAATTACGCATTACACTTACACATTACATATACATATGTACGTATATTTATTTTTAATTTTTAGGCAGATACACCCTACATAGTTCAAAATCGGTTATATTTTAACACCTAATCTGGATATGGAATTATAATTTAAAATTCACTTGTTATTTAGGTAAAGACGACATTTTTGGAGAAAATCCCTGCAACTATGCAACCATAGGAAAATCGAATGGCAATGTCCGTGCTCTAACATACTGTGATATCCACAAAATTCACAGAGATGATCTCTTAGATATATTAGATTTATATCCAGAATTTTCAGAAAGTTTTGCCAATAATCTTGTTTTAACATATAATATGCGAGATGTAAGTAAATTAACTCGGGTTGATTTTTTTGTTTCAAAATGGGATTATTTTTTCTTTAAGGACTTTCAAGCTGGAGTCGAAGTAAAACACAGATATTTAAGAGCAAAATCTTTAGACAGAGAAAGAAGTACCAGTGATATAACGTCTATACGAATGTAAGTAACAAATTGCTGGAACATACAAGTACATTATGTTGCACTGCAACCGATGTTAATTTACAGAATACGATAACCGAGCGAATCTTTTACTTTCAGTTTTGGTATTCATCAAAAGAATAAATCGAAAGGAAATTCCGGTCCAACAAAGGTTCAAAATAAAGATGCACTAAATGATGGGAAGGATCCTTCAAATTACCAGTTTGATATTCAAAACAAAGGTATTTAAATAAATAAATATTGCGATATATAATATGATCTACAAACGAACGCCCATTTTGATACAGATGATATTGAAAACATGCATGCAATATATAAAAATACAAAACATAGACCAGCTTCTCTTAATCGACATAACTTATCAAAAAGTAATCTTCAAGAAAATAGTAAAAACCACAAAATTAAATATATAAATGAAATGAACTTATCCACATTTGAAAAACAAAAACAAAGAGCCACTTGGCTTCGTCAACACAAATTAATCAATAGCACTGCGCAAGAAAAGGTCTTGCAAGATGCCTCACTATATTTGGATCAGCAAAGAACTTCTGTCCACACAAGGTAAGTTGTTTTTTCGCAACTTTTTCGTAAAAATTAAGTATTTATATATATTTGGATGTATGTTTGTGACTATGGCTACAATGGCCTAGTGTTTTTAAATAAAATTTTTATGTAATTCAATCTCATAGAGACTCTGTGAAATGCAACGTATTTTCTGAAAAAGCCTTACCTACTCCAAACGCAACCATAGCAACTACGGAGTCATGGGATGAACTTGACAGTGTATGATTGACTGTAATTGTATCGCAAATTTTAGATAAAAAAATTTAATAAATAATACCACATTGACGTGAAAAGGAAATATTAAAATGCTATGCACATGCGAAAAGTGTTTTTGTTTTTATTGTGTTAGCAAACGGAAAGGTGCGATTCTAAATGTTTGTTGGTCTTCAAACGGCAACTCCAAACCAAATCAAAGTCCAAGAAGCAAGCGAAGGGTTACTACAGGCTTGCGAGGTAACACTGCAGAAGTATCCGTAAACACTGATGTTCGTTAAATGTCCTACTACTTAATCTCAGGTGATCACTAGGCTTGGCTATGACCAACTGACCGGCAGATTACTTTATAAATGTATTTTGAAAAAAATTTTACCTCGAAACTCCTTTTGTGCTTGTCGTTCTCTCAAACAAGTCACAGCTGAGCTCACGAAGAAGTGTTGAGATATCAGTTTCCTAAGTTTCATTAACAAAACCTCTTATAATATTTTCCGAACCGAGTATGTGACAGCGACAGGCTAAGGTAAGAGACTTATGGAGCAGACATCGAAAGCATCGGACTTCTGTAGGACTTCAACTATCAAAGGCAATGCAAATGTGCCCAAGAGTAGCGATAGAGGTTATGCTGGAGCTCACACCTTTCCATATTATAATGAATCAAATAGCAAAACATACCAATACCATACCCTACACATGATAGCAAAGGGGTATTGCAAGTTCGTCTGAACAAATAAAGGCCATAGGTGAAAAGATCCCACTGTCTCTTTTCCCAAGAAATGATATTACCAAACGCACAAAATTCACAAAGAAATTTAAAGTTAAAATTACTCTACAGTAAGATCGAATGTAGTAACTCCACACTTAAGCTACTTCCTAGACCTAGTGCTATCCAGTGGAACACTGACGGCTCCTAAATAATGTACGTATGGGTATGGTGCGTGCCTGCGCACTAAAGTTTCCATAGCCATGTGACGTTTTCCAAGCATATTGCAAGCACAAAAAATGTTGCAATAAGTCAGTGTCTCACAATGAACGTATGTACATATATGTATTACGATAGTCAGGCAGCAGTAAAAGTGATCTAATATTACGATATTAGGTCACTATCGGTACAAGAATACATAGAAGAGCCTGTCCGGATACAAATTGGCTGACGAACTTGTCTGCCGTTCCGAAGGCAGACGAGGTCCACGTAACCGTAACGCTCTCGGATATTTAGGATTGTCATTTAAGCAGCATTCCTACGAATTACTTTAAGGATGTTTTCTGCTGCTGCAACTAAAACGAACTTTCCTGTTCTGTGTCCTTTTTATATTTTTCAGCTTCAGATCTATTAGTTCGGACATTGGTTTTGTTGCTGTTATGTAATGTTACTCAGTTGGCATCGAAGTCATTTAACGTTAGGTCCAGTTCTCGACGCGGTCACGGGACGTATTTTTTTTTTTTCTTATAGCAAAATATTTTCCCACTAACTTCATTTATAAAATTATAAAGTAGTGCCTTACGCAATATAAGCTCTAACATTGGTCAAGGACTGCATGATAGACTCTCATTTTTCTCTCAAATGCATTCTCCGATTAAGCCGAAGCGATAGGGATCACGTACTTTTTAACATAGCAGACGAAGAGCTCCAGCTGCCGTGGGAAACGCGAGTGACCCTAGCGCAACTTCGTTCTGGATACTGCAGCAGGTTAAACTCCTACTTATCCCGAATAGACCCTGACATACCCAATGTATATCCTGCATGCAACGAGTCTCCGCATGATACTGACCACCTCTTTGCGTGCTCTACGAACCTTACTCATCTAACACCCTCTTCCCTATGGTCCGAACCCGTCGACACAGCTCGTTTCTTAGGCCTCCCGTTAGATGACGTCGACGACAACACAAGTGACCCTTACCATCCTAGCGGGGATTAGATATTCCGTTAAAACAACAACAACGTACCTTTTAACAGCTGCTACAAAATAGACGAGATATTCGCCAATCTTGGTCTTAAATATGTACTTATAATTACTAATTATCTGAAACATACTGTACCTCTTCATATTACAATTTCATGTTCATTTGTTCTGGTTGAAATTTATGGTTATAATGAGCCGTTTGCGTGGAATTACCTCGATTTTAACGCGATTTTTATCGTCAGTTCAACAAAACAACGCCCAGCAGCAAATACACCAGTTATTAACTGGCAGATTTCCTAAGGCAAATATAAAGTTAAAGTCATATAATCCGCTTTCTAAAACAAAATATTTACTCTTATAGGCAAGCGTCAACGTTGTAGATGTATCTGGAGGTTGTGGTGCTATGTTTGAGGTGTTTGTGGAAGATAAAGAATTTGAAGGTTTGTCCACTTTAAAGCAACATAAATTGATAACACAAACATTAAAAGAGCAAATAAAAAATATGCACGGTGTCCGCATACATACATCAATACCAAAAGCCAAATGATGCAACTTTATAAATCAAATCTCTATGCCATTGTTGAAGCAAACAAGTTGTTATGTAGTTTTAATCTGTTTTCAGTAACATTAGTGAATAAACAAGAATGCAACAGGGTGTATGAAATATAAACGAAAATAATTTGTATAGAAATTTTAAAGAGTTGAAAATCCAATAATTAATTGTTCTTTACATTTTATTTCGCATATACTTTCATTAACTCAAAATTGATTTCGGGTTCAAATTTGATTTGAATGTGCAAACAGGTCAAATAGCTCTGTGTCGGAAAAAGTGGAAATTTATTGGAAATGATCTGAATTTTGTTCATCACAGCGTTGATAATTGACGATCGGATCGGTGAGTTGTGTAAAAGGTCAATGAGTTGGCAGAAACTATTAAATTTTGACGAAGTAGTAAAGCTACTTTGACTTTGTTTGTCCTTTGTGGATGAAGAACAATTCTTTATTACATATCTTTCAGATGAGTTTTATGTGATTGTTTAACACATTTACGTCGCCCTGTTATGTTTTATAACAGTAAATATTCCGCATAGGGAACAATCACAACGCATTTATTGACGCTAATTGTATATATGTGGTGAAACATATTGCATTTTGCATTTGTAATTTTAATCAAGTGAAGTAATTTAGACGATTTGTAAATAAACTAATTATTACATATACAAGTTCAAGTTAAAACGCAATTTGTAAGTTTAAAATTTGCCATGTAATGAAGTTGAGTGTATTTAGTTATTTTCGATATTCCTCGTGCTAGCGTTTGGTATTCAATATTCAAGTACCTACTTTGTTTAAAACTGACAAGAAAGATTTAATTAGCTTTCAATAATAGCAGTGCAATAAACTTTATTATCGGTCAAATTGGCTGGCCAGTCTCATTTGAGACTCACGGAATATAAAATTTTAAAATAATGCGAGAATTTAAAGTGGTTGTGTTGGGTTCGGGCGGTGTCGGCAAGTCTGCCCTTACTGTCCAATTCGTTTCCGGGTGCTTTATTGAAAAGTACGATCCCACCATTGAAGACTTCTACCGAAAAGAAATAGAGGTAAGTGCCTAAGTTATAGATTTAACATAATATGTATATGCTTCTAATTTCTTTAGTAAAATACGCGAAGTATTTCATTAAATGACTGATAATGTAAATAAATAAAAAAGTCGGTTCCTTTTGTTATGCATTTTTATTATATTACTTGATATAAATATTATTCCTATCTAATGGGAAAAACATTTATTAACAGTGAATGATAATTTTTAAAAAGCGACTCTAACATGAATAATAATTTATAGAAATTTATATTTATAATTCTAATAGGTAAATGTATTTAACTCTGAAGCCTGTGTCTCCTCCCTAATTTGTTTGAAAAGTCTTTTAAATTATAAAGTTACCATATATCATGGATAATTAACGAGTTCATCTAAAATTTAATTTTTTATTACTTTTGTTTAATTTTTAACAAATAGTTTATAAAAATTCGATATTTGCACAGTTCCCTGACTTTCGCAACATTAATACAATCCATGCCTTTTTTTCAATTTTACACCCAGGATGGATAATAAATTGCTTAAAAATTGTTTTACCTATGATATATGTATATTATATTAATATTTTTTTATTTCTCATTTGATACTAATTATAAAATTCTACTGTGATTAATAATAGTAATTATAGTCAATCTTTATCTTACAAATTAATGTTTCAACTTTCAAGCCAAAAAGATAATAATAACAAGTGAATACTCTCTGAAATACCAATTTTTTTTTAACAAAACGAGTTCCCCTAATGAAGCATTAACCCTCTAATGCATGAATTTTTGTTTCGACTGTGATTTTTATATTAGACTATATTCAGGTCTGTGAAGACGAATCTGATGTTAGTTTTTCGATTTGTCAATTTGTGTACCTTTTACAGGTAAAATAAAAATCCCGCCTCAAGGCGGACCTATGCATTAACCCTTATTGTTCATATAAATTTATGTTTTCATTTCTTCTTTATTGTGATATTTGAAAAAACAATCTTTTGCCGTTGAATTGCATAAATTAATTTTACATTTAATGCAAAATGCCTGAGTTTCTGATTTGCATCCACGAAATTTGCACATTTTTTTGCCTGAGCGGTCCAAAAACTTACACCAGTGTCCTATTTGATCGTATCTTATATTTTCTGATAGGTGATACGTCTTTTTAGCTTTTGGTGGAGGTGTTAAAGACGATGGACGACCACGTTTTACAGGTTTTGTCGAACCAATCAAACAAAGTGTTTCTGCCACTTCTGATCTGAAGTCAGGAAGTTTACACTTTAGGACGTCCTTATTTAGTCGGTTATAAAGACAATATGCATTCACCATACTCACGTCCAGCATGTGGTAAAATAATTTATTTGTCCATTTTCTGGTTTTCATTTTTATGTGGTATCGACCAATCAATCCGTCAACCAAATCCACACCACCCATATGCTGGTTGTATTCTTTCACAATAGCTGGACAATCCACCTCAACATTTTGTTTCAATTTTCGATCCCAACGATTTGCCTTTAAGGAATATGAACTTTCATTATGTACAATTGCATCTGTTCCTACGTAGGTGGATAACAGACGAACTGCTCTTGTGTCGTACCACAAAACGCTGCTTATGTCTACTCCAAAAACACTTCCCACGTATTCTTCATTATACCCACGTGCTACTTTTTTTGATTGCAGCTCTGCGTCTGTGGAAAGTTTTATATTTGGTACTCGATTTCCTCGCACTGTACCTAAACTGTGAATTCCGCGACTTCTCATATATAATAGCAATCCCAATGAGGTATAAAAGTTGTCAAAGTAAATAATATGATTGGCATTGTTTGGTATGACTTGTGACAACCTAACTACAACATTGGATGCAGCACCAAGATCTGGACAATTTGGCAAAATTTTGTTATCGCCGGCGCCACAATAAACTTCAAAGGAATACGAATATCCAAAGGAATCGCAAATCACGAATAGTTTCGCTCCCCATTTGTGAGGTTTTGCTGGCATATATTGCCTCACTGGGTTTCCACTCATTTTCGTGGCACACATTTGCTCATCAACGCAAAGTCTCTGCCGCATTGGAACTGAAGAAAAACGTTGGTTGAAATGTTTTACTAGCGGCCTTATTTTATACAAGAGGTCATAACCAGGTTGACCTTTCTCTATACGAGACGCATCATTATTGAAATGCAAGTGGTTTCTAATTTCTTCAAATCGATTGCATGTCATGGATAAACGTATCGGATCTAATCCGTATTGTCCCCAATATGAGCGACTGTTAGGAAAGCGATAAACAGACGTAAACAACAATATTCCCAAAAACTTACGCAGCTCTTGGTGATCGATACAAAACTTTGAAGATATATCTTTTTGCTTGGCATACAAGTTCATCTGTAAGGCTATTGCCTGCAAAATTTTTATTAAAAATTTAATAAACTGTTATATATTAGAAATTACCTTCAGAAAGTCTTCGGTCACAAAATATGCAAAGCAGTCGTAAGGTGTTTTTAAACATTTTAAAAAATCCGGCATGTCCTGGCCTTGAAAAGCCAAATCTGCAACACTCAGCTGAAGTTTTTCTTCTTCCAAAGAATCGATCTTATCGCACTCATATCGTTTCTCAAATCACTTGCAGCTGGTAGGACTCCGATTTTTTCTTGCGATTCTAATGCTTTGTGCACAGAACGTGTCACTGTCGACGGTAAGAATACACTAGAAGTAACGTCACAAACAGGCAATGGAGGAATCGGTGGCAGCTCAATTATTTCAGCATTTTCTTCAAAGTCTGTCACATTCAAACTGCATTCGATTGCGTTTCGCATCATTTCTGAGGAGTTTAGCATTGCATCAATGATCGTATCATTTTCCGGTAGTGAGTAGGTTGGATCCATATCAGAATCGTCACTATCAAAATCGCATTCATTGTCGGAAGTATCAGTTACCAATTGCGACTCTTCGAAATATTGTCGAATTTCTTCATCCGTCATATGGGTCTTAGAATAACGCGACATATCTGATTATTATTCAATAATAAAATAAGAAAAATTTTCAATTGTATCACAAATATTTCATTTTACTTGAAAAAGGTAGGCAGCGCAATGCATGAGTCCGCCTCAAGGCGGAGTTCAATATTTTCGAATTTACTCACCTGCTATTAGTTTTTTTATTATAAATCGAACACTATCATAAAGAGCACAAAATTCCACACCCGTAAGTATTTTTTTCAACTTGAAACGACACAAGAATTTATATTTCTTGTTGTTCAGAAAATTGTGTTGATTGCAAAAATAATTAAATTGGCGGGAAAGTGCTAATCTGTCACTTCAAATTGACAGTACGTCAAAACTAGAAGTAGTATTGCCAATCTGAAAAAACCATTACGTAAGTTGAACTTTAAGCGTTCTTTTGAAAAAAAATCCGAATTTTAATATTAAAAGAAATATTTTATATCTGATTTTGAAAACACCTCGTCTGTAGGCAGGCATATGCACTAGAGGGTTAAATTATCGTATTAAAGTAAATCGAAATATACGTACTTGTAGCTATTGTTATTGTAACGGTAACACGGAAAATTAAATCAGATAGTGTCATCGAAGTATAATTGGAGACCCAGGAAACCTGATATTTCGACTTGGCTGAACTATCGGGTAGGGATATAAATATTAATGTCAGACCAGGACTCATTACATGCAGGGCACATGTTTGGTTACCGCGTTGTGTATCAGAAAAGAAGAATATCCACTTCCAAGATTTGAAAACTGAGCTTAATTATCTAAATAGTCCTCAAGAGTATATTTAATTATCGCGTTTTTCCAATAGGGATGATATGATGGCCATTTTTTAAATTTAATGATCTGTAATTCTTTTTCATTGTATTTGGTAATGTTTACTATTTTATCAGGAAACATTAAACTTAAGAACAAAGTTTACACATTCTTCTTTACGCAAGTTTACACATTATTCAAATTTTATTATCAAAATAATAATAAATAATTAAGAAAATCATCTCCGATGAGACTCACTTTCATCTGAGTTCATAAAAAAAACCACTTAAATCGATAGTTTGTTGTGGTTTTTGGTCTGGTGGAATCATCGATCCGTACTTGTTTTGAAATGAAGCTGGTGACAATGGTGATCAATGAAAACCAACTTTTTCTGGCCGCAATTGGAAGAAGTTAATCCGACAACATCTGGTCCAGCAAGACGGAGAAAAGTTTGTGGAAGTTGTAATTTAACACCATTAGACCACTTCTTTTGGAGTTTTTTGAATTCATTGGTCTTTGAACGTGCCATTTATCACTCTTATTCCAAAACCCTGTATAATAAAATATGCATAAAACTTTATTTTTGAAATCATTTAATAAACTTATAAATTTAAATTTTACAATAATTCAGGTAGACAATTCACCGTGCGTATTGGAAATATTAGATACCGCTGGTACAGAACAGTTTGCATCAATGAGGGATTTATATATAAAAAATGGACATGGATTTATTGTAATGTATTCGTTGACAAACCATCAAACTTTTCAGGTAATTTGGATTATCGAAATAATTTTATGGAAAGTCTTCAAACTAAAAAAAATGCCATCATTTCAGGATATATCAAGCATGAAAAATGTAATAACAAGAGTTAAGGGAAGTCAGCCGGCCCCAATTTTACTAGTCGCAAATAAAATTGATTTAGATTGTCAAAGAGAAGTTTCTACTGAGGAAGGTACGGAATTTAGATGTAATTATATACTGATTTATTTGTGTACTATTACATATTTATTATTAGGAAACGCTCTCGCTCGACAATGGGACTGTCCGTTTATTGAAGCATCAGCAAAAGATAGAATAAACGTAAATGAAGTGTTTGCAACTATAGTACGTGAAATGAATATGACACAGGAAAAACGCCAGAAAAAAAGTTACTGTTGTTGTACACTTTTATAGAAATATTAAAAAACGTATTAATATAAAATTAGCTCAAAAGTGTACGAGTAATTGTATTATTTTACTTTAATATATTTTGCTCTTAACTTACACTGATTTTCCAAGGCCATGCAAATATACGTATATGAAGGTTATTTGTATAACATTAACGAAAGACTGGAAATTCTTTAAATAATATAAACCACTTAAATATCAACAGTGACTACCAGAGTCATGATTAGAAGAGTTTAAAAAGTGTATGCGAGAAGTAGAAATCTAAATTTGATAAGTGAATAATAAAATTTGAAAATTAAGGGAAATATTTCAATTATGACTATACTTTCTTAAATAAACCCCAAATATTTGTATATATGTATATAAAGCTCATTATATTGGAAAACTGTAATGAAAGACAAAAAGATTTTGTCTCGAATATAACAAGATCACCTCGTTGAATATATTCATTAATCAGCGCACAGTCATCGGCACCATATCATTCACATCTCACGACAACAACAGAAGAGTAAAGACATCCACCATAACACTTGAATTTTACTTGTAGAGAAAGTCACATCGTTGAAATGGACGAAGTGTAAAAACTGGGGTGCCTTCGAATGCACTCCCCCCTTGCCGAGTTCTGTGAACTTCGACTCAACTTTATAGCTCCTGTCCAACTAGACTTTTCGGTTTAGTAAGACTTATCAACACATAAAAAATGGATGACGCATATTCCCCCTTGATGTGTGAGATGAGTCATCCCGCAATCGCAAAGTGGATTGAAATTGAATGTATGTACAGCTTAGGATAACCTTTGCCGCTCCCACAAAAGTCGGGTCTATGTAAACAGACCGAATTTTTATCTTGGCGAGGATTACAGTATTTATCAAGATAATATGGAGAAGTCAGTCAATTCAGACGGATATATTGTATTTCAGTTGTTTCTGACTCAAAGTGGTTTATATATTCTAAACAACGTATCATCAAAAATTCAGAATCGATTTTTTTGTACTGAGTACGATTCACTACATCTATTACATATGTATGTGTGTATATGTACAAATTTTTAATTTTCTGCTAAAAGACATAGCCAAGTAATAACCGAAATTCAAATTTATCATATTTTATATTATTACTCACCGATTCAAAGAGGACTAATTAATCGACAATAACAACCTTTGAGCGGATGAAATCTGTTTTATATATTTTCCTTCTGAATTTCAGGTGGCGGTATGTATGTTGATTCCACTAAATGTGTAATTTACCTATGTACATACTTGTATTAAAATCTTTCTTGAAAATTATATACATATTTTAACTTATTATATTTATGTAAGTAACTACTTTGGTTTGGTCATAGGAAAATTGAAATGGATGCACATATATATATATATATATAATATAAAATTTATGTATATATTATATTGTACTTTTAGAATGTAGATGTGCGCACATACATATATACATACATAATTATAATATTGCAGTACCCGCAGATATCCAAAACATTTCTTCTTATAGGTAACTAGGAATAATATCATGGCAACAAGCTCTGCAAGTAAAATAATTTAATTTTCCATGACAACAGCGTAAAATTAATTTATGGGAATTTATGTACATGCTTTACAGGTAGCAAAGAATTTGCAAGTGATTAATTTAAGAAAGTGTTTACGATGTTACAGTTCAAAATAAAAAAATCCTTTACATTTTACGTTAAAGTATTCGTTACTTTGGGTGTATATTCTTTGCATTTCTTAAATCATATTAATTGCTTAGAAGCTCCGCAAATAACTCTTCCTGGCCAGGGCATAATTGTTGGTACTTATTTAAAAATGTTTAGGGCACAAAATATTAAAGCATATTTAGGAATAAGATATGCACGCGCTTTACGTTTTTCACCGCCAGAATTAGATATGTCTGAATGGCAAGGAGTTCTGAACGCAACAAGATTTGCTCCGTTTTGCTGGCAAAATCCTTCCAATGTAAAAAACACAATATTGCATAACCTTCTTAGAAATAAAGTCGCTGGAGACTATGATATTACCTATGATGAAGATTGTCTGAATTTAAATATTTTTATTCCAGATGGTAAGAGTTTGTCATAGCTACATAAATACATACATACATACATGTACATAACATTACACCAAATTAATATATATTTTTAATTGAAACATATTTCAAGGATCTCCCGGTGTTAAAGGATATGCTGTAATATTTTGGATACATCCTGGAGATTTTTCACATGGATCACCAATAGACATTGAACCCTTCCAGATCGTGTTCAAACAAAAAATAATAGTTGTGACGTTTTCATACCGCTTAAATATTTTTGGTTTTCTATCAACGGCGGATGGTGAAGCCCAAGGTAACTTCGGATTAATGGATCAGTCTGCTGCGCTTTTTTGGGTGAAAAAAAATATCAATCATTTTGGCGGAAATGAAAATAAAATTACAATAATGGGACACTCCGCGGGTGCGGTTAGTGTCGGATTGCACTTAATATCTGAAGAATGGTCCAAAGGTGGTTATTCAGGAGCAATTATGATGTCTGGAAATCCAATAACTGACAAAGTCGTGCGCGATCCTAAAGATTATACCGAATCCTTGGACTCAATATCAACACTATTTGGATGTAATAGAAGACCAACGTCAATGCTTTTAACGTGTTTGAGAAAAGTTGATGCAAAAACACTGATTACAAATCTTCCAGAAGTGGAATGGGGGCCTGTAATCGATTATGGCCTTAGCAATACATCAGCGCACTTCATTAAAGACTATCCTAAAAAAATATTCAAAGAAGGAAACTTTCAAAATGTTCCCATATTAATTGGCGCAACTAATATGGAGGACATTTTTAATTTGGTTGATGATATAACAAATCCCAAGTTAAATGGTGATGACTTTCTTCATGTTGTTGATGAAATATCTAAACATGACCTTAAAGCTTATACTGAAAGTGATGAAAACTGCACAAATTCTCAAATAATAATCGATGCACTAACGTATATGTATCCAACACAAGGGGAAGGAGTTAACATTCTTAAACAACTTACAAATTTCCATTCGGACCGTATGTATATTGCACCATTATTTTTTATGGCAGATGTATTAGGCAAAGGAAATAAGGTGTTCGCGTATTTATTTAGTGTTCGTCCCCAAACTCAATTTACCGACCTGCCTGAATGGGTGGGTGTACCTAAATTTTTTGATCAAATATTTGTCTGGGGCGTTCCCTATATGAACAATACCAGCATTCTGAAAGAGTGGAATTCGAGCGACAAAAAAATAGCAGAAGTCGTGATGACAATGTGGGCGAACTTCGCAAAATATGCGGACCCTATTATTTCAAATGTATATGTCAAATGGAATTCCTTTAAAGGTGAAAACAATACTGTTTTAATAATAAATCAGAATTTTACTTCGGAACAGGTAAATAATATGCTTACCGTGAGGTTTTGGAACAATTATTATCCGAGTTTAGTGAAGTTTGCCGCTAATTGCTGTGAAGTTGCAAATACCGCAATTTCAATTTTTGTTAACAATAGACATTCAGTAACTTTTTCATTCAATTTCGGCATTATTTTCGGACTTATAGTTGTAAATATTTTTCTAATGAAATATGTAGGATGTGTACATGTTATCTGCTAGAATTGTATAATACAAAGAATAGTAAATAATTATTTATGTATATGCCATCATAATGATTAATAATCATAGCAAATTAAATATAACAACATATGTATTTACAAATAGAGCAATTCAATAACATATCACAATAAAAATATTTTTTATGTGAATAGGAATATGTACCAGAATATTTTTATATTAATAACAAATATTTACATTCACTCTACCTCTCTTAAGAATAAGCTTACACAAATTAAAAACCTTATTATTATAAATTAATAAATATTTTATTTTATTCATATTGCCTATAATAGCGCTTGATAAAAAAAAAATATCTGTGTACATAAGTATATAAAGAATGTGATCTCCCGAAGAATTTATAAGTCCGAGTTTAGCCAGAGCACATCAGAATCTTTGATATCAGTGTACATAGTACACCAAGAGTGATCTCCTGAAGAATTCATAAGTCCGAGTTTAGCCAGAGAACATCAGAATCTTTGATGTTCACTGGTTGAATTGAATTAAACTATCATATATTATATCGTCGACCCAAAGAAATACCCGGGATATGGACGAAGAAATTGTACCAAGTTATCGCCTTAGTGCGTATTCACACACGTAGACTTTTGTTGCCGCAACTAATAGTTTTAAGCGAGGTAGTGGTGGAAAAGAAACGAGAGCATCGCGATATTCTGCAACAAGCTTTGTGTTTGTTCGTAACAATTTACCTACATACGTAGTTCGGCCAGAGAATGTATAAACATGTTTGTTATTATAAATTAAACACGTTTATACAATCTCTGGTTCGGCATCCTTTTGAATTTGAAATATGGTATTCTACATGGTTGCAATGGCAGTGAGCTTGAAATTTTGGATGAAATATACATAAGATAATAGAAATCATATTGGAAATAGAAAGGATGTGAATGCAATGGCATTTCTGACAACGAACATAACACGGCCCAAAATCTTCAAAATGTAATCAAGAAAGTCATAAAAAAGGTGGGCAACACCAAGAAGTAAATTTGTAAAGCTGACATTTCGTTCTATTTCCAACATTATTTGTTTGCATGCAAAGTCGATTATGTGGTTATCGGTAACGAGATCTTTTGTAGTGTGCTTTGTGTACATAAATATATTATTCTCAATTTAATTTCACTTAACATGGACTTCATAGATGATTTTATAGAGGAATATAGGAAAAACCCATGTCTTTGGAAGGCTGACTGTACAAATTTTAAGAATCGTACCAAGCGACAAGAGGCATACTTGAAATTAATAGAAGTAGCAGCAAAGCATGGAGAGCACTACAACATTGAACGAACGAAGCAAAAAATTAATAACTTGAGATGCGCGTTCCGACAACAATTGAAGAAAATCGTGGAATCTAAGAATAAAGGAGAGAAAGATGAACCCTACTGTCCAAAACGCAGATATTTTGAATCTTTAATGTTTTTAAAAGATGAGGAAAATTTGGACAGAAAATCAAAGCGTTGTGGAGTTATAGGACCGTCAAATGGTGAAGAAATCGAGTCGAGCACAATGGAGCAAGATTGCATAGTTGAAGGGATAATTGAATCGCATGCAGTTAGAAACAAATTGACTCAAAATATTTGTCCTTCAGATAGCACAGAAGCAGATCAGACTACAAAGCAACTAACGCAAAATGAAATTTTAGAGGAACAGACAATAGAAGAGAGTTTTACAGAATACAGTGACGATGTATACAATAAAATAAATGATTTAATGCCTCCAGAAAGAGGTTTGAAAGATCAGAAATCTTATGAAAGTGAAAAAGAGACGTGTTTCCTGCCAGTATCAAATAACTCCCGAAAAAGATCTTCATCTACTTCTTCGCAATTATCAAAGGAAATTGAACCCCCCAATAAAAGAATGTATAAATTGGAGGCATCTTCAATAGACTTGGAAAAAATTTTGTCTCTTGCTTGTAAAAGTCATAATAGTAATATAGATGACCATTTCACGAATTTTGGAAAAGTCATTGCACACAAACTTCGGACGATGGATAATTCTCAAGCTATTTATGCAGAAAAAATTATCACAGATGTTTTATTTCATGGGCAAATGAAAATGTTAACTGTATCGAGCATAAAACAATTTTTGAATGTTAATTTCCCAGATTTGTGCGAAACTGTCCGATGTAATAAATAAACTTGTTAAGTATTTGCACTTGATACAGCAAATGAAATACAAATTATTTATTGTATATATAAATCGGGGTCTGATAATTTTACAGCTCATTTAATTTTCTTTTTATTAAAAATGAAATGTACAATACACTTACTTCATTTCAAGTTTTGTTATAAAGATATATTTATTTTCCAACTATTCTTAAAATTTAACATCAGTTGATTACCGCTGAAACTATGTGGATAAAACTTGTATAATCCAAAAGGACGAAACGTTCGATACTTTGTTATAAATATATATTTCAGGCTCTTCTAAATTTTAATTTATCTTATACCAGTCCAAAGTATCAGGCTTCGTTGCAGATGCATTCAACATGCTGTGAACATCACTAAACATTTCATTGCAAATATTATCTTCAAGCTAAAATCAATAAATAAAAAATCACCTTATTGAATTACATATGCCACTTTATATTATATGTCACCTGTAGTGAAGATACTAGATTATCCGGGCAATCTATGCCACTTAAGGCATTTAGGCTACCTGATTCTAAAAAAAAAAACATATTAATCATTATAAATAAAAAACTATATAAATATAGATTAATTTTTAAAATGTAGAGAAATCTGAAATTTCGTAAATGAAATATTCCAAATTTTCAAAAATCTAGAAAATGGTATTTTACGTTACAAAATCCCGACATAAGAAATTTATATACATCTTGAATAATTACCACTTATACAATCCATACTGTCATCAATATTCGGCATTAAATCCGCTGTGGTAGAAAACGTATTTGAGGACAAACTCAAACCGCTATCACTTGATTCCTGCCGAGCATGATTGTCACCGGATAAAAATGGGTCCATTTGAAGACTGCCATTTTGTCTGGTCAAAGAACTCTATTAAAAAAAAAGTTAATAAAAACTATTGAGTTCAATTCTATATGGATTTAACCTGCTCAGAACTTGGTTTAAAATAATCCTGCTCCTTCTCGATATGTTGAATGTTCAGCCAAGATGGACCAGGCTTTTGCGATTTCACCGGTTTTTGCAAAAAATCGGCTGCAAAATAAATTGTTTTAATTAGTTTTCCGCTCATTACACATATTTAATTTTTGGATATAAAGATGTTATACAAGTTTAATTTAAATACACATTGTAATTTCTAAGTCTTACGTATTCGGGGATCATTCCAAGATGTTGTTCGATTTACGTGGTTAATAAAATAAACATCTCCAGATTCTGTGTAAGCTTGTTCCCAACCCTCTGGTAGAGGACCCAAGTTATCGGCCAAATTAACAGATTCTTTGCCCTTTAAATTTACTAAAAAAAAAAATTATTTTTTGTTGGAGATAAAATTCAATGGAACTAACCATTATGAGAAAGACCATCTTGAAATATCTGCTGTTTCAACTGAATTCTCGGATCTTCCCATTGCGTTGATTTTGTAGTATGGCTATAATTATAAAAAATAATAAGTAGCCTTTTTTATTCATGATCAAAACAATGCGATTTTATGAGTCTGATTTCTGTATACGAATTACTAATAAATTCTTAATTTACTCCAACAAGCATATAAATATACTTATACTATAAATGCTTCTAAGTTTTAAACTACATACATACAGTATGCATATAATTTCGGATGCCTAATTTGTAAATTGGTGATGGTTCTACAATTCTGCTAGCAGTAAGAACTCAAGTCCTTTCAAAACAGAAAAAAAAAACAATATTGACTGTTTTTCAAGGGGGTAAGGTTACAAAGTATATAAATAAATTAAATTTTTAAATAAAACGTATTTCGCTATATATGTACGCATGCATGTACAAAACGTAATCAAAGTAAAGTGGTTTCACGAATTTATTTCTTTTTCGCTAATCATAAAAATTAAAAATTAAGACAGTGAACAAACACGCACAAACGATAAATGTCATATATCCATAGCAAATACCACAGAAATGTAGATATAAATTATTTTAAATTTATTATACTTACTTTAAATAATAAATTTGACCATCATTAGTCTTAGCTTGTTCCCATCCCGGAGGCAATGGTCCTAGTTCGTTTTGTAATTGTATAGTACTCACAACATCATAAGACCTTTGTTTCATATGAAATGTCTGAATATTTGGGGCATCCTTAGGCACTGGCTGCTCTCCTTGCTCCATGCGGACTGCTGCACCAGCATTAACGCTAGGAGGAAATGGAACGGCTCCTGTAGTAAAAACAGGCCCTATTCCATCTTGAATGCATGCACTCGTTTCCATTACATTTCCTATATGTACATTATATGTTTGTTGAAGCGAAGCTGGGCTACTATGCGCACGCGAATGTGAAATTGAGAGCCTATTCGCTGTAACTTGGGGTTGTGTTATTGTCGCAGGAACTGCGGCAACAGAGCTCGTTGATATATTCCCTTGGCTAACATTCGGTTGTGAGCCAGTGTCATAAGCAGAATCAGCACTATTTGCTCGTGAGTGTGCAACGGAAGGCGATCGAGATGCAGTTGCAGGTGGTTTAAAGAAGGACTCAGGGAGTTGACGCATTCGGAAAGGCACTTGAAGTGGACATTTTGACTCTGTCGGATTTAATACGCTATCAAATAATGCTTGTAAATTATTATCGGAATCTTGATCTATACGAACAACTAAGTTATTCGACTCTTTAGATGTAGATTTTTCCTTTGCATTGCCTTTATTAAGACTACCCACTGTTTTGCTTAAAGACATTTTTAATGCAAACAACAAAAAAAAAAATATCCACTGGTAATTTATCAAGCAACACAATTCTGTGTTGTGCATGTACCAATTGAGAATCTTAAAATGGCGGTTGTATGGTTTATTCCAACCTTAGCTTGCTGCCATCGTATACAACCAAACGTAATTATTCGGCTTCTAGATAAATTATCTTTCTTCAACTTTTACAATATTCAACTTGAAAATACACTGGAGTACACTTTTCTTCTTATTTTTTAACTACTTATTGAACTTTTAGCAAAAAAAAATTGACAAACTATTAAAAGTATAGCATATTATATCGTATAGAGTTACCAACATTCTCTTTTTCAGATTACCTACGATCTTGACTTCCTGTTTCTGAAACTTAAAGTAATGTTCTCAATTCAATGAGCACTGTCCCATTATATTTTTATTATAAGTTCCTGAATTGAGAGTTTTATTCAAATTCAGAGGTGTCTACGAACTAACATCAAACTGTTTTCCCTTTAGTCCCACAATTAATATAAATGGAACTACTAATTTTTATTGCTCTTTGCTCGTCATTGCTCTCCCTCCAGATTGAAGATGAGATATGCTTCCTGACAGAATATATGTAAACTTTTTTTACATATACTACAACAGTTTTCTTAAATGCGAATTTTAGAATTCCCTACGAAAAAATATTCATACACGCACATTTGTGTTTCCGATCGGTATGTTATCTTTTCGCTATACACGTCATACAGTTCCGTTTTATCATGTACACAACATACTCATGTGCACACCGATCGTAAGAAATCGAAAATTTCGCCGAAATAGATTCGTGTGGACACCATACATAATCGAAACCACATTTGTATCGTGTATGGCCACTTTTCTGCTAAATACACATAATATGAATTTAATTTATTCTCAAATAATTATAAAAAATGGAATTACAATTTCTTTCAAATAGCTTTTAAAACCTTAATATATTAAATTACGTAAGATAAATTAAGTTTTTGTAGAAAATGTTAAGCTGTTTTATTTTTTAGATTTGACTGAAACAAGCTGTTCTCCATCACACACAACAGAAACAATAAAACGCTTTTCAGCGTTAGAGAATGAACACAGGGATTCCAAACAGGGTTAGATCGCCGAAATAACATTCCTTAGGCAAATAAAATACGGATCAATTCTGGTATCATTTAATCAGCTGTTGTGGGGAACGTTGTTCGACTTGCAATTCAAGTTGATGCAGAAAAGTCGAGACAATCAAAATTCTCGAAGCATATACAGTGTGTATTCAAACTGCATGGGTTGAAGAATTGATCAGCTACAGATACGTATTTAAAGAATTTATCGACTTTAAACATTTGGTAAGTTATTATTACATCCCTATCTATTGGTGCAAGTTTTTTGACAATGGCATGGTCTCTTAGTAAATATGCCAAAAATTTTGCTGTTATTGGGATATCTATTTGTATATTGGATTACATTGGGATTTTCAAACATTATCACGAGTTAGAATATGAGCGATATTTTGATTACCCAACTGGTCTACCCAGTGATTATAATTATACATATATCCATAATCCTTCAGAAAAATGCAGAATACCCCCCAAATTATTGATAATTGTAAAGTCTGCTGCTGAAAATGTTTATCGTCGTAATATTATTCGTCGCACTTGGGGTTATGAACACCGTTTCTCTGATGTGGAAATAAGATGCGTGTTTTTACTTGGAGTTAGTCAAAATGAAAAAACGAATATTATTTCAAAAAATGAGTCTTCGAAATTTAATGACATTATTCAGATTGATTTCATTGATGCTTATTTTAACAATACCATAAAAACATATTTGGGTATGAAATGGGCTCTTAGCTATTGCAATAGTAAGTTTTTCTTCTTTGTGGATGATGACTATTATGTGTCAACAAAAAATTTGTTAAAATACGTTTCAAATCCTGGCTTGTATCCGAAAGCTGTTCCGAACAGTCATATCAAAGAAAATGAGAAAAATGAATTATTTTCTGGCTTTGTAATGCAAACACCGCCCCATAGACATAGATTCAGTAAGTGGTATGTATCTCTAAAAGAATATCCGTTTGATTTGTGGCCTCCCTATGTAACGGCAGGTGCGTTTGTCTTAAATCGAAAAACTCTATTTAAGTTGTTTAGTGCTGGTAGCCATTTGAAAAAATTTAGATTTGATGATATTTTCTTAGGTATAGCAGCACTAAAAGCTAATTTAACTCTTAAACACTGTGAAATGTTTTATTTCAATAAGCCAAAATACGAAGGACCTGCAAGCTTCCAATACATTGTTGCATCACATGGATTTGAAAATAGCAAGGAATTGGAAAACACTTGGAATGAATGTCGATCAGCTGGTTTTGCATGACCTATGTGCAAACCTTAAATATAAATATGTTGCAATAGTGTTTTTTATCTGTATATAATGAAGTAATTTTTATAGAGTTTTCGAGATTTGGCAATAAAAATATTAATTACCACACAATGGCTTTTATACATATCTTGTTCATTATATGGAGTATTAGTTAAGGAATCTGAGCAATTAGTTCATGCAGATTAAAAAATATAATTTATAAATAAGTGTATTAAAAAATCATCGAAAAAATATTTAATAGAAAAATACGAACATTTAAATGGAATTTTATAGTATACCGCCAAAATATCCCAATTATTGAATAAAATAAACAGAATAAATGAAAACAGTAGAACAAAAGATAAACAGTGTACTTCATACCATAAGCGTATTTCTGCCTGTTAATTCTCCTTGATTACTATCCCACTTAATAGATTTTAAATAACGAAACAAATATTCAAAATGTTTATAAATGTTATATTTTTTAAATGCTCATCTTCATTGTGGTTATTGCATTTCAAATTAATAATTTATTACACTAATATTAATATAACACAAACTTTGGGCGAATGTTTATTTTTTTTTTTTGTGTTATATATTTTTTTTAATTCTCTTTTAAAATATTTATACTTAGTTGCGCTATGACAATATTTCTTATAAATGTTTTCCTTTGTCGGTAAATTAACGTTTCCGATATTTGAACATATTTACAATCATCACTAATCCGACACCACTTTACTTTTGATACATAACTATATGTATAACAATATAAAATTAAAAATGAAAGCGTATTATATCTAATACCAGCGAATGTATTTTTATGCAAATTAACATTATATTAAAAGTGGGATAAATAAACGAAACGTTTGAAATCGTTAATCACCTTTCAAACGTTTGGCAAATTCTACTTGCTGCAATTCTCTCCATTCCTTCTTTGGTTTCATTCTTTTTAATTGCCCATCCCAAACTAAATCTACTAGACCGCCTTGTTTAGCTATAACACTTTTGACACGATTTGCAAAATCTATAGCCGACTCGCCTTCTTGTCTATACATAGGTGGCAAGTACCAAACATCACAAACGATTGCCCAAGATGTCATCATCATATATAAATATTGCATCATCGAGTATTTTGAGCTATTCCAAAAGGCATCTCCAAAACGTGGATCGTATCTGCAGTGGTAATTAACATAAAATATTTTTAAATATGTGACATTCGAAAACCAGGTTAAATTAATATCTATTTAAACACTTACTTAATTGCTACGGGATAAATAACTCCCCCCACTTCGAAACTTCCTTTCTTGAACTGCATAACTGATGTGTTATTAATACAAGTGCCCTCTGGGAATATCAATATAGGAGGATTATTTGGGTTTGATACATGTTGTTTTAGACGTTCAGCCACTGCATGACGATCCCTGGCTTCTCCCCTTTCAAACCAAATATGAGGCGATGCCCTTGCTAATGCTCGTTGCAGCAAACCCAAAAATCCACCATGTCGTTGGCCAATCTTGAAAAAACGTTATAATTTAATAATTTTGCGTTTTTAAAAAGTTAGACCAAGACATAGGGAACAGGTAGTAGAACAAAAAACACAACTCAAATGAATTTGTATCTTCAACAAAATGAATCAGCTATTTTGTGCTACTAACAACATTGGGGAAATTAAAGTTGAAAGTCAGCGACATACTATATATTATATATTTCTTATATAATTATACTATGCCAACTTGTTGCGCAATATTGCTTTATAAATGGCAATATTTAAATATAAAGAAATACTTACAAAAAAAAAAAAATTATTTACAATGTAATAAAACATTTGGTGAAAACAAAAAGTCACAAAATAGTCCTAGATAAAAGTTTCATTTAAATATATACATATGTATATCAGCGATTCTCAGAGCGGCTACTTTTAGAATCTATATACATATGTATATATTTTATGAATTTCGATTTTATTTTTCGGTAACAAAGAGAAAAACTAATGAGGTGAAATTACAAATGCATAGTACAGACTTGTAAGTTTTAAAAACAGAACAGAAACAAATGTTTGAACGGCAATCAACTGACAAATACTTTTATGCACATTATATAAGTATACATGTACGTATAGTTTCCATTTATAAATTTTGTTAAGTAAAGAACTTTTTTACGAATAATAATTTTATGGCTATTTTTGTGAGAAACATCTGCACTTTGCCGTCAAATAAACAATATACATAGTATGTTTAGGTATAATTACATACAAAGGTATATATGTTATTTCATAAGAATTCAGCCTATATGACACCCCATGTTGGGTCTTAACCTTGAAGATTAATAAGAAATTTATTGAACACTTACCAGAGAATAGGTTTTATCACACATAAGTACTAACACATCAATTGGGCTGGTATGATTTGCCACACAAATCCCATTTGTGGGTCGATTTTCCACATTATGATAGTAAATAACGGCTGAAATTGCGCTGGACAGTACCGAAAAGCAATGACCAAGCACTTGATCTACCATTCGTCGTTTATATTCACCATCTTTAATATATCCAACTATCGCCGTACAAACAGTCAACCAAACTACCTAATGAATTGCACAGAACACAAAAGCCGTTTACATTAAAACGTACACAAGCAATTGACGGAACAAATTGACATAATGTTAAATATATATGAATAATAAGAACTTGTGAAAACCTGAATTATGACAAATACACAACAAATTGTTGATGATTGTCTACTCTTAAAACATAAAAACCAGCTGGAATAAATGAGTTTTCTCACCAAAGAGAAAGTACAGTCGGTTGAAAGGATAGCGACGTCCAAGGGAGATGTGTGGTTCGCTACACAAAAACCAGAACCTTTTGGTTTGTATTCTGTATTGTGGAATGTAATTACTGCTGATAAAGATCTAGTCATTATGCGGAAAGTAATTTTAAAAGATAAATCTGCACAAGGATGTCGAAGAAATTCGAAGGGGATCATCGCAACTAGACTGTTAGCAACAACTGCAACATACACCTAAAGATACAGCATATTTTAGGTTAGAGTTAATATAAAAACTATATATGTATACTATTCATAATAACCACTGCTATAACATCGACAATTTTATCAGAGTTTTTTCTGTGATTTTATTTTACCGCTGTTGCATGAAGCATTCAAGAAATAGTTTTAGGAATTCCTGAGGTATCAGTCCGTTATGATATTGTATTCATTGTTCATCATGATATCGAAAACTATAATTGTATTTCATATGTCCATCTTTTATTTAGTCAAGGCATCGATACCGTTGTTTAATATCAGTGAATGAACACTACGTATTCTATAAAACTATATAGTAATAACTTTAAACTATACCCATAATTTCAAATGATTAAAAGAATAAACATGATGTAATCGCATATGATTCAAATGTCAATTAACTAATAGCAGTGTTGAACATTTTCGCATATGCGTATATCAAAGTATTCAACATTTTTAATATTTTGAAGGGCCTTGGCATAAAAAGCAATTGGTAATAGAAAGGTGATAGGAAAAGATAAAATAAACTATTTAAAAAAATTAAAAGCAAACATATGAAAATTTAATTAATATATGAAAATTCTGTGTAAAAACTAAGTATCGAATTTCGAGGTTTGACTAGACAAACTTGGGAGTTTTTTTAGATGTCTTTATGATAAAAAAAAAAAAATTAAACCATATTTCATTAGGACAAAATGTAAAGGAAATATAGTTGCGTTGAAATTTTAAGATATTCTTCATTGTCAAAAATTTGAAAATCTATAATTTCAATCGATGTTTTACATAATATAATAACTTTGCGTTACTATAATATTAGTAATCAGTTTTAAAATTATTCAAAAACTTACACCAACAAAGCAAACAAAAACTCGTAGAGGCATCAAAATGAAGTAACGAACAGCGAAACCTGTCATCCATATTAATGTTATCTTCCACGATATAAACTCATAGTGGCGATTTGTACGTGTTAACAGATTCCAGCTTTTTAGTTCCTCGGCTTCAAAACGGGAAGTTACTTCATCTTCGATTATTGATTCAACACCTGCTTTGATGTAATCTAGGCATTTCTCCAAGTTAAATCGCATTTCTTCCTAGAAATATTAAGATTTTTTAAAATTATATATTACCAAGAGCTTAATCATCACAATTCCTTGGAATAGACATGCATACATAGATAAAAAAATATAATGCATTGGGTTATCTTGGGTTTGAGTACAATAGATGAAAAATCGTAAATCAATTCATTGGACATAATATATGTTATATGATTTTAATTATACGACTACATACTTATAGGATTTCTTAATAGTTTTCATTTAATATTTAATTTATTTGGAGCACTTACATCTTTTGGGGAGTTTTCAATATCAGAAGCCGCGGGCTCATTTGATGTAGGAAGAAGGACGCTATCTCTACTAATCAGTGTATTGCCATTTGTAGTGGGTATGGTTCTTCCTGTTTTCTTGCAAAATGTTAAGTTAATATCATCAAGCTTTCTGTCCTGTGAGTTATTAAAAATCGTGTCACCAACTAGTTTTTGACGCTCTTTTGCTGCAGACTCAATACTTAGGCGGCCGAACTATAATTTACACATATTAATCCAAATATAATAAAATTACTCAAGGCAAAAACTATCCGAATTATATTGTGGCATAAAATTTATCTTGAGTCGTATAAGTTAAAAGTCCATTCTTTTTTCTTAACAAAGTTATCAGTAAAAACGTTATATTGTACCTTGATCTATTCTTATCGTAATTGCTAGTAAATATCTAAACAATTCACAACTTACCTCAAATATCTTTAACAAAAGTTTTACGTATGCTCTGCGTACACCGACGGATTTATTCACAGCAGACAAAATGATCATAAACGAAATAAATACAATAAAAGGAATGCAGAAAAAGTCCAAAAGCGCTGCCCAAAACATGTTTCCCTCCTTTATTTTAACAACAAGAAATAACTCTTGTTAAATACTATCCAACCAAGATTCAACTTCAACTAAAATCTCGAGAAATTATTTCTGTCGAACAGTAAACATCTTGCCAATATCAGTCTTTAAAACATAGAGTAGTGCTGCCGGCCTGACACAATTATTGGTAACCAATATGATTATAATTGCTGGTAAGATATTCATAGTTTCATTGAATGAAATATGAGAGAATGGCTATAATAAAAATCACCTCTGCTCTCTAGATTCCATAAAAATTAGAAGAATAGATATATATCAATTTACGTTATGTTGTAGCATGATTTTTTTTTTATATTTTCATATCAATGTATTTCATAACTTTGTGGAAACATTCATTTAATTTAGTCTCATTTTCTGGTGTATGATTTGGCAGCTAAGATTAAATAACATATATACTCAAATGTTATCTACATCATCGACTGAATTTCCTGATCGTCAGAAACGATTTCACAGTACTTTCCCTGAAAGAAACCGGATATTCCATTACAATAATCGAATACCATATCGATAAAATAAATGTTATTTGGAAATTTCGATAGATTTGTTTGGTCGAAACTTAATGTATTTCGTATGCCATATGCGGCGTTAATTCGTTAGAGGAATTATATTAGTGAAGTACTGACTCAACAATATTTATCGCTTGTGCTTATATAGCTAAGCTTTTAGAAATCCCACATGTCTTGCATTTTGATTCTATTATAATGGGATGGACGATGTTTTAGTTCCGAAAACCCTCTTACGCTAAGCTAACTTTCTTCATGACATTCCCCTCTTAATGAACTCATTAGCGATGTTAATATCGCTCCAATATTTAGTGCCAATGACACGTGTAATTTCGAACGCAATCATGATTCAAACATTGATGTGATGGAATTACTACTAAAGTAAATAAGATTTGAATCTAAGATTTACTATTGACGGAGTGGTCAGCATGTAAAAGATTTTATTTATGGTAATCACATTTTAGACGGGCAGCAAGTTTTGATGTCTTACATTACACCTCAAAATAAATCGATAAAATGAAAAGTAAATGTATTAATGTAAAAAAAAATTTATTGGCGAAAATCTATTTTTGTTTCTCAACTCTTCATCCTATACTCTTCAAATTTCTGTTTTTATTACTTCATAAATAATTTTTTGAAGTTATTAAGTTATTGTAGTTAAATGAGTTGATTGAACTTAGCTATAATAGTGTTTATACACTACTATAGTATTAGTTTTAATTTACTTTTTACGTAAATTCAACAGAAATCTGCAGGTAGATAAAGTCAGACGTTTCAGAGATGTTTACTTGTCCAAAGCAGTGTTGGTTTTGAGAGCGATGACACATTCTTCACCACATGACTTAAGGACTGTGCACTATAATCAAAAATAAACATGAAAGAATTGGTATTAAATTAGTAATGTAGAGATTAACTTACTAAAAGATCTTTTCCATTATCAAAATCGGATCTTAAAGAATTTCCAAGGTCGCCCTCTGGTACCTTCAAATCTTCACGTATTTCTCCATTATCTGACATCAGAGTGAGGAATCCGTCATCACTTATATCAGTCAACTGATAATCCTCCCGTTTAACGTGTGGCACATCCATATTATGGGTTGAAGGGCAGATATCTTCATATCTGATTTTAAAATATTTCATTTTATAAAGTTTATCTTCAGTTTTATTATTTCACTTACTTCTTATTTGTAAAAATATCAATGCCAACCATATGGACTTTAGCATGACCATGTTTGCCAGTTTTTGAGGTAGACATCTCAACTATTTTGCACGGTCGTCCTTTCAACATAACAAATCCGTTCTTGCGTAAAGCCGAGCATTGCATCGGATATGTTTGAGAAGCACCAGAATCGCCAGTCTCAAAATGATGATCATCCATTTCGGCCATTTTTCCCAGATATTAGACTACCGCGTACCAAAAAAATATCTGAAAAATACAAAAAATAAAATAAATATTTACGTATTGCACCAGTAGCGAATATTTAACCCTATTGTATATAAACGCATTTGAATATTTAAAGCGGTTTCATTACGTCAAATAATGTTTACATGCGATATTTCGAAAAATCGTGTATTAAGCTTACTAATAAAACATAACTGTATATTTATCAAAAAAAAAACGTAGTAAGAAAGCATTAGATTGTGTATGTACAATAAAGCTAATATTTAACCGAACGATATACAGCGTCGCCGTGAAACAGTATGGCTTTAATGTTACTACTATAATTATGTTCTTCATTCTTTTAGTTTTCCAACTACATTTTTTTACTTGCTCATTGACGTCAAGTACTCAATGCATTGTCAAATAAAATCCTAGCGTACAAAAGAAATACCACTATTTAAAGAGTCCCCATTCGTCTCAGTAACACAAACAAATTTCACTTTTTAGGATTTATTTCCACCTTCGAACATTATAGCATTTTAAATATTACATTTATACTTTAAACTGCATTAAAAATATCACAAATTTCGAAGAGCTCGATACTCACATGTGATTTAAATGATAGCCTTAAGCAAAGAGAAGAAACGGCACAACCCTGCTCTTGTCCACGAAACACTTGAATGAGTAATCAAGTTAGTGTATCCGGTCAATAAATTGCATTAAAATGGCGCAAACAATGCTTCGGTATTATTCAAGCATGATTGTGCAAGCATCGTCTTGTACACTCATATAATTTTGCACATTTCCAAAGTCTTTTGGATCATCAATGCTTGCATAATCAACAAATAATATTTAAAAATGAATTGAAAAATTATACTTTGTACAACCTAACATATTTATAGATAATTAATTAAGTTTCAATTATATATTTTTTACGAGTGGTCGATTTTAGTTCATCTTTTGCTTTTATCTCCTTGAAAATTCTTAAAAAAAACACTCAAACAGCTGATTAGACTACATGTAAATTTTGACAAACAAACCTGAACCAGCACTTAAACTAGTTTGATTTTTTCTATTTTGTGCCAATATCAATACTTACTATAATTAAATCAACATAGCGAAAAAAATGAATACAGAGCACTATCCAAGCAATTAAAAAATTTATGAATAATTTACTTTTACGATTATGACATCATTTAAAATTGATATGCACAAAAAAAAAATATATTTTAAATAAAACATGTAAACTGTAACTTAAGTTATAAGATTAATAATTAATCTATGTTTGTCTTTTAGCAGGTAAAGCCGAATTGTTAAAAGTATTTTTTTTTTTCATTGGATTCAACAAGAGTTCGGTATTGACATCAAAGAAGTATACACAAATATGTGGAGAAATTTGAAAAAATTTTAACAAATTATTAGTTAAGGATCTTTTTGATTTAAGCAATCTCGTAAATGCTGTAGATAAAAGTATATGATTTACTCCTAAAGAGCATAAAAAGGTAAATTCCTGACATTCAATAGTTTTATAAAATTCTAAAAAAATCTTAGATTTTTGCAATTATGGCACATGTAATAATAATATTCCTATTATTTGAAATTATTTTGAAAGTAAAACTTAAAAGTTTTAACCGTCGTAAACATAAATTTTGAGTATATTTTGTAAAGAGCGTATAATTGATCGTGTAACTGTCATTCAAATTTCAATAACACAAGTGCTTGTAGGTCAAATGCTTGAAGCGGATTTTGCAACTTTGTCAACAAGAACCCAACTCCCGTCCTTTTACCTCAAGCTTTGTCGTTGGGTGTATGTCTCTTATTTTTAGTCTAATATATATCCATGATTATATTAAAGATCCTTTGATTTCCAGATAGCTTTGTGTGCACAGAACGAACAATGCCGCCAAAATTCGATCCTACGGAAATTAAATTAGGTATTTTGTGTTTCTTTTGATTAAATCATCACGTCTAACTTCATCTATTGTTTCAGTTTATTTGCGATGCGTTGGAGGTGAAGTCGGAGCTACATCTTCTTTGGCTCCTAAAATTGGTCCCCTTGGTTTGGTGAGTTAAACCCTAATAGTGATAATCTCATTCATGACTATAAAACATATTTCTTCCAGTCCCCAAAAAAAGTTGGAGATGATATTGCTAAAGCTACCGGTGATTGGAAGGGACTTAAAATAACTGTATGTCTGACTATTCAAAACCGTCAGGCTGCTATATCAGTTGTTCCATCAGCAGCTTCTTTAATTATCAAAGCCTTGAAAGAACCTCCCCGTGATAGGAAGAAGCAAAAAAACAGTAAGACTTTTTTGTATTTTATTTTATTTTTTGTTTATTTATCTGTTCTTTATTTTATTTTAGTTAAACATAGTGGAAACATTACCTTTGATGACATTCTTTCGGTAGCGAGAACAATGCGGCCCAGATCTATGGCTCGCAATTTGGAAGGTACTTGCAAAGAAATTTTGGGAACTGCGCAAAGCGTAGGTTGTACCGTAGACGGAAGACCGCCTCATGACATTATTGATGACATTAATAGTGGCTCCATTGAAATTCCCTCTGAATAAATAAAAAGTGTTTAATCTACTTTCCAAATTCAGAAATAAAACTTGTTAATTATTTAATCTGATTTAAATTTGGAAGAATATCAGGAATAATATGTCAGGTGAAGTATAACTTAATTAGATTAAACGGTATTTCGTATTCGTTGTCAGAAGAAAAAGCAATAAGAAATGCATGTCGGCTTGAATACATTGGATTGATAGTCACTTGAATTTCGAAATGTGAGCCAACTTCATAGGCGTTATGGTGGTACTCAGTGAAAAAAAATTGTTCAGTTGACAGATCAAAATGTGGTTACGAAAACGTTCTTCTGAATATACTTCCAAGTTGTTTAATAACATCCTGAACTCATAGTGTAAAATTGTTGGGCATATCCTCAACTATCTTCTTGAAGTTATCGGCTTTGTTATTTCTAAACATCCAGACATGACGTTGAACAACTTTTTTGTAGTTTTCATTTGTAATGTTTATGACAGTGGAAAATTATAACTACATGAAGCATATGTAGTATGCCATCTATTCCTCCAACATAGAAAACATACCCCTATTTATTTAGATACATACATGTGTTCTTATTGCAATGGTATATATTTTCACATGTATCATAAGTGTACACAAATTTCCCTTATAGCTGTCTACTTTATTTATAAATAAATGAAAATACCGGTAACATACTTATATGAAAATATGCATTATAATCCCGTAGGTGCGTATAGATGTATTGATAATATAATAAATACAAGGAAATATTATTCAAATGTCAAATAAATATAGCTATTAAACATTAGTAAATTACTTCTTTTTGTTTTTGCCCAGAGTCAAAGTATGATGAGAGGTTGATATCTGGGTTTTGCGACGACTAAATTCCACAAAATCTTCCTCTAGCCTCTTTCGAGAGTCCTCCAGTTTTCTTTTTTCCTCAGCATGGTCTCGCTTAAGTTTATCAAACTTTGCATGCAGCTGTAATGAACGTCATGTTAAATGTAATATGTATTGATTTTTCTTTTCTAATATTATATTGCACCTCTTTTTCACTTTCTTTGAGCTCAGCTTCTTTTTCTTTGACCCTTTGTACAAACATCTGTCTAACTTCTTCTTCTTTGGCTTGTAATTCAGCTAAATGATTAGACCGCTTCGCCTCAAAGGTCTGTTGGAATGAAATCTAAAAATAAACTATTAATAATATTAAGAATTTACTAAACACAATTTTAAAGTACCGGTTTGTTGTCACTATCTACATCGCTAAAGCCCATTTGTTCAAGACGCTTCTGCCTATAAAGTTCATAATGACGTGTATGGGTTTTCTCCCTCATATCTTCCATATTAGTTCGGATCAGCATTTCACGAAGTTTAACAAAATCGCAATGCATTTCGTTTTCAACTTGTACGGTGCCCCATGGATATTGACGAGCTCGAATCAACTTGTTTCCCACTTTTATGAAATCAGTACTGCCTACTACAGCGAACGGAACATGAGTATTCATAGTTGTGTTCGTTTCAGCAACAGTTTCATCATCGGTTGGAAACTGATATATGTGAACACCATTATTGGATAATTCTTGCATAATTTTACTTTTGAAACGGTTCAACTCCGATTTTGAGATTGTGTCAGCCTTTGCAATAATTGGAATGATATTTACTTTGCTATCGAGTTTTTTCATACATACAAGATCTAGGGACTTAAGCCCGTGACCTGTTGGGCAAATAAAATACAAGCATACATGAATGCGGCTATCGTGACATGACACCAAAGAACGCTTGATCTTGAGCTCTTCTTGCAAATATGCCTCGAACTGTGCGTCTATATAGTCAACTACAGCTTTAAATGAGTCGTCCTTATTAATTTGATCACCATACCCAACAGTGTCGCAAATTGTTAGCTTAAGACGTACATTACTCTCTTGTAATTCATAAGTATGCGCTTTCAATTTTACGTTCGGTAATGTATGCGGACTTGGTGTAGACTCAAAGCTTGTATTAAAAAGTGTATCCATGAGTGTTGATTTGCCAAGACCAGTTTCACCTAAAAAAATTGTATGTTTTTTGTCCTAATTATAAAATTTTACATTAATGTATGTAGATCTTTACCTATGCACATGACGTTGAAAACAAAACCATTTTGAACGCTCTTATTGACCAGCTGATCCGGAAGGCTATCAAATCCAACATGTCCTGATAGTTTCAGTGTTCGTAAATGAGGTTCGTTCTAATACATTTAAATATATGAGGAAGCAAATGCAAAATAAAATATGTTACTAAAGCGTTCTATTGTTAAATCATTTAAATATATGAGGATGGAAACTACAAATAAAACATTAAAATCTGTTACTGAATCTTTTTTGTATGAATTCTATCTTTAATGATACTCGAAAATATTAAAAGAATAGTTCTACGTTTAGCAAATATAATCCATATTTTCGAGAAAGTGTTATCAACAAAGCTTAATTTTCAGTACAGTTTAATATTCAACAAGTTATAAGTAATTTCAAGAAGGCAATATTTTTTAATACTAAGCACAATATAATTTACCTTAACGAGGTCAACAGCGACAGACATTTTCACTTTTACAACTTTGTTTGGAAACTTTTTTGACTCGACTATTAGAGTTCTCTGATACGTATATTGGCATGAAAACAACGCCCTTATGAACGATTGAAAATTGTTGAATTTGTGAAACGAAACAGGGGTATGATTTGTTATCTCAAAAGTGATATCTAGAGCTCGTACATTTTACGATATGGTATTATAAATTTAGAGAACTTATGCAGAATGCGATGTACTCGCTTTTTTAATTTTGTATAATGTCAATGCCACACTTGGGTAAATTTTTGGTAAGTGTTCAGAAGAGCGGCCTTTTCCGAAACCGTGCACTAATTTTCACGGGAAATGTCTTAAAATACTCGTTTTTAATTCTACTTTACGAATATGTATGGTACGTGCCTTTAAAAACAATAAACACGAATTTTAAGACATTTCGCGTGAAAATTGGTGTACGTTTTCGGAAAACCCGCTCTCTCGAACATTTACCCAATTTTTCATCATTTATATGCCAAAAACACGCATTTGTTACGTTAAATTTTTTTCTTTATGCAGGCAGAGAGATTATCCATCTTACTTACAGACAGATATCTCAATTGCTCTTTACACGGCAGCATTCTAACTAGAACTGTGTCTGCTGCACAATCTACATATTACATACAGTAGATCTCTAATAAAATTTTGCTACTCGAATACTGTGCCAACTACGAATTACGCTGTGTAGGAAATTCTGCCCATTTATGATGGCTTCGATTTTGTTCTATCATCTGCGTTCCTCACAATATAGAGAAGGGTGCAGATTCGATAGCAAAGTTTTGAATTCACCTCATGACGAAGGAATTCACCCCGTCATATATTAACATAGTTTTGATTTTTACCAGAAAGGAATCTGTAGTCGGAATAACAGCTCTCTTAAAATGATCAACCAGGGAATATTTTTGATCAACGTTCTTTGCAACAACGGTCTGCTTTTTTTTATAGAACCAGCTAAATTACATCATAGCGCGCCGCGAGCGTCACATTAGCACTGACTAAGCAGCTAACAGCAAGCTTCCCGCGAGATTACATTATGACTGTTAAATCACACCACAGCACGGTGCAAGCGTCACCTGAGCACTGACCAGGCACCGGCCCCGTTTTTTCTTTTTTAGAGCCAGCTAACATCCAGCTTCCCGCGAGATTGCATTATGTCTGTTAAACCACATAGCGCGGTGCGAGTGTCACATTAGCACTGACCAGGCACCGTGTCTGCTTTACTTTTATAGAGTCAGCTAACAGCCAGGTTCCCGCGTGATTACATTATGACTGTTAAATCACATCACAGCGCGGTGCAAGCGTCACCTAAGCACTGACCAGGCACCGTGCCTGCTTTTCTTTTATAGAGTCAGCTTTCCGCGCGATTACATTATGACTTTTAAATCGCATGACCGCGCGGCGCAAGTGTCACATTAGCACTGACCAGGCACCATGCCTGCATTTCTTTTATAGAGCCAGCTTCCCGCGAGATTGTATTATGACTGTTAAATCACATCACAGCGCGGTGCGAGCTTAATATTAGAACTGACCAGTCACCGTGCCTGTTTTTCTCTTATAGGGTCAACTAACAGCCAGCTTCCCGCGTGATCACATTATGACTGTCAACCCACATAACATCGCGGTGCGAGCGTCACCTAAGCACTGACCAGGTACCGTGCCTTCATTTCTTTTATAGAGCCAGCTGACAGCCAGCTTCCCGCGTGATTACATTATGACTGTTAAATCACATCACTGCGCGGTGCAAGCGTCACCTAAGCACTGACTAGGCACCGTGCCTTCATTTCTTTTATAGAGCCAGCTAACAGCCAGCTTCCCGCGTGATTACATTATGACTGTTAAATCACATCACTGCGCGGTGCAAGCGTCACCTAAGCACTGACTAGGCACCGTGCCTTCATTTCTTTTATAGAGCCAGCTAACAGCCAGCTTCCAGCTTAGAGTCAGCTTCCCGCGAGATTGCATTATGACTGTTAAATCGCACCACAGCACGGTGTAAGCGTCATCTATTTCTTTTATTAATAAATTTTATGTGAAAAAAATGAAAGTAAAGGCAGAGAATAATAATAAATTTATTAGCATTCTCCGATTCTACCGATTCCCTTCTGTATGAATTCCTTCGTTGTGATGTGAATACCTTGGTTGAAATTTTTCATAATCGAAATAATCGAGCACATTTCAATGTAAAAAAATAAAAATTTACTTACGCACCCAAGTTCACTAATATAAAACAAAATTATTAGTCAACAGGTATATTTGGACAAACAGTTTTGTAGTACAAAATCTATAATTTTTAATAAAAAAATCATAAAACAAATTAAATTGATAGTTTTTTTACAAATTTCATATTTATAAAATGTCTGAAATAATTCTTATTATTAAGAATATAAGAAAGTATCTACAGTTGTTTTAAACAAAGATATATAATATCAATTACACTTAAAATGGATATTCCGATAAAAAGACCAATGACACCTCCGGCTGAAACTGAAAAAATTATTAAATACAACATGAAAATTATTTGAGTTAATGTAAAAGTTAATAGCGCATACATATATAGATATTTATTATAACTTTCTTTGCATGAGTATACACTTATAATACAAAGCATCGAGGGAAGTAGAGACAGAATTTTAATTTTTGGTTTAGTTTGTGATTAACCTTTATTAAATGTTTTTTAGGAGTTTGTAAGACTACTTTTTCAAAAAATACTTACCAACCAAATCTTGATAAGATTGCGTAACACTTCTTACACAACGAAGTGAGGGAACATTTTTTATTTCAACTTCTACTAGTGCAAAGTTTGGACGAGCTATTTTTTTAATTTCGCTAGACCTAGAATTAATAAATCAACAATCATTCCATTAAAAAATATATTCATGCTATAACTATATATGTATTATACTTAAATACATATGTATGAACTTAGAATATTACTAAATTAAATTATTTGACTCTTATGGTATTTAACAAATTATCATATACAGTTATGAATCGTTTTACCTATTTTAAAGCTAAATTACGACATCATTTGTATAACATTTTACTAGATTCCCTTTGATATACATATATAAATTTTTAATTAAATTTTAATAAAAATTTTTATACAGTTAAAACATAAGATAATTGTAATATTGGGTGAAGACCAATCGCAACAATATTTGAAAAAAATACTGTATTTCAAACGGCAAAATATCTGACTAGTAGTCAGAAGCATTTGTAGATGCAACTTAAATTAGGGGTGTATTGTAAACAACTACACTGAAAAAGATATTAAAAGGTGCCTCGCTAACTAAGTAAATTAATATGTATCTATACAAAATGAGACGAAGGCCTAAGCAGCCAGTTCTTTTGTTTTTGTGTATGTCTGTAAATTTATTTGCAGGTCATATTAAAAGAAATAAATAAATAAATATAACTTGTTTTATATAGATGACTAATCCAAAAGTCTTCTGAAATTACAGCAAAGTTAGGTAGATTCTAGTGTAATATAGTCGGTTAATATGTGTTTAACCTTTGAAAATATATTTAAGTTTTACAGATACATTAGTTAGATTTGAACACCTTTTAATTATAAAATAATTACGGGTGTCTGGAAGAATATATGAAAGTTTTGCTACCAAAAATATATAACGATTTGATATATCCTGATTTTTAAATATTTAACACTAGAAAGAAAGATAAACAGGCCCTTGAGAGGCGCACAATTGTAAATACTACATAAAAAATACCTAAATTTAAAAAAACTTTTGTTTTTTTTCTACTCCCACGAAGTTTTGCATTATTAATAAGCAAATAAAGCGCAACTGTATGCAAATTTTTTTATTTTTAAGGTTATTTTTTAGGATTTCACAAATCCTTAGCAAAAAGTAACAAAAAATATGTCTCTGCGGCACACGTTATCTTTCTAGGGTTAAATGGTTTTGAGAATAATAAAATTTGTAACAAAAACGTATATATGTAGTTTATATGTATATATGTATATTTTTCTTACCCAACAAACTGAAGCTTCTGCTCCGAACACGACGGATAACATACATATTTTTCTCTAGCGATTTGTTTTGCCTTAAAAGTTGTATCCTCTTTTTAAATTCAATAAAAAATTAGAAATAAATAGTATCTTATTCAATAATAATGTGTATTGGTATATTTTTTTTACATCATACAACCCACACCGAATGTTCAAAAATTGTTTTTCGCTAAAATTTTAGTATTACGAGAGACAAATCTTTTTAATAATCCGGCTTGGATTCACTCTCCGATAAAAACTATTATAAATATACATATTTATTGACGTTTTAATATAGTATTTACCTTTGGATATACATGACATTCCCCGAAAATCACAGAAATAATTAAAATCTATGAAAAGAAAAGAAAAATTCAAATTACTATATACTATCTTTTCCAGTTTCGCTCGCATTAAATTCCAAATTTTCAAAGATAGTTAACAAAGATAAATAACCAATACTCGTGCATAGCCGTCCATGAATAGAAACCCCCAAAATTGTTTGACTTGTAGAAATATATCGATGTGAATTCATTCTTTGTTTTATTTTAAAAATGTTTCGAAAATATGCTGTAATATTAGTAATAAGTTTTACCTTTGACTGAGTAAATAATTCAAAATTGTATAGTTTAAGATAAGAAAACAACTTTTGAATCTATGGTAAACATTGTGTGATACTTACATTTTATCGGAGATGTGAATAATGTGCAATTACAGTATTTTAGCTCCAAAATAACTCTGAGATCAGACATGCATGTTGAAAAACTAAATATGAAAATTTTATGTTAACATCTACTCGTATAAAGCTAAAGTCTTACATATTAAAATATACAACTCACCTATAGTGATAAGTGGATCCATAAATTGTTTCGTGTGGAAACTTGCATTTTCTTTTTTCAAAGCTTTCATCATTTACTGTCAAGCTATTTAGCATTTCTTCCATATTATAAGTATATCTTATATGATCCTGCCCTAAAGTTTGTGAAAGTAACCCGAAATATGGTATATCCTCGTTGCTATGTACATACATCTAAATTTTTTTGAACTAGTTCTACATAAAATTTTAGTATGTTAATTTGCAAACCTCGTATTTCCAAAGTGATTCTTGTTTAAGAAATAGTTTTAATGATTTCCTCGCTTCAAACGGGCTAAGTCGTAACGGCAACTCATCTAAATTGCGACTATTATTTGATAAAAAAAATTTTGGATTTTAATTTATATATTGCGTAAGTACATACATAGATACTCGGACAACCCAAAAATTTAATATTTCCGCAGTAGATTAAAATTTAATTAATATTTTGAATTGTTAAGCAAACCATGAAAAATGTGCGAACATACATATGCGCATACATGTAACGTGATAAGGAAAGTTGTTATGCATATATGTACACATATACTGTTGCAAAATATGTATGTATGTATATCCTGTTTTTCTATTGCTAGAGTTTATATACAAGTATATGCTACTGAACGATGCTTACTAATCCATAAAATTATTGGCTAGAAAGCAATAACCCATTTCAAGATCGTGAAATTTAAATATTTTGGCGCAGTTGTGTTGCTTATGTTCCAAAAATGTGATATCTGTTATAATGGATTCGCAGAATTGTGTAAGTAACTGAAAAAATAAGTTTTTAGAAAAATTAAATGTTCAAAAAATTCAAAATATGCAGAATACTTATCAAATATATTTTAGTAATAAAACTTAAGAACTTTTTTAAATTTTTATTTTACTCCACCTATGTAATAGAAAAATAACGAATATATGTCTACTGTATAATTGGAAGTCAGAAATGAAAGCGTACTGAACTAGTCAACACTTCCACTCATTTAATGAATGATCCTAAATTTGTTTTTTTTTTTTCAATTATATTCTCACGTATTCTTAAAACGAAATTTCACAAGGGGACTTCAGGGAAAGTTGTCTACCAACTGGCTCAATAAAAGAAAAGCAGGCACCGTGCCTGGTCCTGTTGCTACAAGTAGTTCTATAAAAGAAATGCAGGCATGGTGCCTGGTCAGTGCTGCGGTGACCCCAGCACCTCGCTGTGATGTGATTTAACAGTCATAATGTAATCTCGCGGGAGCAGGCTGCTAGCTGGTTCTATAAAAGAAATGCAGGCACGGTGCCTGGTCAGTGCTTAGGTGACGCTTGCTCCGCGCTGTGATCTAATTTCACAGTCATAATACAATCACGCGGGAAGCTGGCTCTATAAAGGAAAAACAGGCACGGTGCCTGGTAAGTTCTAATGTGACCCTTGCGCCGCGCTGTGATGTGATTTAACAGTCATAATGCAATCTCGCGGGAAGCTGACTCTATAAAAGAAATGAAGGCACGGTGCCTGGTCAGTGCTTAGGTGACGCTCGCACCGCGCTGTGATGTGATTTAACAGTCATAATGCAATCTCGAGGGAAGGTGACTCTATAAAAGAAATGAAGGCACGGTGCCTGGTAAGTTCCAATGTGACCCTTGCGCCGCGCTGTGATGTGATTTAACAGTCATAATGCAATCTCGCGGGAAGCTGATTCTATAAAAGAAATGCAGGCACGGTGCCTGGTCAGTGCTTAGGTGACGATTACACCGCGCTGTGATGTGATTTAACAGTCATAATATGATCACGCGGGCAGCTGGCTGTTAGTTGACTCTATAAAAGAAATGCAGGCACGATGCCTGGTCAGTGCTTAGGTGACGCTCGCTCCGCGCTGTGATCTAATTTCACAGTCATAATGCAATCACGCGGGAAGCTGGCTCTATAAAGGAAAAACAGGCACGGTGCCTGGTAAGTTCTAATGTGACCCTTGCACCGCGCTGTGATGTGATTTAACAGTCATAATGCAATCTCGCGGGAAGCTGACTCCATAAAAGAAATGAAGGTACGGTGCCTGGTCAGTGCGTAGGTGATGCTCGCACCGCGATGTCATTTGAGTTAACAGTCATAATGTGATCACGCGGGAAGCTGGCTGTCAATTGACTCCATAAAAGAAATGCAGGCACGGTGCCTGGTCAGTGCTTAGGTGACGCTCGCTCCGCGCTGTGATCTAATTTCACAGTCATAATGCAATCACGCGGGAAGCTGGCTCTATAAAGGAAAAACAGGCACAGTGCCTGGTAAGTTCTAATGTGACCCTTGCGCCGCGCTGTGATGTGATTTAACAGTCATAATGCAATCTCGCGGGAAGCTGATTCTATAAAAGAAATGCAGGCACGGTGTCTGGTCAGTGCTTAGGTGACGATTACACCGCGCTGTGATGTGATTTAACAGTCATAATATGATCACGCGGGCAGCTGGCTATTAGTTGACTCTATAAAAGAAATGCAGGCACGATGCCTGGTCAGTGCTTAGGTGACGCTCGCTCCGCGCTGTGATCTAATTTCACAGTCATAATGCAATCACGCGGGAAGCTGGCTCTATAAAGGAAAAACAGGCACGGTGCCTGGTAAGTTCTAATGTGACCCTTGCACCGCGCTGTGATGTGATTTAACAGTCATAATGCAATCTCGCGGGAAGCTGATTCTATAAAAGAAATGCAGGCACGGTGCCTGGTCAGTGCTTAGGTGACGATTACACCGCGCTGTGATGTGATTTAACAGTCATAATGCAATCTCGCGGGAAGCTGACTCTATAAAAGAAATGAAGGTACGGTGCCTGGTCAGTGCGTAGGTGATGCTCGCACCGCGATGTCATTTGAGTTAGCAGTCATAATGTGATCACGCGGGAAGCTGGCTGTCAATTGACTCCATAAAAGAAATGCAGGCACGGTGCCTGGTCAGTGCTTAGGTGACGCTCGCTCCGCCCTGTGATCTAATTTCACAGTCATAATGCAATCACGAGGGAAGCTGGCTCTATAAAGGAAAAACAGGCACGGTGCCTGGTAAGTTCTAATGTGACCCTTGCGCCGCGCTGTGATGTGATTTAACAGTCATAATGCAATCTCGCGGGAAGCTGATTCTATAAAAGAAATGCAGGCACGGTGCCTGGTCAGTGCTTAGGTGACGATTACACCGCGCTGTGATGTGATTTAACAGTCATAATGCAATCTCGCGGGAAGCTGACTCTATAAAAGAAATGAAGGTACGGTGCCTGGTCAGTGCGTAGGTGATGCTCGCACCGCGATGTCATTTGAGTTAGCAGTCATAATGTGATCACGCGGGAAGCTGGCTGTCAATTGACTCCATAAAAGAAATGCAGGCACGGTGCCTGGTCAGTGCTTAGGTGACGCTCGCTCCGCGCTGTGATCTAATTTCACAGTCATAATGCAATCACGAGGGAAGCTGGCTCTATAAAGGAAAAACAGGCACGGTGCCTGGTAAGTTCTAATGTGACCCTTGCGCCGCGCTGTGATGTGATTTAACAGTCATAATGCAATCTCGCGGGAAGCTGATTCTATAAAAGAAATGCAGGCACGGTGCCTGGTCAGTGCGTAGGTGATGCTCGCACCGCGATGTCATTTGAGTTAGCAGTCATAATGTGATCACGCGGGAAGCTGGCTGTCAATTGACTCCATAAAAGAAATGCAGGCACGGTGCCTGGTCAGTGCTTAGGTGACGCTCGCTCCGCGCTGTGATCTAATTTCACAGTCATAATGCAATCACGAGGGAAGCTGGCTCTATAAAGGAAAAACAGGCACGGTGCCTGGTAAGTTCTAATGTGACCCTTGCGCCGCGCTGTGATGTGATTTAACAGTCATAATGCAATCTCGCGGGAAGCTGATTCTATAAAAGAAATGCAGGCACGGTGCCTGGTCAGTGCGTAGGTGATGCTCGCACCGCGATGTCATTTGAGTTAGCAGTCATAATGTGATCACGCGGGAAGCTGGCTGTCAATTGACTCCATAAAAGAAATGCAGGCACGGTGCGTGGTCAGTGCTTAGGTGACGCTCGCTCCGCGCTGTGATCTAATTTCACAGTCATAATGCAATCACGCGGGAAGCTGGCTCTATAAAGGAAAAACAGGCACGGTGCCTGGTAAGTTCTAATGTGACCCTTGCACCGCGCTGTGATGTGATTTAACAGTCATAATGCAATCTCGCGGGAAGCTGACTCTATAAAAGAAATGAAGGTACGGTGCCTGGTCAGTGCGTAGGTGATGCTCGCACCGCGATGTCATTTGAGTTAGCAGTCATAATGTGATCACGCGGGAAGCTGGCTGTCAATTGACTCCATAAAAGAAATGCAGGCACGGTGCCTGGTCAGTGCTTAGGTGACGCTCGCTCCGCGCTGTGATCTAATTTCACAGTCATAATGCAATCACGCGGGAAGCTGGCTCTATAAAGGAAAAACAGGCACGGTGCCTGGTAAGTTCTAATGTGACCCTTGCGCCGCGCTGTGATGTGATTTAACAGTCATAATGCAATCTCGCGGGAAGCTGATTCTATAAAAGAAATGCAGGCACGGTGCCTGGTCAGTGCTTAGGTGACGATTACACCGCGCTGTGATGTGATTTAACAGTCATAATGCAATCTCGCGGGAAGCTGACTCTATAAAAGAAATGAAGGTACGGTGCCTGGTCAGTGCGTAGGTGATGCTCGCACCGCGATGTCATTTGAGTTAGCAGTCATAATGTGATCACGCGGGAAGCTGGCTGTCAATTGACTCCATAAAAGAAATGCAGGCACGGTGCCTGGTCAGTGCTTAGGTGACGCTCGCTCCGCGCTGTGATCTAATTTCACAGTCATAATGCAATCACGCGGGAAGCTGGCTCTATAAAGGAAAAACAGGCACGGTGCCTGGTAAGTTCTAATGTGACCCTTGCGCCGCGCTGTGATGTGATTTAACAGTCATAATGCAATCTCGCGGGAAGCTGATTCTATAAAAGAAATGCAGGCACGGTGCCTGGTCAGTGCTTAGGTGACGATTACACCGCGCTGTGATGTGATTTAACAGTCATAATGCAATCTCGCGGGAAGCTGACTCTATAAAAGAAATGAAGGTACGGTGCCTGGTCAGTGCGTAGGTGATGCTCGCACCGCGATGGCATTTGAGTTAGCAGTCATAATGTGATCACGCGGGAAGCTGGCTGTCAATTGACTCCATAAAAGAAATGCAGGCACGGTGCCTGGTCAGTGCTTAGGTGACGCTCGCTCCGCGCTGTGATCTAATTTCACAGTCATAATGCAATCACGAGGGAAGCTGGCTCCATAAAGGAAAAACAGGCACGGTGCCTGGTAAGTTCTAATGTGACCCTTGCGCCGCGCTGTGATGTGACTTAACAGTCATAATGCAATCTCGCGGGAAGCTGATTCTATAAAAGAAATGCAGGCACGGTGCCTGGTCAGTGCTTAGGTGACGATTGCACCGCGCTGTGATCTAATTTCACAGTCATAATGCAATCTCGCGGGAAGCTGATTCTATAAAAGAAATGCAGGCACGGTGTCTGGTCAGTGCTTAGGTGACGCTTGCGCCGCGCTGTGATGTGATTTAACAGTCATAATGTAATCACGCGGGAAGCTGGCTGTTAGCTGACTCTATAAAAGAAATGCAGGCACTGTGACTCACCAGTTTCAATTACATTCTCACGTTTTTCAAAAGCAATTCGTTCATCATTACCATACACCTTTTTAGTTCAGAAAGTTATAGTACTTTTAATTGTTTGGACAATATTGTTATATTTTAGTTGTGCATTGTTATTTACCAATTCTTCCTAGTTTCACATGAATTAACAGACAAATTTTATGAAAAGCATTCCTTTCCTCATCCCGATCATTTTGCCCTTATATTATATATGTATGTAAGCATAACATTGACCTAGTTTAGTTATAACTAGATGTAGCAACATCCCTTAGGTGTATAAAACTTGTATACTCGATAAACATTCGCGGTATTTTCAGTTCGTTATCTGGTATTACATCATTTTTACATACATATGTACGGCCACCCATTGCGATAATTGTTTGGAATTTGTTAAAACGCTGGAAACTTAAAACACTTTTCAAAATTGTTCTTATATTTTCATTACGATGGTGAAGCCTTGTATATACTATTTTTTAAAAGGAGAATTTCTTATTTATTGCATTATCCGTTTTTTAAATACATGTGTAGAAATGCACTTATGCCGCTGAATACAACTTACTTGTTGTCTTGCAATATGAATATTTACTCCACAGGTTGAGTTAAAGTCTCTGCAGTAATCCTCTTTGGTATTAATGTTAGTCGGTGTGATGAATAAATAATTATGAATATTTTTTATGTAATTAATATTCTTTTCATTCAGAAAGCGCATAATTTCCACATTAGACCGACTTTTAGATAAACAAATTGATACAGATGGGAACGTAATATTCCAGTGTAGAAATGAAGTTTCGACGCTTATACTTATAGAATCGGAAAGAAACCTTTTTAACATTAAAATACAAATTACTGTCATATTCCAACATGAGAAGCCTATAACAAGAAGCCAAAACAGTCTGAAAATTCGAGCGGTGACACTTAATTATGCAAAATATCATATTATCAATGTATTATATATAATGTACCTGGTCGTTGTATAAAGCTTGAGACATTTTTTATAAAAATTTATTATTAAAAACACCATACTTGTGATTAAAAAATACTAAAAATTAAATATTTGTATGGTACATATGTACATGTATTTATATGAAGGCTTGTGTCTACTACTCTACTTAAGTATCTGTAACATAACTGTAAGCCGTAAATGATTTTGAATTGTTTAAAGGCAAATATTTTTCGTCATTCGTGTGAGCAAGTGCATGCATGTGAAACATGGCAAACGAACTACGCTAGCATAAGTATGGTACATGCAAATACATACATATGCATGTATTCGTACAGATTTTATATTGGCAGACCAGCACATGTGTATGATATTGGAATAAATGTACATTTGTAATGCAGCTGTAAACTAAATAACGTTTCTGCAAACACTCTTTGTTATTGTTCATTGGTTCATGCTTTAACAATATTTGTTATTTGACGATGTGTAGGTAATCGACTGCATGTTAGGAAAGTGAAAACTACTTTTCAGTGCGAATATCACGCGACATTATACAAGTATTCACTTTATTTTCCATTTTATTTTTACTGCGCGAATTTCCTGCCCTACGAAGTGGAAATGTTAAATAGACCACATACTCATATATACCTACATATGTATATAGAGGTGATATGTATGTACATACATGGTAGTAAGGTATTTTATATAGAGATTTGCTTATAAGCTTATTCCTGAGCTGGCATGCAATGTAAAGAAACTTTTTCTTATATACCTATTTATCACAATAATATCTTAATTTTACTATACAGTGCAGATTTTACAGAAAAATACGAAGCTCAATTGGTGTTCTATCAAACATCTAATCCAGTTGTTACCTCCACTCGAGCTACCCTTACTTGATGCCTTCGTATTTTCACAGGTTTGAAATTTCCCGATGACTATTGAAAAACGTTTTCTGTTATTTAAAGTGTGCATCGGTTATCCTTTACAAATAATGCTTGTAATCCTATGATATACAAGTACAATTAAAAGGTGAAATAGGTTTATGCTTCCGTGATGGGCGTGCGTACATAAAAATATGGAAACAAGCAAAAACTCATAATTTTTTCTTTTTCACAATTTATTATTTAATTATGCACACATAAAAATGTATTGTTAATGGTAATTTTTGATCAGTAATTTTTTATACCTTACGAGATTCTGTAACTTCTTTAAAGTATGTAACTATTGGTAGCTCTGCAATAAATGCGTTATTTGCCTTTGGTAAATTACCTATTGAATTTGTGATATTATTTTTTGGAAATAACATTTTTACGCCACTTATATTTGATATTCTCATTATAGCGGACTCCGGTGTACTACTTGCCAAGGGTGTAGTCGACTGCAAGTGAAGGTTTATAACACTCCTTGTTGTATTCATTTGTACTATATTGGTTCTTTTATTGTGTCTGATTAGTTTTGATCTAGTAAATGTATTTGGTTTTTTATTTCTTAGAAGTGAGACTTGGGTCGATGTAGTAAATACCGTTGCTATTGTTGAACTAGTCGTTTTGTTATTATTTACGTTACCTGCGCTTTTCTCAAACGAAGGAGTCCATCGAAAGCGGCTTCTGCCATGAAATTTACTCTTTGCTTTTTTCATCTTTCTGCCAACAGTATCATGTAGTAGTTCCTGTTCTTTGGTTTGTGAAGTCGGGCTTGTTTGTGAAGATGCATAATTCTCCTTTTCTCTGATTTTCGGTTTTGAAGGTCTTATGGGGGTCGGCAAAGCAGTTGTTTTTATATTTCGATTTTTATTTTTCAAACTTTCTTTAAAAACTAATCTCTTATTATTTTGAATAAATTTACCTCTTCTATATAACGGAGGATAATTGCTTGTTTTATCAAGAACTGATGTTTTCTCTCCGGAATACTTTGATGTCTCCATAGCATTCCAAATAGCGGTAGTCGAAGTATTGTCTAAATATGGTAATTCGGTAAAAGGCGTAGAAATGGTTCCTAAAGCCACTGTGGTTTTAATTGGATAAGATCCTAAAGTGTTTGTCGTCGTGGTCTGTAGCGACATTTTCGAAATAAATTCTTTTAAGTTCGGTCTATCTCCAGATGCACAATGATTATTTGTTTCTAATAGTGCATTTGAACAGTTGTTTATTGATTTACCGATAACCCAATTTTCTTTTGTACTATCAACACTCGAATTCCCATATGCATATACATATTTAGATTGATTTTTAGTTTCATTATCGCTGATAGAATATTTGACAGCGTTATTTGAAAATTCAGGAAGTGACGTAGGACTTGAAGTTATATATTGAGTTGCGGTATTAGATCGGGGATTATTTTCACTTTGATGTTTTTGTTTTTTAAATAACTTAAATTGTGAATAACTGGGCGTTCGTGGTGTTGTTATAGCATCCCCAATAGTGAAATAGATATGAGATGTATTTATGCTATTCGGATCCGTAGTAGCGTGGAAAAAGTTATACATAAGCGTATTCCTTGTGCTATGTCCAAAATATTGTATATATGGATTCCTTGTGGTAGTGTCAAATTGTGAAATATTGGAAATGTATTTGGTTTTAGTTAATGAAGCTTTTTCAACGGTAGTTGGAATAGTTGGCATTTTTTCGACACATAAGGCCAATTTATTTCCATGAAGCATATTTAAATTATTGTTAACACAATTATTTTGAAGTGTTGAAATCGTAGATAGAATTGGTCTACTTAAATATTGCTCACGATTCTGCAAGTTAGCTCTCATATTCTCTTCAGATAACAAGAAAAAATTTGTTCTGGGCGTTGTTTTTAATAATTGATTGAAGTTTTTGTATGGAAACATGTAGTTAGACCATTTCATATTCTTAGCCGGTGCCAAATTGCGTAGCGGAAAATATCTGAAATGATTTCTACTGTAGAAAAAAATAAAAATTATCTCATAAATTTAATCAAAGCATTTACATAAGTTATATTATATTAAATATTCCACCGAAACAAAAAAATACGCGGAGAGCGTGATGTTTTGAAAGAATTAAATTATAATAAGAATTGATGCAACAGAAACCGTTACTTTTATTTGATTAATTGGACTAAGTTCCAGCGAGCATTTGTGAAAAGTTAAAAAAATATATATGTACATATATCTAAAAATCAAGTCGATCAAGAGTAACAGAAAAAATATTATATTCTGACACAAGTGTTGTTGTTGTTTTTTACAAAAGATTTGTGGAAGTTTTCAGAGATCTTACTTTCAATTTCAAATAGTAAAAACTATTTCAGAGCAGAGTAATGTTTTTTTAATTCTTTAAAATTTTCGGCATTATTCTGCATACTGAACATATGTATGTAAATATATTTGTTTGTCCTAAGTGATTACCTTTTGTCGTTTTGACTCAATGTTAAGATTGCTCGATATGGATATTTTTTGGAAGGGAATAAGTGCACTCTTTTCCGTCTCCACATATGATTGGGATAGTAAACAGATAAAAAAGGCAGTTGAGATCTTTCATTGTTATGGCGATAAAAAGATATTCCGTTCGAGCTCCGATCTATATGATCATTAATTACTGTTAGAGTATTAACATATTTATATGACCAGCTCTGTAAAAAAAAATAACTTAATTATATCATTCAGACATTAACTACAAACACAAGCAGATACATATAACATTTACCTACCGCTTTTAAGCGCAATGAATATCGTTACTTTGCATATTATAATGATGAAAAAATATATACAAATGTATCGAAAAGCATTGATATGATGTATGAAATAAATAAATGACGATGACGAAATTACAAAGTTAAGGTGTTAATGGCTCCACTGAGAATGGCGGTCAGTGCGTGTCTTGCGTTCTGCGGAAACACTCTAGCAGAAAAAAGTCGTAACGTTCCTTAATCGGAAACATACGGGTCTCATTAACGTCGTCGACTGTAATGTCAAAGGCTAGTCTGTACTCCTTCGTCCAGTTCGTGAATATGGTCGTTGTTGACTTAGTAGTGTTAGGTTCCTGTTAGGCAAAGAAGCGAGAAAAGTCGGAGAGATGACTTTGTTGTCCAATTGACTTTAATTTGCGAAGCGACTGCACAGAGCAATAATCGCTCACTATAATACATAGAACGTTAACAATAGGAAGACACATCCAAGCACACATATATTTTTCTTGTTCTGTTTATATTCAGTGGTTTCTCTACAAAACATGCACAAATCTAATATACATATGTATGGTATGTATATACATATATCGTTGGATTAGTGTGTATATTTTACATTTGCATACAATTGTGCAACAAGAACGATACAACGGTAATTTTTTTGTAGTGATGTATTTTGAGTATTTCTTTAAATTTCAATTCCCCTAAAAATGGACTTCTCATTTTGGTAGATTATGTCGATAGGTATTTATGTGTTGAGGGGATTTAATGAAGAGGACTCATCAAAGAAAGCTTTAGTCCAAGACTCTTCAACCACGTTTTTTTACTTATTTGTATTGATTTTGTAATATTGAATTTTAAATGCACAATGTAAGAAAATGTTTCATCTTACATGTCTAATATACTTATAGTACTATGAATTATATACTTGCACCCAGAACAAATAATATTAATTTAATTTTTATCGAATTGCGATTCATCTCAGTACTGTGACCGTGATTGTTGAACGATATTTCTAAACTGAGTAAATAAACTTTCGATATCATAGCGTTGTGTGCGGCCAAATATTCACGCATGAAATCATCAGAGATTTACGATTTACTTACCTTTTTTGCTTGCATGACTTGTGGTTTGAATTGAACAACTGTTTTTGCGAAAATACAGCATTTTACATACTTAAGTGAAAGTTGGTAAGAAGTGAAATTTCTTGAATATCGTTGTCATGATCTAATCATGTGTTTTTAAATAATACGGTAGTTTTTGAAAATCCCAACAATTAATACATAAGATATGCATTTTCAGTTTTACAGCTATTTTGTTCTAATAAAACTCTATTTCTATATATTTAAATATACTATATAATAAAACACATCAACGGAAGAAAAATATCCAAATGTTTTCATATGAAAATTATTATTATCCACCTAAAATAGGCATTAATAGATACATCAAAAATGCAAATAATATAATATAAAAATTTCAAATTAATTATGAAGCAAGTATACTTCTATATATAGTAAATACGTTGTGATACCGACACGTAGTATAAATATATATTTTTTAGATTGTAATGCCATTATTTAGTGATTTCTTTTATTTATTAGGAGTAAAAGCTCATCAATGTATATGATTATAAATAAATTCAAAAATATAAAATAAATAAATAAAAATATGTATATTGATTATTGGAGTAATATATTAACAAGGCCTTTTACTCCATATTGTTACTTGTATTCGATTCAACTCTATTTTCATTCGAATTCGTTTCCTTATTTTTTAAATCATTCTGTTTGTGCGCCATTTGATATTGATTTAATTCGTGATCTAAAATAAATCCACGTGTTTTCGCGGATGAGGGATTTATATTGGCATATAAATTATTTCCTTCTACAATAAAAAGATCACTTTGGGATTGTAGATCTTCACTAACTAATACGGATTTTGACGCACTGACTGCTTTGGGTACATCATTCGATTTTTTTTTCTTCAAAACTGTCGTATGGTCGGCGTTTTTAAAAATCCCCGTATTTCCTTTTATATGTGTTGTTTCACCGATATCCTAAAACATAAAATCTTTATAATTTATGACAGTAAGAAAAAAAATAAATGAAGTTCTATATAAACTTCACGTAGTTAAAGGAAGTTACATATTTATGTATATTTGTAAGAAAAAAATAAAGGAAGTTCTTTATGAACTTCACGTGGTTAAAGGAAGTAACATATTTATGTACATTTCGAAACCAATATTACCTCTGCATTTTCTTGAAAAGCACACTCAAAAATTGATTTATTTTTTGAGATTGGTAAATCCATAACTAGATCGGGTGCAATGGGCTTCTTTTCGTATGGCAAATTGTAGCAACTTTCCTTGGATGTACCGCGTGATCTTACTTCCCATAAAAATTTATTTTTTTGGAATTCACTCAAATTCTTCAAATCCTCTTCGGTTGTGTCGTCGGTTTTAATAGAACATTCAAAATCCTCTGTAGGTTGAACACTGTCAACATTAACATTTACCGAGGGTATGTTGGATATGACTGAATTATCTACTACATCTGTGTTTCTTTGCAATATTTCGATGCTGTTTTGGTGAGTGTTAATGGGTTTTTTATTGAAATCGGAAATACATTGCTTTGACTCCGGTGCCGGTAGACGCTATAAGCATTAAAATAGTAATTCGTTTAATTTATCTTTCAACATAATTTAATTCATAGTTCAGTCGACAGTGGCCGACTTATACATTACCTATGTCTATGGTCTATTAGAGGTCAAACGAAGTTTATTTAAAATCTTCATATATGATCAAAATCAAAAGTAAATATGTCCGTATAGAAATTCTTTCAAATCTTACAATTGTTAATAGTGAATTTGAACTTATTGTAGAATTTAAAATTTACAGTATAAGCATAAATTAATTTGTTTAGAGGCTTTAATGAAAAAAATCGTAAATAAGGAGATCATAATACTACTCCATCAACAGTAAATTATACATATGATCTTCAAATTTGAATTAAACACTAATATTGTATGAAAATATTAAAAAATATGTATATTAACAGTATTTTTCCTTTAAAATTTCTAAATTTGTATAATCAGTAATATAGAGAGAGCAAGTTTCGTCTTCAATAGAAGCGATTAAATCTCCTATGTACAATTTTGCAAACAACATAAAATGTATAATGCTAATTTTACACGGTCGTTTCAAGTACCTCTAAATTGTCGCAGGTGTTTACAATCTGTATTTCGGCATGTTTCTCGTAGTCATTCAATGAATTATGTTCATAAAATTCATTATCGGTTGTTGAATTGTATGTTATTGGATCAATATTAGGCTGTAAATATACGTGACAATCCTCTTTTGTGGTCTCTGTTTGAATTTCAATAGTCGGCTCGTTCTCAGCATTAATATCCCTATGGTTGTATTGTTCAATAGATATTTTGTCTCTGTCTTCTCCTCTGTGTATATAAATTTTAATATTATTGTTTTATATATCTTTAATTTTCAATATATATGAACATACTTGATTCTAAGCGATATATATTTATCTGGTATTAGTCCTTCTGTTCCATTCAATGCTCCGTGCCACCAATCATTAGATACCTGCAAATTTTGATATTAACTTCTCAAATATTATATAATGCAAGACATACCTGTTTTCTTAAGATTACAATATCTCCTTTGCGAATTGATAATTCACGATTCGATCGTGCTTTAAAATCGAACTGAACTGTGGCTTCTAGAGTTTCAGATTCTGTACAAGAGAAGAAATTTTGATATGATTGTACTTTATTTATTAGTGTTAATATTTTTAACATATATACATTTTTTTCGTACAGATTTCCGTTGGATAGCTTACTAATACGGTTAAAATAATCTCTTGGACGTACTGTATTTTGAAGCAAAAAATTATTGAAATAGGTGCGAGAATTACCCTATCTCCCAAATTAATTATTTTAGTTATTCTAGTCGATTTGATTTCATATATCCATATACATATATGTTTTTTCTAGTGAATGATATCGGTAACGCTAAGAATAATTTCATTGACAATATTTTTGTAATAAAGTATTGCGGACTGGAATAATTTCAAATGCCTTTAGTTCTTAGCTCTCATTTGAGAATGTATAGAATATTTAGAGACTTTCGTTAAAAATAACTAGTTATGTATTGTGTAAAGTTACATGAGAAATATCTATTGGTTACAGCTTTTTTTAATTCTTACCATCTTCGGAGGGGCAAATTTCTGAGTCCGGATCTTCGGTCACATTATCAACAGGGGATTCACCAACAAAACTACAGATTTGGTAAAGTCGTTAGTATAATTGATAAGATTGAGTAAATATGCATCTTACATATCCATGAAAGGTTCGTGAGATATATATTTTTCGTATTCCAAGCCTACTAAATCAGGCGGAAAAATATCATCGTGGTATAATATCATACATTTAATAAGCTCGTTTATCTGATTTTGGTACTGAACTTGATCTTTATCTTCCGGCGCAGGCATGAGGGTCGGACCGAAACAAATAGCTAAATTAAATGCATCCATCATGTTTTCATCCGCATATTCCGATAGACTATAAGAAAATTGTTATCACAGTTATATAAAACAATATAATCATTTGGGTAAACTTACTGATTTAGAAAAGCGAATAAATAACGAATAACTATTAAAACCGTTGGAGAAAGATTACTTAAAAAATTTCTTATTGCTGTTATGATATCCTCTTTTGAACGTATTTCTAAAAACGCAAATAAAACAATATTTATATAACATCATTTTCAGTCACTTAAAAACCAAAATTGAACTCAAATACCTGCAATAGACACAAAATGTTCGAAATATACTATAGGAAATAATGGCTCCCTCAATTCTCGCAAGTACAGTTTTAAAAGTCCAGCAACGGAATTTATATCCGACGCGTCATTTGTATCTGCGAGCGGATCTTCGCCCCTTTCAAATGCTTCTCGAAAATTTGAAATTTCCACTTGGGAACCAGAAACTCTAAATATTCCTTGATGATGTAATCCTAGAATAATATTTTGAAATAATTTATAAGTTTTACAACTAAAATCGTTATTTCTTACCATATAAATTAATGACACGTATGCAGCTACGCATAACGAGTGGTACTTCCTCGTTGGTAAATTCTAAATATTCTTCCAAGGAACCGCCAAATAATTTTGGTTGGCCAGTAATATTAACACGTCCAATTCGCTTCCGGGTAGATGTTATGACTTTCGTTTGAGAAGGTATACAACATGAATTGTTCTTAACTAAAACATTTCGTATAAATTCAGCCTTTGCGCTTAAACGTGCTATGCGTGAAGTTCCGTTTATATATTCTCGAATTTTCTACAAAAACAATAATAATTTATCTGAAGAAAATGTGTTCTACAACTTACCATTATGTAATAATCTTCGATGTCCTGCTTTTCAGCTTTTAACTTAGGCGTATTATTGCTGTTGGGTGTCTTATGTATATAGTGTTTACCTTCAGTGAAAATATCGCTGGTGTCATTGTCCTTGTTATTATAATGTTCCAAGAGTTTCGTTTCAGCTGTCTCGAGTGACTTCCAAACTTCGTCGCATTCTATGCGAAGATCTCGCAACCTTTGCCCTAAAGTTTCTAATCTTTGTTCCATATCTAAATGTAATTCTTTTTTTATATCCATTTCAATTATTTCAGTCTGATCTTGTTGGCATTGTAACTCTAAACGTTTAGGTATTATAAACGCTGCATGATGGTGTTCTAAAAATTTTTGCTTATCAGCTCGACAATCGATCGAGTGTATTAAATGTGAGAGATTATCTGCTTGTTGAAGAATTGCCCTCGATCGACCCTGGTCTGCCGAAACATGCATTAGTATCGCTTTTGAAATCATAGATCCAAATCCAAGATCCATACACTAATAAAAAGTGAACCTTATTAAGGATAAGTGTTATTAAAGATTAATGTATCTTACATCTATTAGATCACACAAATCTTCCACAAAATATTTATGTATCGTAGTATTTGAAGCTTCCAAACATAACTGGTATTCAGTTTTAGCTTTTAGCGCTTTCAGTCTTGCGTCTTTATATTTTGTATCCCTCTGAAATTAAAGCAAATATTTTTTATATCTCTACTACAATGACATAAATAACTTGATTAAAATAATGCTTTACCTTGACTATTTCTTTTTCGGTAAGTTTGTATTTCTTATTCCGTTCCAGTTTTTCTTTTGCAATTGTCTGCTCCAATTTTTTTCTCTGGGCTTCTGCAGTAACCAACTTTAGCTTGGCTGATTTACATTCACTCTACAGAAAAAATATAGGTACATCATTATTAAATATTACAAAAATATCTTAATTCAAGATCCGTCTAACCTCGTATCTTTGATACGTTTTCATTGTCGTATGAAGTTCTTGAAGTAAATGTTGAATATCTTCGTGAATTTCATATCCTATTAATTTAACCTATTTAGAAATTAAGAAAATATAATTCACATTAGTAAAAAAAAAAATAAAGAACTACTTATCAACCATTATTTTCACCTTTTTATATATCCTCTGAACATCTTCAATAGTGGTCTGTAAACTTGCAACAATACTTATGGAATATAGGTCGGCCAATATTGCGTGATCTTTTGATAAAGACTGGGTTTCCTTAACTAAATGTTGCCAACACGCAAACGTTGAAAATATAGGCCAGTGATCTCTTCTAAAAAAATAAAAAAAAACCGTTAAAATTTAAATTGAATTCGATAAATTAATATGGATACAGGATTAAAAATTTCAGGTCTGATTGACCAATTATGCCAACTAAACAAAGCATTTATAGAACACAGATAAAAAAAACTCAGTTTTTCTTCACTATTCTAAAATATATACATTTAAAGTGAAATAAAATAATGATTTTTTTAAGTACTTTTGTTTCTGTTCCTTGTGTTTTAAGAGCAATCCACGTGCAAACTTCTCCAAGCTTTTACTGTAGTCTAACTCTAGTTCTCCACGACGGCGAAAGAAATCTTGTATTTCTTGAATTAATCCAATTTGTGACTCCACTCTGGTATCAAGACAACGTAGTTGTTCATTAAGTTGCTGGCGAATACCTAGAAATATTAATAGATTCCGTATAAATTACTTTTAAGCAAAGAAAATGGTAAAACAAAAATAACTTCCTACAGTTGTCCAAATTACGTTACATCAAATACAATTAATAGCCACAACAAAGGTTTGAAATAAATGCGATATGAATACTGCTAAAACACTTTTTAAATTACTTACTACTGAACATAACGATCTTTCTTGTAGATCCCACCCTTTTCATTGGGCTCTTTATATCCTGATCCTTTTCACCCATCTTTATATGATCATCAAAATCTAAAATATATAAGAAAAAAATTAATTCTTAAATTCACTACCAAGCTTTGTTCATTGAGATCTTATTTGTATATTCGAAGAATATATCTATCGGTCTAAAAAGATAGTTGGCAACTCTACATAGGACATACAGACAAAATCATTTCACTTCTCCTTTTTTATAATCTTTAAATCTTTGCATAAATAGCAATAATTTCTTGCTACTACTATTACGGGTATAACATACATATACGTAAATAATTAGATTAATGAATTTAACAAAACGAATTATGGGTAAACAAAACAAAGAAATTACAAATATTGTAAACAATTCAAACCGGTTCATCCCATAATGTATTGTAGTATTAGTAGCCTTTTAACCAAAAGTACAAACAATGAAGTTGTCCATTATTTTTTAGCTATTATTAAGTTATTACTTTTCAAAAATTAAAACAGATAAATCACGGATTTCCTAGAATAGACTTACGAATCTTAGGAATATGTATACGCTTCTAAAATTGTTTTTACGATAGCGTCGTATTAGTGCGATACCAAGTACGATATGAAAAAATGAAACATATTTGGCCTGAAGAACACTACAGAAGGTATTATATATTTATTGACTTTTATAAAACATGTATTTAATAAAAGAGGAGACAGTTGCCGTAGACCAAATTATTTAACTACATTCTTTGAATTTTTGTTCATATCATATATTTTACATTCTCAAATTCGTGTACGCAGTGTACAAAAATATATTTTACTAGCTAGATTTTACTCTTATTTATTTTATTATTATTTTTAAACATTTCTATTAAATTATGAATATTTACATATGTTTCTGAAAATAATGTAATATTCGCTTGAAACCGAGCGCTACGCGCTAATGAGAATGAATGCCGATGTGTCTCCCTCGTTGCTTTGCCTACAAAATCTGGTTTGAGCGACAAAAATTGTTCATACGTGAACATACTTTCCTTGTAAGCTTACCCTAGTATTTGTAGTAGCTACTACAAAGAAGTAATGGCAAGTAGTTGACGCACTTTCATTCTTGATTCTTGCGAATTCGGTGTTTGAAAAGTTGGGCTAAATTGTAAACAATTTTATTTCTTAAAACAAATAATTCTTATATTATGAGAAAATAACTAATTCTGAAGACAAGCTGCACATATTGGCAATCATTTGGGCTACGTTGCGCTGTAAATACATATATACATATGTATTTCGATTTTGAATAGTTACGTATGTAAAAAGAAGTTTGAACCTCATTCAGTTCTCCTAGTGGATGATGATTTATAACTTTTGACGAAATATTGCATGGAAGATGTAGACTTCATTTTATTCAGATGCGATTTGTTTCACGATGCAGTTGTTTTATAGTTTTTTTTTTTAAATGCATGAATTAGTTCTTTGTTTTTGTTACATTGAATACTGCTCAATGTTATTTAAATTAAATATTTTTGTGTATCTTTTTATATTCGTTTCACCATTTTCTAAAATACTCTTATTATACCATGCATATTTCCATAATACATTCCATAATACATACAAAAAATAGATAACAAAATGTAAAACAAAAAAAATCGATTGATGGAACTAACGGTATTTTAATTTTCGGCTCGTTATCGATAGTTTATTTTGACTATCGGTGGTTTATGCCTTAACTTAACTTACCAACACTTTCCAAAGAATTGCAAAATTGTACGTAATAAAACTACATAATAGGAGGATTCTCTTGCTCTTGCAAAACCCTTGCATGGTACACGTATTGCACGAAGTTAAGAATTTTCCAATTGGTGTAGCGACACAACAACAACACATAAGCAAAGAAATAATTGCAACCCTGTTCCAGTTGTCATTTTAAATAAAGACATATTTGAATGCAGAAGTGTGCCAATTCACAATAAATTGACCGAATCAGCTCTTCAAAAAACTGTTAAAAACCGTGAGAAAAATAAAAATTGTAAAGAAACCCCCATTTTATTCAGTACTACTGAGTTTGGAATATTAAATTATGTAATTGAAACATATTATGTGATCATTCATTCTTTCATTATCGAATTCCACAATATACACTTATAAATACTCATGCATATATGTATGTAAGTATATACCATGATTCAGTTATGAAAGATTGATTAATATCAAAATCAGCCGTTTTCTTTTGATTCGTTCGTTTGTTTTATGATTCAAAAGTAAATTTTTCCAATAAATTCAACATATGAAAAGGAATGCCGAGTTTCGTAGGAGTGACAGGTTGCGAACAAGAACACTAAGCGTATCACCCGAGCACGTTCAAATTATTTCAAACGATAAAATTTGGGTGGCGCATTATTAACATTCTTTTGGTGTTGCCCATTCACTTTACATGAATGAAATTTCTAACATTCCTTTCATATAATTTTAAATTTCGTCCTAACTACTAATTTATTTGAACAATGAACAAGGCAATCGGCCTGCTGGTCATAGACTACACCCCACCTGCTTATATCGCCTGGATGCAACAGGATACAGTTGAAGGAGAACTGCTGGAATACCGCGCTTTGAACATTAAAAAAAATGTCTCTTGATGGTTCCGATTGAAGATTTTCACATCGAGTTTAAATGTTCCCCATCACAGAGCACATAGCGTGCCTCCCATTTACTTATTTTACATACTCATACCCAACATTAAAATCAAAGAAAATCTTGAGGGTCACAATTATCTACATTCCATCTCAATTTACAATATGTAAAGAATTAAATTATTTGTCCATTTTAAAAACTAATTGTCTGTCATTTCGGCATAGTTGGTGGCTTAGAGGATTTAATAATCCGATGGCCTGGTGCTGAGGGTGAGAGACTCAGTGGGGAGGGCATATCATGACGTTTATCTTGTATTGATAAAGGAAGAAATTGTTGTTGACGCTTTTTGTTCAAGTTGCTTATATTGTGATTATTTTCACTTTTCCCAAAGAGGATAGCTAAATGAACCGCACAAAATAAACCCAAGCTCTGAAAAGTGAAATGGGATTAGTGAAATTTTAAATAATGTTTCAAGAAATAAAAATATTTACCTGCACAACAGCTATAGTTGCAGAACCTAATGAAGTAAAAAGTAATCGATTTCTAATTTGCTCAGATACAACCGATAAACAACCTCTTTTATAATGAGTGTCACATGCAGATTCATAAGCATGTTCTGGTCGGGAGCAACAAGACCACGGCAGGGAAAGCCGACGGTAATCCAAGGGTCCGTCTACTCCGCAACACTGTAACTATATAAAAAGGAAATATGCTATAGTAACTTTTTTTCGTTGTATAGATTTTATGAAACATTTTACTACGGGATAAAAAATTCCACATTTAGCTTGCCAAATAGAAAGTAAAGTTTGGCAATTTAAATTCAAAACAATCTCAATAGATTATTAACCACATAAGTACGTAAAATAAATAAAATTTTGAAAAAGTACATTGCTTTGCTAATGAAACTTTGTGGATATTGTCTTCTCTTCATTCGATCGCTTACACCAAGTTAAAAAAAAAAATAGGTAAATTTTATCTCTTTTCCAAAATTCAAAATTCTGATATTTTAACATTTTTTTCGATGAAGAACTTATTTTATAGAATATATTTTTTCCCTTAATTTCAAGCTTTTTAAAGTTCTTTTCTATTTTAAGTGACATCTATCTGTTAAAGGCAATTTCACTTGCTTGAGTAGCGATTGTTCAAATTTTCCAACTGCTTTTCGTATTCACCACAATAAATGTAATTTCAGTTTCAACTATTAGAATGTTCAATTTTCTATCGATTGACTATTTGGGATTGTGGTTAAAAGTAGTTTCTAACTCGCTGACTTCTTTGCGGGGGTTTAAATCTTTATACGCTAACTAGGCAAATATACAATTTTATAAAATATAGTATATTTATAATGCCTTACCTGCGATTGCATACGGTTCCATAAATGCAAATTGTCAACCTTTGTCCTAGAAAATTTGTCAAGAAATTCAACAAACGAATCATCTATAAAAATTTCCACTGATGTTGGGAGGCTCTCACGCATTGCCAACGACCAGCCACATATGAAGAATTGAATGCAAATGCACGCCACCAATGCCGCTATGAACTATATATTTGAAAAATTAAAACAATTTTTGCCACTTTCAATAAACGCCCGTTATGGAGTGAACTATTTTCTCGTTACCGTTCCTAGTAGACATCGTTTTCTTTGATTTGTAGCTTGACATCCCATCCAACAGAGGAGAAATGTAATTGGTCCTAAACACAATAGAATGGCAGCTGGAGCCCATAATTTATTTTGGACAATACCGTAATAACCAGAATGACCCCATAACAGAATTGTACCAACTAGTATTTGGGCAGCACCAGTTACCTGCAAATTACTATACTATATTACCGGATGTTCGTGCATACATAAATACATACATAGATAATACTTTGTATATGTCATATATTGTAGGTTTGCAAGTATGTGTACAAATAAACTGGTTACGTTATAAAACCAATGAGTACTTGACCACTGTAAATAATTTAGTTATTATAATTGATGATTTTTCATTTATTTAATAAAATAATATTATCTATTTATCCTTGAGTTTATTGTAGCAAATCGACCTTCAAAGTGTTTAGTACTCATTAATTTGCCATATCCATAAAAACCTTAATATAGTTCATTTTACGTACCATTAAGAGCACGACGTAGCTGTAAACTAAATATTTAAAACATTTAATCCGCTTTGTTAATGCCATATCATATGTCGACGCTTGCACTGAACGCGAACTTTGGGTGGTAATTCATTTACAAATTTAGAGGAATACAATAATTATCCAATGCAAAACTTTTCGTGCTCGCAATTGAGTCTATTTAAAAGGTTTCCAATCAAAAAAATTGTCTCGACATTTTTAATTCTATTTTTAATACTCCAGTATTATAGTATAGTAAATCGCAAATTATATTTCAGTTTGCTGTGATTATTATGTATAAGAAAGCACGATAAGTGAAATCAGTTTGATAAACTGTTTGACTTTTCCTGTGCTTGTGTTGCTGTCCTTCAAGCTTGCTTCTTTGCACACTCACTCACTTATGTACAAGTGACGTTCTTTTTAAGCTTTTCATATTATCTATAACTTTTCGCAACTACAATCTAATGAATCAAAAACAAATGGTGCCATATTTAAAATATGAAAAAGAGGTATGTGTATGCATATGTACATACATATATCGAATTTATGGAAATAAAATAATTATTGAGATATATTGAATTTAATTTAAATGCTAATTATGCGTTTTGAAAAAAAAAAATTAAAACTTCCAAGCCTCGATATTTCACTATAAGTTATCTAAATCAAAATACCTATTAGTCTATGCTACATTTTAATAAGTTCATTTTAAGAAAAACAAAAGAAATATTCTAATTATACATGCATGTATGTATGTATGTACATATGTATCTTTGTATAGATTTATTTCAATGTAATAAAATCAGTAAATAAAATTGTGAAACTTCACATCCATTCACCTTAAGTACTATATCGTCACCTAAAATGCAAAATAACGTAACAAAATTTCGAAAATTTACAGTGGAGTGAATGAAACTTGAAATAAAATGGAACAAGAGTGAAAAAAAAATAAAAATTGGTTAAATCTGGTTTATATTTGATCACAGAACCTGAAAATGTTGGACATATGTAATATTATGTACATATATAATTTGAAGTAGTGAATCGTAATCAATAAGATACTCAATTTTGAATTTTTTGATGATACGTTATTTTGCATTTTAGGTGACGATATATTGGTTTTTGTTTATGTGCTTATATTGTCAAAATAAACTAGTTGCATTGAAATTTTGGCAATCGTACGCAAAATGTTGTCTTTGACCCAGCGTACTGGTACTTCATCGACGGCGAGTGTGATCAACCATTTTGTATTTCTCTCTATTCTATAACTTCCTTCTTACCCATAAAAACAAAAAGCTTTAGAAGTTTCAAGCGCATTTCAATATCAGTTTAAAAGGATTGAAAATATGCCTTTTTAAATATTAGCACAAAAAACAATGAAGATCGGAGAACAATAAAGAATTATACACATCAAAAATTTTGATGAATAAATGATATGGCAATGGTAGAGGATCTTTATGGAAGCTAGTCATTTTCTGATAAAAATAAGAGTTTTTCCCTTACAGAACAGCCTGTGCACTAACTTTCATTATTTCAGATCTAAGTAGAGCCAACGCAAACTCAGCATCCACTTATTGGTGAGCGTGACCGATATATACAGATGTATGAATATTTCAATAGATAACCGTCTTATTTACTTTTCTTATTGGAAAATGGATAAAATGAAAACTACATTATCCAATGAACAGCAACATTACAAAATGTAATATGCTATTCATAATAATGAGCAAATATGTATATACAATTGTATATGTGACTTGCTGTAAAATAATTAAAAAAGTTGAATAAATAAATAAGAAAAGTAAACTACTCATCTAGATTTTACATACTTATGCGCTTACATACATGTACGTGTACTCATACTTATAATTTCAATTATATTTATTCACACGATACACACATTTAGAATACATGAATGTGCTTTAAAATAGAAATAGTTAACAAACAAATTTAGTATTTTGATAAACGTCTGATATAGTTATAAGTTGGCGGCAATAATGTGAGTCATAGGTGTTAATGACGTTGCGATTGGTATCAGACGTTCTCACAACGTACTTAGCAGAGTATTTATAATAATATATACGTATTTTAAATACGTTCAGTTCTAATATTATACTTCCTTACATTAGATACATTCCATAGATGTATGTACATATGTATTTTTGGATCACGATACTAAAATATAGCCCCTAACAACATATTTGTAAGTCAGGATATGTTTCGCTTATGTTGATCCTACTGTTATAAATTTAAAATATTGATCACATAAGGTGTGTAAATAGATATACACCATTTATATATTTTATATAAGCTTAGGTTTGTATACTTATATGTATATAGCATAATTACACTGCTAATGCAACAATGTTGATTAAAGGACTTTCAGTACATAGACATTTACATTAGTGCTATAGTAAATAATATATACATAGATATAAATACATTATGTTTATGAAAGTAATTTTGAATTTCATGTTTTTTTTTGAAAACATTTATTGGTAAATGTATTTCTAAAATTTCTTATGACTTATAAATGCTTCTTATTAATCATTTAGGAATGAAAATATTCTTGTATTTTTGATATATTCACACAGATAGATACTTTCATACGTATGCCATATGTGTATGATTGTAATTTCAGATTGGGAAATAATATTTTTGTTTTTGCCAAATATTCCTTAAGATTTCTCATATGTACCAAATGCATTTAATATGTATGTACATATGTATGTATATACAAACGCAGCTATAGATGCCTATGCGAAAGTAATATAGGGGAATTGTACACGTAGAAAAGCTTAAAATAAAACATTGAAATTTATTAAGTTTGTGGAAAACTTTTAAAAATAGATTTTCCTTATTCACCAAAGCTACCACTTTCGATATTTTAACTTTAGTTGTTATAATCTATTCAAATAATAAGGAAATAAATAAAACTTATGAGTAAGATCATGACATTTTTTGAATATTTATTGTGCTTCTAAATATTTATGGATGAGTAAACGACTATTTCTTCATACACCTCATATAGTTTGGGTGCAAAAGCTTTTTCTCTCAGTATAATATGCCTTAAACGAAGAGAGGGTAAACGAGAAAAAATCAACGAGTCTCTTGAACATTGGCCATCTCTATCTAATAACACAAAATTCAGATACGTTGTGCCGTGTGCACTCACAAATATAGACTACCTGCGTGCAGCAACCTTTCAGTTCATTTAAGATCGTTGCTAATCGAGGAAAAGTACTTTTGCGCGGTGCTCCGATATATTTCACCTAGTTTTAAAATTAAATAAGAAAAAATTCCAGTTACCTAAGGTATGATTATGAGTTTTATCCTTAAAAAAATAGGAATAATTTTATTCAGTTAATAGAAAGTGTTTTTGAAAGGAACAATAAATGGATTAATCCTCATTGTGAGGAAATTGACTGAATCTACAAAAAGATTAAAAATGCTTTGATATGCTTTATGATTTAAATGTATTAATTTATAGATATAAACATGCCGTTCACACCTGTTGAAACACCTAAATGCCCAAAATGTGGTAAATCCGTTTATGCCGCTGAAGAGAGAGTAGCTGGTGGTTACAAGTTCCACAAAACCTGCTTCAAATGCGGTAAGGCGATCTAACTCAACATTGCTGATATGCAAACGTTTAATTGATTATATTTCTATTTAGGAATGTGCAACAAAGCTTTAGACTCCACGAACTGTACTGAACACGAAAAAGAGCTGTTTTGCAAAAACTGCCATGCCCGTAAATATGGTCCAAAGGGTTATGGTTTCGGTGGTGGTGCTGGATGTTTGTCAATGGATACTGGAGCACATTTAAACAGAGAGTAAGTATATTTCACCATTCTTCATTCTTAACTTCGTACATAAATGATTAAATTTGTCACTACTTTGGAGCTTTTTGTAATACCTAATATAATACATTGTAAAAATATCATAACTTTATGTATTCATGCGTGTTTTTACGAAATGTGGCAAGAAAATGTTAAATATCGAAAGCTTAAAGCTAACCGTAGAATATTGTATTTAGCGAATACACATATCTTAATGAAAGCTTTAATTGTATGCACAATGTATCCGATATATGCTACATTACGGCAGAAGTATTCATGTAATGCATGTATTTGTTTTCCACACATTTTCTATAAATAGATTACTTTTAATTGCTTATGTATGTACATACATATGTATGTTTACATTTCGTCCATCCATATTTTCATTTACAAAACTATTGCCATAATCGAATATTCGTAATAATAAAAAGTCCATACGAGTATTTCAACGAAATAAATTTCTAACTAAGTGATATTTTTCACTTTACGAATGTGTGTATTTGCGAAAATACTCACAAATGAATTGCCTTGTAGCACTGAACGGTACACTTACATATTATATATATGAATACATATGTATGTGCTAGCTGTATTTAGAAAACATATAAAACACTGTTCTTCATTTCGATATTCTCCCATTGTAAACTACTATAGATATTCGGAACACTTTCGATGCGATATAAATAATGTGTAAATATACAAATATCTAGAGCCATAGGAAGAATAAAAGGAATAAATTTTCATTTAATATTAGTTATTTTTAAATAAATGAAAGGAAAAGTATATTTTCATGCTTGTGCCTTAGCATAAACGTAAAAACTTATAAAAGTTCACATTAAAATTTCAAAAATAATTTCAAAATGCCTATGCGTCATGCTTTAACTTTATTTTAGAATATTTGAAAACACATATGTTTTCCTTAAATTCAAACATATTATTATTTTTTCATATTATCGCAGCAACTAATTTACATGGCGAAAGATAGACGCAGCGATGGAGTTCAGGATTCAAATGTTCTGTCGTGTTAATGTGAACACCTTTCCCGTTTAAATAGTCTACTACATGTTCCAATGTTTTATTACATGTCGCCTCGAAATGATATTAATAATTGTTTTTTTTTTTGTATTGATGAATATTTCATAAATATATGTATGTCTGTATTTGTGAAATGTTATTAAAAAACTATAAATAAAAATAAAAATGGATTTTATTTACGAAAAAACTTGTATTACACATTTTTACAATGGGAGATAGATATTATTTTTAAACAAAACGCTGATTAATCCAAATGTTTATTTGTACGTATGTATACATGCATATACATACATAAGTGTGTTATTGTAAAAGGCATTTTTTCTAATATGAGCAAACGAAACCTAACAAAATGCCTATGTACATAATATACCGTTGGTTATTTAATTCTATAATTTTTCGGATTTCATCTAAGATGATATCGTCATTTCATTATTGATATTAATATTATAATTTTTAACTGGATCTTAATTTATATAAGTATGTACATACAAGGTGCGCCGGAGGATCCATTACCATGCAGCAGTCATAGCCTTTGATGGTAACATTGTAGATTCTTTTAATAAAAGTAATAATGTACAACCATTATAGCTTTTGTGCTAGTATTGAGAGTAGTATTTTGTTTACTTCCTTAACGAAAAAACATATTGTTAAAAATGTTCCAAAATGTTTAATGTATAAATTATGAAGTGAAATAAATCAAGTAATAGAGCTTTACAAAAATACAAAAGCAATTTTACATGCTTAACAATGTAATGTAATTTAGATGCATGTAATCGTTTTTAAAATATTAAAAAGTTTTTTGTGAAGATTATTTTATGCCAATACAAATATAAATAATAATTTAATTAAAAGCATTTCTTTAATATTTAATTATAGTGACATTGATGGTGTACGTAATGGTGCCCGCTTAGAGCCACGAGTAATTGCTAAAGCTCCAGAAGGCCAGGGTTGTCCCAGATGCGGTGGTTACGTATATGCGGCCGAGCAAATGTTAGCACGAGGCAGAGTAAGTTAATTAGAATCATTTGCTTCTATCATTTTTTTTAATAAAGAATCAATTATTTGAAATTACACTAAAATATAAGCAGTGCATATGCTTACTAAAACAATCTAAATCAAACACGTGAACATACATATATTAATATGTACCATCATAGATTTTAAATCTAATATAATATTTAAATCGTTTATTTACATTGAACATGTCAAATAACTAGGGATATCATAGACGTTGCTTCAAATGCTTGCTTTGCAACAGAACACTCGATTCTACAATGCATTGCGATGGCCCTGATAAAGATATATATTGCAGAGGTATATATTTAAAAAGTGTTAAAATCAATGTCAATTGTTTTCTTTAGATTGCGGTTGTTTTTAAAATATAATTATATACGTTCATAATATAAATGTGTGTGTTGAGAAATATCCGCCGCTGAGTTATACCAAAACATCCATAATTCTATGCGTATATAATATTTGTATGTAAAAAGTGTTTTAATTGTATATTTTAAAGGGGTACTATTGAAGTTTTATATGTAAAAGTTTTCTAAACACATACACAAAGAAATTAGTGCACCTCATATGTCACCCATTTGGAAATATGTATTAACGTTAACATGCAGTTTATGAAAATATTTTGTTTATTAATTGATATCGTTATTTTAAAATTGAAATACTTAAAACCAATAATTTAATAAATCACTTTTCAATATCAGACAATTTGGAAGCTATTGCTAATGCCCATTCATAAGTAAATTTCAGTGCCAACCCGCCATTATAACCCTATATACATATGTTCCTCCTTCCTTCATTTACAATAGCTAAAAATAATACATTCATATGCACCTACCTTTATAAATAAATACATTCATAGGGCACTCCAAGAGTAAATAAATTCCTTCTTCATTTCATAATTAACCTTATATTTTTCAACAGCAATGGCACAAGGAGTGTTTTAAATGTGGAAATTGTTCCAAAGGACTTGATTCCATCCTTTGTTGTGAAGGTCCAGACAAAAATATTTACTGCAAAGGTATTATTTAAATAATATTGCATACAAATTTTCACAAATAGTTACACTCAAACAAAAAACAGAGTGACTTTTCATATTTCTCCAGCTATATACATTCAAATTAGAATCTTTAATTAGTCAGAAATCAATGTACACAGCATTAACTGCTTATGTGCATAAAAAAAATTCATCATTCGATTGTGACAGACAAAATTGTTAATCGAAGTTTCCACGCACTTCTCATTTTCTTTGACATGACGTTTCCAAGTTAGCGTAATGGGCGCCTGTAGAGACGTTCAACATTGGATTTCCTCACCCTTCTTGTAGCTTGCTTGTATACACTTTTATATTTGAAGCAGACTTCTCGTAAGTCACTGTAAAAATTTCAAGGATACTACTTCTACGTTGAATATATTTAGCTGGACAAATGTTTAAGCACACCTAAAATATAAATTACATGTATGTATATACACATTTAAATTCCGCCCAAATCTTGTGTTTTCCCTTGTACAAAATTAGCTTGTTATGCAAAGAAATTCGGACCTAAAGGCTATGGATATGGTCAAGGCGGTGGAGCTCTTCAGTCCGATTGCTATGAAAATGGGTAAGTTTTTAACAGCATGCTAGCATCTGGTGTGATATTTATATGTATGTTTCTATAAATGTATATACGTAAGTATATATCAGAATGAGTTCAAGTTAATGTATGGGGGTAACATCTACACATAAGTACAAATAGATTTTAGTGTTGTTTCCCAAGACTTAGCAATTTAAATTTATCAATATTTGTTTTTGATATTATAATAAATACAGGGTGTTATGCTCAGAAGTTTGGCGCCAGGGGTTATGGTCATTTAGGAATTTCTTCTATGGGACTTATGTCTGACATAAGAGACGCCGAGTGGCAAAGGTATACATGCCTACATGTGTAATTTTTTATTATACGTAGTACATTCGAATGATTAAAAGAAAAAGATGATAACTTAAACAGCACTTACTTCCACTGATGGAAAAGTCAAAATAATTCTAAAAAAAACAATTGAAGTCAAGAACATATGAATTAAAACATGAATAATGTTCTTCTTAAGAACCTCTATACAACACTTATTAATAAATTGTTTATAATCCATAAGTATATACTTATATTTATGTATGCATTTATGTAAATGTCTTACAGCGACTTGGCACCAAAAGTAGCAGATATAGATGTTGGAAAGATACAAGCACGTGCCGGTGAAGGTTGCCCACGATGTGGTGGAGTTGTCTTCGCCGCTGAGTTGGTGCTCTCGAAGGGACGCGAATGGCATAGGAAGTGCTTCAAATGCAGAGATTGCACAAAGACGTTGGATTCTATCATTGCATGTGACGGACCCGACAAAGAAGTTTACTGTAAGACTTGCTATGGAAAAAAATGGGGCCCTCATGGCTATGGATTTGCATGTGGATCCAGTTTTTTGCAAACTGATGGCATGACGTTAGTAACAATGTTTGATTAGTAGCCATGAATAATTATAAACTATACAACTTTCAGTGAAGAACAAATTTCTGCTCAACGTCCATTTGTGTGCCCTGACACCACGTCAATCAAAGCACCTGAAGGTGAAGGTTGTCCACGTTGCGGTGGCGCCGTTTTTGCCGCGGAGCAACAACTTTCTAAAGGCCGTATGTGGCACAAAAAGTGCTACAACTGCACGGAATGTCATCGACCATTGGACTCGATGCTTGCTTGCGATGGGCCAGACAAGGATATTTACTGCAAAGCATGTTATGGAAAACGTTTCGGTCCTAAAGGATTTGGTTATGGACACGCACCAACGTTGGTGTCCACTTCCGGTGAATCCACAATCCACTTGTAAGCCAATAACATATAAAAAATAAACAAAAATGTATATATGTATTTATTTTATTTTTTTTTTTTATTTCAGCCCTGAGGGTAAGCCGTTAACTGGGCCTCGTTCATCAGGAGGTTGTCCGCGGTGCGGATATGCCGTTTTTGCCGCGGAGCAAATGATTAGCAAGAGCAGAATTTGGCACAAGCGTTGCTTCCATTGCGCTGACTGCAGAAAATCTCTAGATTCAACCAATTTAAATGATGGTCCGGACGGTGATATTTATTGTAGAGCATGCTATGGTCGCAATTTCGGACCCAAAGGTGTTGGTTTCGGTCTCGGTGCAGGCACCCTTACAATGACATAAAGTACTTTTCCATATATATTTACATACACACATAAATAAATACATATATGCGTGCATATATATAATATTATAAATATATATATATACATGATGTGTGTGTATTTAAATATATGTTGAATATTATTGTGTATACATATAAAAACTAAACTATAATTAAAATCGAACTAAACGAAATGACTATAATTTTCAGCACGAAGTACTAGGTATTATATAATTAAAAACCGACAAAAATAACTAATCGATCTTTTTAAACGAAAACTCGCGCTATAAATTAGTTTACATCGGGGACGAAGTTCAATTCATTATTTATTTATTAATTTTTAAATAAATTATAAAAATGTGTATATATTTAGATGTTTATATTTAAACATCACATATTTATTTGTTCAATTCATTCAATAACTCTTTGACACTGTTCTTATCTAAATATTACCGTGTATCAATAATTTGTAAGAAAAATGTTGAAATAAGCTATTGAGTGACTTGCATTAATAAAATATGTATATACACAATCATTTCCGAATACATACTCTATATTTAGAATTTTTTGTAATAAATGACAACAAAAGTGTATATATGTACGCATAATGCAAAAGTTGTCGCCAAGTATTTATGTATATTAGTGCCTTTTGTATGATTGTGCGTATTTGAGAACAAAATAAAAAACGAAGAACCCTAATCTTTTTTGAATATATAGAATAGAAAACTTGATATTTGTCTAAATATTTTTGTGGTGCAAAACACACACTAATTAGCAAAAAAAGAGATCAAACTCTTCACAAACATAAATAGGTTGTGCCCAGGTCCAGTCCGAGGAAAGAGTTATATAAAAATAAAACAGAAAATTGGCCCATAGATGACATCTTCCCCACCGTAAAAATATTGTTCATCAGTTTCAATTACAAGTTCTTCAAACTTGTTGTCGTGCAACCTTGCCATCGCGAAATATCAAGGACCTAAATTCAAGCTTGCTTCAGCTCTTGAAATGAAAAACTAAGGCGATCTAGGGTAAGAATGCGCCATCATTAAACTTACACACGTTCTCGACTATGCTAACCAATAATTTATATGATACGCTACTAGCTAGATAGAATGCTAATATTGAAAGTGCAAAATTTAATATAATAAGCGTTTGCGTATGTTAACATCGCTAGCCCAAATGTTCAAGTCCGTTGGAATCCGCAAACACACTCATAGGGAATCCTACGTCCGTAAAAGTATTTCAATCCCCTAACGCTCTAGATTTTATTACGAAGTTCTCTAGAATTAAGTTCGCTTGTACGAAAAACACATTTTTTCTGTCATAATTTCATAATACGGAGAATGGATAGCGTCGTGGCGCAATGTGACAGGCAGTGGCGTAACTATACCGTTCGAGGCCCGTGGCAAATTCATCGAATGGGCCTCCTGCCCTCCCACTTCCCCAATATATAAAGAAGCTGAACCGACAACAATAGTATTTTTTATTTGATAATATTTATTTATACACTTTTATTTGTAAGAGTTAACTAATAAATCACTACGTGAAGTAGGTACATACAAACTTTATAATTATAATTTCTTGATTTTCTAATTATTCACTTTTAATTAAAGGTACCTAATTTAAAGTACATATTGAACTGAAATCACAATTTTATTTTAAGCACACAATTTTAATTATTAAAATTCCTTTCTTCGGACTTTCTGTTCAGCAAAAGTGTTAATGACATCATCAAAGTTCAAATTTCGGGCCATAGAATTTTCGATGGATAGAATAGCCAAATTGCTTAACCTTTCTTGTCCCATAGAATTTCTTAAATAAGTTTTTATCAATTTCAGTTTTGAAAATGATCGCTCGGCACTAGCCGTAGTTACAGGAATGGTGAGAAATAACAGAAATGCAGTGCACACTTCAGGAAAGCTTGAAGATATAAAATGATTCTTTATTATTAATAAGTCAGCAAGTTCTCTTATAGAAGATGACCTTTCTATTTCATGTTTAAAAGAGGATCGAAAACTGAGAATTTCTTTGGAAAACGACATAGATATATCTTTTTTATATAAATGGACAAATGCTAAAGCCATTGCCAATAAATCAGTATCATTCAAGTTTTGCAAAGTGGCAGGCTGCAAGACACTAAAATTGGAAACAATTTCATTCATTCCAAGGAAACGCGATCTAAGTTGATTAATGATGATGTCTAATACACGATAGAATACGTTCACTTTAAACAAGCTTTCAGGATCTTGGAGACGTTCATCCTCACAAATTTCATCAAAATGACGTTTCACTTTTCTCTGACGAGTTTTAGGAAATTCAGGGTTTATGGCCCATTTAACTGCAATACTATTTGCTTCCGTTTTTAAATCTTCAAATTCATGTCGATACTTTTCAAGTTCTTCTAGACAGACTTGCAAACGCTTTGAGGCATTTGAAAGATCGATGGCTTTAGATTGAAGTGCTTTAGAAGCCGCGTCTATGGTTTGTAAGACTTTGCAATGGAAAACCAGCAACATAATAAAATTGTAGTTCTCTACCTTCTTCTTTAGCAAGATAGCTTCATTTCTCTCATCGGATTTGGAATTTGATAAAATGGTTTTTGTTAGCGCTTTTTGAACATCAACAAATCGAACCTTTAAAGCAAACATGGCATCAAAGCGTCCTGCCCATCTAGTTGGATTCATTGTTTTTAATGTTACTGAATTTGATGATACAACGGTTTCTCCTTTTTTGTTGTCAGATATAAAACTAGATAATATATTCCATCGTCTAATACTATGGCCAAAAAAATTATAAATTTGTTGCACAGTTTCGAACAACGTTTGTATTTCTATGACCTCTTTTACTGCATCATTTACTACCAAGTTTAAATTATGAGCAGCACAATGGACATACACTGCATTTGGCTCTATATCTCTTATGAGTTTTTGAACTCCGCCATAAGTACCTTTCATGGTATTAGCTCCATCGTACCCTTGTCCACGGCACTTATTCAGAGAAATACTTTTGTCATTTATGGATTTTATTATCTGCTTGGACATTGCTAAGGCAGTTTGATCCTTAACCTCATGAAATCCTAAAAATGACTCTTTAATTACGAGCGCCTTTGGAATTCCATTTTCATCTTTCTCGATTACACAGTAACGGTAAAGTTCACACAATTGATCTGTTTTGGAAATATCTTGAGTAGTATCAAACAAAATGGAATAAAACGGTGCGGTGACTATTTCATTTACCAGAGCATTTTCCACTTTTTGAACCAGAACAGCAATGAGCTCATTTTGTATTTTTGGACTTAAGTATTTAATCTGGCCCTTAGGTTTGCTTAGCAAATCTTGTAAAATAGGATCGTATTTAGCTAATAACTCAACAATACTCAAAAAATTTCCTTTTGGACCAGAATCGTTGCCATATACCGTTTCTTTATGGCCACGAAAAGCTAAATTACAGGTTGAAAGTGTCAGAGTAACATCAAGGAGTCTAGTGAGTACCTGGCGCCAAAAAATTTTTCTCTCTTGATAATAGACTCTTGTTCTTCATCTAGTGTTCCATGTAACTGCCACTGTCGATGTACAAAACATGAATGCAAATGTTCTTTCGATGTCTCATGTCTTTCTATGGCTTCCACAATATGTTTCCAATCATCATAGCCTTCCATCCAAATATTTTGTATATTTTTAGATGCCCTATTTGCGAATAACCAACATGGTTCACAATATGCTTTTTGAAGCAATAGAGAATAGGACAGCCATGTACGTTCTAACTTTACGCCAGATTTAGAAACAGTGTAATAATATTTATCTAAGAAAGATCTATTGTTACTATCCCTTAAAAAGGGGCCTTTTGGTTTACAGTGTCCATTTTCGATCACAAACCGTTTTACTTGATCATTGAGTTCTTTAAAGTTACCTTTATCAGTAACATGCGGTAAAGATTTTAATTTTTCTATGTCCAAACATGATTCATTTAAAGATTTGCTCGTACCTGGTTGTGGTTGCTCTGAATCTAAATATTCACTGTTATCGGGCCCTGCGATATTGGCACTTATGTCATCATTTTCTACCTTTCCGTCGCGCTGTTCATTTGATTCTTCTTGTATACTATCTTGATTATTAAAGTACTGACTTATTTTAGGTAACTTTTTATTTTGTTCTTCAGACTCTTTCTTTCGCTTTCGTTTTTCGCTTCCACTCTGATACTTTCTAGAACAAAACCGCAAAAAGTTTGTAATAATACTATAGTTTTTATTTATTGAAAAATCTACTTAATTGCTAACAAATGCCAAAAAAGCGACCGTAAAAATGTTTATAACGAAAGTCCACCGATTGTTCAAAGTTCAATTCAAGTGTCAAATTTTGTAAGTTTTGAAAGAACGATGAACATAGGTACCGAAATAGTTTTGGAGGTTACGAATGTCAAAATAGTGAATTGATTTTGAAATGCGCGATGAGAATCATTATTTTAAATATTAGAATAAAATTCTTACCGAGTAGACATTGTCAACTTCAATTTAATTCACCAACTCTTTATTTCACTAACACTATAGCAGTTTACTCTTAGCACTGATTGATTACGTTGGCGCTGCCGCGGCTTATATAGCCACGCACTCCTCGCTGATGCCGACGTGTCCTTCTAGGATATTGCGTCTGGAAACTACAAGAACATAACGCTATACGGCGCCAAATGTAGCTATTGCTTAGACAAGCAGACAGCCACGGCACCAGACTCAGCAATTGTTTACGTAGACAAGCAGACAGCCACGGCACCAGACTCAGCAATTGTTTACGTAGACAAGCAGACAGCCGCGGCGCCAGATGTCTACAACAAAACAAATGCTATTCCATATGCCTACAGCTATTGTTCATCATAAGGGATGCATATAGCAATACAAATACAATTTAATACTACTTTTGTAACAATATATACAAACTCGAATCGGGGATTCCCCAAGCATCAGCAAGTATTACCAACATAAATTTTAAGCAGTGTTGCCGTTTGAGAAAGAAAAAAATACACCAAACTCATTTCAAAATTGCGCTAAACTTTAGCTGTGAATTTTTAATGGCAATAAGAGAAGATGTGTTTTTATGTGAATTTATTTAACCATTATTACATTTATCAAAATCAATTAAATTAAATAACTGAATATCTTTCTGGTCATCATTACGTTCGGGTGCGGTTGGTGTGCCTTCACCAGATGCCGTTTTTTTTTACAGTTTTAGTCATTTTCTTCAAACCGTGTTCAGGCAACATAAAAGTGTGGCAATCGTATCATTATAATTGAACTCTGTTAGTAAAATCAGAGACAGTCATAACATAACACTTTAATGTAAAAAAGAGACAAAATATTAAACGCATCAATAACATTGTGGTCGGGGAATACTAAATCCTTTGGGGAATTCCCAGCTCGTTATTTTCCTAACGTTTTACGGCTCTGACAATTAACTTATTGGCTTAAATTTACGATCGTCAATAATTTTTACAATTTTCTACTAGATTCCGAAAAATATTTTTTAGCGCATTGTACTGAGAAAAAAAGTGCTGAAGAGTCTAGATTTGCGCTATCTAGCGCGAAATGTACTAAAACGGCAACACTGATTTTAATGCCGGCAGTATACCTAGTCTCAGCGAGACACCCTGAGACATGCCCAGTGAATATAAATGTAAACCAATATACACATTTTTGAGGTATGTTTGTCCACACATGTTTCCGAAATTATTACGAGTAATTGGATTTTGACCTTTCTTTCTAAAACTGGGTTAAATTTTTGTTTACTAATGCATTGAAAGTTTAATACCTAGGTATATTTTTTTTAGTTGTGTATGCAACTAAGAAGGTAACAAATAAATTAAAGACAAAACTTTTTTTTTACTTAAGTAATGTCTATGTGTAATAATAAATGTTGGAAATTGAGATTTCCTCTGACCGGGGGCCCCTTTGGGCTGGGGGCCCGTGGCATTTTGCCGACTTGCCACCCTATAGTTACGCCACTGGTGACAGGGAAGCTCACACCCTTCAAAATTGCACTTATTCTCCGAGAACCATGCAAGTTCAGTGGCACACCGAGTAATATGGATTCAGGCTCCCATGATAATAACAGAATCATCGTTATCAACGACAGGTCGGTGACCTGTGTGATAACTCACTAGAGAAACACAATAGAATCATTAAATTCACAGCTAATATGGTAAAGACGGAGTTAATAGGAATCGGTACAAAAATTGTATTCGATGAAATTCTATATCTTGATTAATTTCAACCAAATGCGTGATATAATCCTCATATTTTTATAGTCGAAATTGTACTACAACATGCCTACTTCCCATATAACACAATTTTAAATTTCAGATAATTCTCTCTTTCAGTATATAAATCAAGCATCAATGCCGGAATTAAACTTTGGCAAAATAGTCCTTCGATATATTCCCTCTATTGCATAAAAATGGTCGAATTCGGCCCATACCTTTTCAAGCTCCAGGCACCGACAGAAGCCAGACGGAATCTTTTCCCGATAATAATATGCCCTCGTGTAAAGTATGGGTAAAAACGGGTCAATATTTGCCCTAGCCTTTTTGCATCTAATATAAATTTAGCTGTCGCTAACTTTACTATATTTATTGATCAATCTGTTAATCGGTCACTATGTGAAATATCTTCACAAAATTGAGTGGATATGTGTTCTCTAGTCTGCCATACATTAGCTTAATGCCAGGAGTTAATAATTATAATCAGTACAGATCGTTCGGTTAGACTCTAACATAGCCCTTCTTTTCTTCTATAAGTCTTCTTCACTCATAAAATATGTCTGTTACAGTTTGCCATATGTTATTTCGTTCAGTCCCCACCTACAATATTTATGAGCTACTCTCTTTATCAATTCATACGCTCAATTTAGTGATGGTTAAAAGTACCGCAACAACAATTTAGTTTTTTTCGAGCGGGAATCACAACAAATTAAGGAATAATATATTTCGTGTTTGATATTATTAGTTATATAAAATAAATATACTGTATTATAAAGCAAATTTGTTCACAAATATATGTATGTACAACGTTAGTAGTTTAGCGAAACCGTACATCGATTCAATAACAACGGTATTGTAAGACATTGTAATCGATTTTAGCACTGAAAAATGCAGTTATGTGAAACTCCCATTCCTAGGAATAATAAGTAAATACATATAAGTATGTTTATTGTGAAGATCTACAAGATGGTGATTTACATTTGCCTTAAAAATATTAAGATTTTGAATGTTCTATGTATATTTTTACAGAGGAAACTTGTGCGATTTAGACGTTGGGTTTTATTCATATTAACAATATTTTTAACTACAATTAATCTACTGTGGACATTTTGTTTACTGGACACGGAAATAAATTCGCAACGAATCAATAAGTCTTTTAACAAAAATACAAAGCCATTGGTGGCAATAGAAAGTGTTAACGATGCCACCATACCACCGCTCAATCAATCATTATTACAGAAAATGCCGAAGCATAATTTTAGGCTTGCTTTCGATAATATAAGTTTCGAAACTGGTAGATGGGACAATCTTCGCAATTATAAGATGTTTGATTTTGCTTTGATTGGAGATAAATTTATCAAATCTTCACATGAAAACATTGTATGTTTGGCTACCCAAAGTTCCGTGGAACGGTTGTATTCATTGACACAAGTTGCACATCAATGGAATGGACCAATTTCAACCGCCGTGTACGTTGCCGGAGATGAAGAATTCTTCATTTTACAACACTTTGTGACATATATGAGACTCTGCTTCTCATTTATACGCGATAACGTTACTTTCCATATTGCTGTTCCAAATAATAAGGAGCCAGTTCACGGACAAATTCCTAATCTCTTCAATAGCTTTGATTGTCAATACCCTGAACAAACGCTTCGCCATTTACTGAAAATACGCAATCCAGACACAATACGTTGGCGTTTGAAAAATGAATATCCGCAAAACCATTTACGCAATTTAGCTCGAAAAGGTTGTCAAAATAAATATGTATTTCTAACAGATATTGATATAATACCAAGCACAAATATGGTATCATTATTAAATAAATTTCTGCCGTCAGCAAAATGCAGCTATCGTTGCGCGTATGTTATACCAACTTTTGAAATAGACAACAGAGCTAAATTCCCTGCTTCCAAGCCAGAGCTTATGCGTTTATATAGAAAAGGTCTAGCACGCCCATTTCACGAAAAAGTGTTTATTTACAACCAGTACGCAACAAACTTCTCCATTTGGCTTAAGAATTCTACCAATGAAGATGAGCGGGCTCATATAAGTCATGTCGTAACAAATTTTGAGTTCTTGTATGAACCTTTTTATGTAGCTTTTGATGACGTCCCTGCCCACGATGAAAGGTTTATAGGCTATGGCTTTACCCGAAATTCACAGGTAAGACATTGACAGTATTATGCTAAACTATTAATATAACTCATTCCGGTTTAAAATTTTTTTTAGGTCTATGAAATGTATATTTCTGGGTACACATTTTTTGTGTTATCCCCTGTTTTTACTTGCCATTGGGGATTACAACAAAAAAAAGCGAGACCAGTTTGGCGAGAACAACAAAATAATCTGAATCGAAAGCGTTTTGAGATGTTTAAACATGAAATTCTCGCCCGATATAAAAAGTATTTAAATATTTTGTTTAAATTGTCTTGAACTCATGAACTATTTTAATTTACAGAAAGACAACAAGGAAATAATTGACATAGTGGAAGTAAACTGGAAATAAGTGTAATGAAATTTTGTATCGATATGAATTTTCTGATAACATTATGTAAACCTTAAAACAATTCCACATGGGACCATATTTCAGCCTACAAGTATGCATTCATATTTCTGCAGTTGTTTTAAAAATCAATCCAAATTATTAATACTATATTAATATTACATGTCCAAACTTCTGAAACTTCTTTGTTATAAAATAAAAAGCGATGGTTACTACCAAGAAATTTTATTATGGTATATACGTATTAAACGCGTTTCGGAATGTAAATTTTATTTAGATGGTAAATATACCATGTGTTTTTATACCCCTTTTATATTGTAAACTAGCTTTAGTATACATTTATAGAATATCGATATTTCAGTGCACAAATGTGTTAAGTAGGCGTATTCTGATAATTTGTTTTTACCATATCCTCGTATATTATAATACTTGAGATGTTCTACACATTATACGGACAAGTCGCATGCATGTACATTGCATTGTGTTTATTGTGTATTGATTTGGATAAGTTTGTCGTATTGGTTCCACGGCAAATAGAGTCACGAATTTTCCGCAAAGCTGCAAAACTTGGGCAAATAAATAAATTTAACTTAAAGCAAATGCACCCTGAGGTATCGATATAATATCTATTGAAACATATTCGTAAGTGCATTTTATTATATTTATGAAATATGAAAAGTATTTAAAAGATATAATTTCTCAATTGGAATGATTTCGTCCAACTTCCATTATTGGTATATACATAGCTGTTTGAGGGTTTTGATTTCTCCGTTGATAAGATTCATTACCTACACCATTGCTAGACGCGTCATCGGTCTAAAATGAGATACATTGTCAATAAATGTTAATTGTTCAACAATTGCTATTAACTCACCATTTGGCAAAGCAGTGGTGACTCATTGCAGCTTGCAAAATCATTTCCTGCAGTATTACGAGTCGCATTATTTTGAGTCCTTTGTATCGTCCGATCTTCATATCTTGTTCGGCCTTGCGATGCCATAGGTCTATTTAGAGTGTTGTTTACATTATTGGGTGAGTTTGGAGAAATGTTATGAGCTGTAAATGATTTTGAAACAAAGTCTTGCTCTTTCCAGCCATTTTTTTTATAAACATCACGTAGCTCATGATGTTGCCACATTGTGAACAAAACTTGACCGGCGAACTTTAATACGCAAGAAGTATATTTTTGACGTTGCTTTGTAATACTTAATAAACGATCAACACCACCGGCGTCCAGTAAAGACCGAGAAAATTCTGGATTTTTCTTGATAACTTCATTAACTGTGGCTAACACTGCGGTAATGGTGTCGTCGGAGGTATTTTGATCGTGCTGTGGATTTCCAGTAGGGAGTTTTTGGACTAAATCTCGCATAGCATACTTTCCGATAAGCTCTTTGTTCCGTTGATCTATAGCAAGATTTCGTAAAGCTGTTGCCACTGCGCAAACTACGCGATCAACTTCCATACGAAGAAGTTCTACCAATATGGGTAACCCCTTTTCCTTTCGAACCGTAGCCCGAATATCAATACTTGGCTGCCAATAACATGCAGAAAGATTCTGAATAGCTCCTGCGGCTGCTTCTAAAGTTTCCGGATTAGAGCAACTTTGCAATAAAGCTAAATAGTACTGCACAACCTCGGGTTGCCATAAAAGCTCATATCGTTTGTGTGATAAACTATTGGGCACAGAATTTTTAGAAGTACTGGGAGTATAATTATTTTCCATCTGATGTTCGCTTTGAGCAGCTTCTTTTTTCTTTTTACTTGTCCCAAAACAGCCAAGATTTTCTCCTGAAATAATAGTATATAAACATACATACCCAATTATAATGCTGTTGTATTATGTTAAATATTTACCTTTATAAGAGTTGGATGAAGGTCGGCTTTGTATTGGCATTGGCTGTTTGTCGTAATTAGGATCCTCAACTTCTTGACACCGATATGACAAATTGCGTAAAATACATACACAATTTTCTACTGTTTTATTTCCAATGTTATTCTTTTCTATAGCCATTTTCACAACATATATTAGACACTCCACTAGATGTTCAGAGTTTCTAAGACTGGTTCTGGCAAACTCACCAGCAGAGCTGACATTACGTAGAACTCCCGAAGCATTTCGAAAAACTGTAGAGTAGCATGTTTCGCCCGCACAAACCGCATCCCAGCCCGAATGGGGAATAATAATATTACTAACAATTGCGTTCAAGCCCTCGTCAATAATAGAGCGTTTAATGTCTTCACAAGATGACATATTCCACAAAACTCCCGTGACCAATTCCTTTACCTCCGACTCTTGTGTCCTGCACAGCAAATTTACAAGGGCAGTTATACCCCCCGCATTTTTAATAGCTCGTTTATTTTCGTCATTTTGCCTTCCATAGGATAAATTTCGAAGTGCACCACATGCGTTCCTGAAAATAGAAAAGTGTTACAATTAGAATAAGGTGTGTTGCGGACATCACTTTTAAGTTTCATTACATTGAACATTTGCTGTATTTTTTTTTTTAATAACAACAACTTCGACATTTTTTCCTGATTTTTTGGTTTTTACTTGGTATCTACCAACTTGAACTTTTTATTTCATAAAATTTAGCTGAAAAAGTCAGTATGAGATCATACCAGTTTTTTCATGGATGAATATATATATTTTTTTTTATAATTATTTATAAAAACTACATAAATGCTATTTATTTTCTTCCATTTGACTATCTTACTTGTGGATCTCTGGTACATCGTACGATAACAGACGCACAAGAGGTGGTATCCCCCCTAATGTTCGAGTTCGCTGCTTATTTGGATCATCCATATAACATAAGTGTTGTAAATATGCAGCTGCATTTGCTTTAATTTCGTTATTTGGGTTATTTAAAAAGCTTATAACTTCTGACAGATTTGGATCACGCCATCTCATTGTTGAACATATGTCACTTCCCGAGCCTTCCATTAGCATATGTTTGGGATCTCTTATGTGTGAAACCGAATCCATTGGAGTTAGAGTAAGTTGTGCCATTTTGCTCTGGTAGTCAGCATGGCCTTCATATGCTCTTGTTCCATCCGAAGGAAGAGCTGCGTCTGATCCATTAAGATTGCTATCAAATAACAATGGTCTTGGTGAGTACGAGTTGGTGTTGCTTGCTTCAATTGGATAGTCAAAATTAACTTCTGATACGTATCCATAAGCAATGGTGGGGTTCTCAATATAGTGCGACTCAACAGGGCAAGCATTAATACCGTAATCAGGTAATTCGTCATACTGTGCTGCTTGCATATATCTTACGGTGGAAACTGAAGATCGTTCTTGAATTACAGACTCATTTTGTTCTTGTGAAGTAGCAAGTTGAACTTGTGGCCCGATTAAACTTGCTGTATTATGATCCGAACCGTACGAACATTGACCAGCTGTTCTTGAAACCGCCAACTCAGGAGACTTGGTAACGTAGATTGAAGAGTTAGGGAATCTTGGTTGATATTGCTCATAATCTTGTAGAGCTGTATATTGGCAATTTAATTCTGTTTCATTAAACGCTGGACCATCCATTTTAAATTTTTATTTTGCAAGACAAGAAAGGGAATTTATTCTGAAAGTGAATTTACAAAAAAAAAAGCAGTTCAAAATCCATATTTACAGTATTGATATTATTATAAAAAGTATATTAGCTGTTACTGCATGAAAACATAACAGATAAAAATATTTTACTATATGTATATGAATAAGAAAGAAAGTCAATATTAAACACATATTTTGCTTTTAAGTTATCAATCAAATGAATTCACATTTAGATTTTTGAGTAGATAGATTTTAGTTTAATAAGCAAGGCAAAGCAACAACTTCTTTCTTTTGAATCTAAAGTGGAATTCTATTCTCTTTAAGGAGTATATTTACATTTATTTGATTTTCGTGAAATCGCTTCTTGAAATTCTGTAAAGTAATAGTAAAAACAAATATTGCAGGTTGCAAAAATATTTTCAATAATACACTCTAAGGTTAGAAACTTTGACTTAGCAAGAAAGCAATGTAGACAATGTACAATTTATATCACGACCAATAGTCTTGTTGTAATGCTTTTAATGGCTTAGTTTCTATTTTTGTCCAATGAAATTATTTTTAAGCCCACTTTAAATTTTTGATTGAAAGCAAACATTTTTTTAATTCAAATATTGAGAAAGTATAAGTGTTATGTATAAAACTTTTACGCAAACGGTTTTAACATTTTTGATCCGATAAAACATATTATATTTTCAATGCAATACACATCATTTGTAAACAATTATTTTATCATTATTAATATTTTGCTTACCAATCACGTCATGTTGTGGGTGTCTTTTGTATTACGGGTGTGGTAAAGTATCCAGCCCGTTTTTGCGTAAGATTATTGATTTTTCACTTTTGAACTAAATGTTTGTTTGATATAAGGGTTACACTAATACCAATGTTTTAGGTTTTTTAGTTTGATAAATGTTTATTTCACCTTAAATAATAACTTATTTTATTTAAAAATTGTTCAAAAACTTCTCATATTAAAAATTCAATTTTTTTCAAATAGCTTTCCACTGGTCAATAGTTACTTTGAAAGTAACACTTTATAAGAAAAAAATACATTCAAAAAGAAATCAGACTTAAGTACTTTAATTGACCAAAAAATTATCCTGTGTCAGAAACGATTTTGATTTATTCCACTGAAAACTATACTCAAATTAATAACAAGCAATTTATTATACTATATTATGGTTTTAGAATACATAGGGTGCCTATAATGCAAAACTGTTGCCGCTTGAAAGAGAGAGTGCAATTTCAATTTTAATTTAAAGGGAGGGAATAAGTTGAGAAAATATTTTAGGCACTATAAATTTGATTCTGTACATGTATGAAAATAATCAGAGTTTTCTTATAAAATTTATAACTTCACGTTGGACGAAATTATACAATACTTTCTTCACTGAAGTGTTTCCCGAATTTTATAAATTGAATTACATAAATTGCACAGGTGCCGTTGTTCAAAACGCTTCAGCTTTGAACACAATATGCTTTTTCTGGATATTTGAAGCAGTCTGTGTTTCTGAATTTCAACTGTTTGTAGATTTGGTATTATAATTCGTTCTCTGGTTACACCACACAAAACTTAAATATAAAATGTGAAATATGGATCGAAAGTTCCATACTATAAATGAGAGAGGTTTGGTCTGCAACTAAAGTAAATGATAAAAAATGGTGTTCTATTTCAAAAGTAATATTGTGTCACCCCCAGCTTTAATTTACATGGGAAAGGATAAGCATGAAAGTAAGTATATGAGCAATGGTTTGATAATGATATTTATAATTAATTTTGTGTACATATGTATGGATACGGTGTGAAACGATTGTTTCAAACGGAAATACATTGTTGTATCACTAGGGATGGAAGTATCCCTTTGATTATAGTAATAAATCGATATAGTCGAACAAGTACTCTTTCCCTATGTTTCTGCTTTTTGATATTAATTAAGTTGTTGAAGAAATTGTGTGTTTGTATTTGGTAATGATCCTGTTATAAGGTGTTTAATCTGAACGGAAAAAACGTATGCATTAAAAAAAAAGACATGTATGAATAGTTTGATTGCAACCATGTAAAAATTAATGAGCGAGGCTATTTTTGTTTTTTAAGTTTCTTATTAAGAATTATTGTCACACTATCAGAAATAGGAAAATTTGCGCCACATATTAGAAATTTGTTAATTAACATTCCTCTTACAGATGAAGAACTTATACGTTGGGGATGGCCAGAAGATGTTTGGTTTCATGTTCACAACTATTCTTCTGCTCATGTTTACTTAAGACTCCAAGAGGTATTCTTTCTTCTATAAAAACTACACATTATTTATATATTAAGTATATTCGAAATAACACAATTTCACAATTTGTCATACATAAAAACAATAAAAGAGATGTAATAGGTAGACTTTCAGTGCTCGATTCCCATATGATTGTAATAATTTGAATGTGCAGATATAAACTTAGAGCCATTTTCTTAATGTGTGGTCCATCGTCAGTTAAGTTTTTGTTAACTTTACCGAAAGATGGAGTAATTGAGAAAACACACCTTAGAAATCAGATAATCACCAACTGAAGGTATACATATTAACATAAATATATTTATGGTTATAGTTAATAACACATATTAATTGGACGTAGTGAAGCTCAAATTTGAAATTTATTTATTTATAAATTGACCACGACATGATTAGATGAATTGATATCAAGATGCCGTTCCCTCGGATTTTTGGGAAGGCTCTGTTAGAATAGAATTGAATAAAGAAGTCTGAAAAATTAAATTGTAAGGATAATTTTGTGGAGCATCAAACATCATACAAATTTCGAATATTTAGTATAAATTCGGAAAATCTGCACCCCTAATATATGATTTGGTTCTTTATTTTTTATTTTATTTTATTTTATTTTTTTTTTGTAGGGTCAAACTATAGATGATATTCCACAATCTGTTCTCAACGACGCTGCTCAATTGGTAAAATATAACAGCATTCAAGGAAACAAGATAAATAATATAGATGTCGTTTATACATTATGGTCAAATCTCAAGAAAACAGCTGATATGGAAGTTGGCCAAATAGGATTTTTTTGCGAAAAGAGTGTTAAAAAAATCCGTGTTGAAAAAAGAGTAAATGAAATTGTAAACCGACTGAATAAAACAAAAACTGAAGACCATCCAGATTTGCGTCGTCAAAGAGAAGAAAGGGACTCCGAAGAGAGAAGGGAGAAAAAACATATTTTAAAAGCTCAGCGGGAAAAGGAGGAAGAAGAAATAATGCGCCAAAAAAGGGAAGCAGAACAACGTAGTTATGATAAATTGTTTAAACCTGAATGTATGTCTAGTAATTATGATGATGGAAATGACTCTGATGATTTTATGTAACAATAAATTAGTAAGCCAGATAATAAGAATGCGTTTCAATCCAACTATTAAAAATTAATACACTAAGTGTATATTTAATAACTTTTTTTTTGTCGTCAAACTGAATGCCGATTTTACAAGGTTTGATAAGCCTGGCAAAATAAAATGAAAAACATATATAAATTTAGTTAGGAAAGGAGTTAGGTTAAGAATTAGCATAGAAAATAACATACAGCTGAGAGCAATGAAATAGGGGGTGCCAAAACTTTAAAAAATTTTCAATTGTAAACGATTTTAAATAGTGTTCACTATGGTTGTATTGCGAATGTTAAACTCCCATTCCGTACTTTGTTTTAAAGTAAAAAGAATTTAGATCACACAGGTAGTATATATTTTATTACTTACAACTTTAAGTCGTGTGTGACCACCTTAAGCCTCATCAGATTGTAAAAAAATATAGAGGTCGCCTGGCAGTACTAAGTTATCGATAAAAAAGATTTCAGTAACCCTTCACTCCTATCACTAATTTCTGTTTTCGTTCTTTTCTCACTTGTAAGGCAAAGTGCACAGAATGGTTAGTGACCAATCCGTTTAAATTTCATACATCAATTCGTATTTATAAAATAAATGTATACCCAGGAGTTATTGATGTTATATTGTTTCAGGCGGCGCATAAATCTTTCAGGATTAAACAAAAACTTGCTAAGAAGCTGAAGCAGAACCGTTCGGTTCCTCAGTGGATACGTTTACGTACTGGAAATACAATTAGGTAAAAGTTTTTAAAAAAAATAGTTTTTTGTGAATCTCTAGAATTTTTTGAAGACAAAGTTAAAATGTTTCGGTTCTTACAGATACAATGCAAAGAGACGCCACTGGAGACGCACAAAGTTGAAGCTGTAAATGAATCTTTATCAGTTTGCGATAATGCAGCGTACTCTATAAATTCAATAAAAGTTCATTAAAAAGCGAGTAATTTGTGAGATATATTTGAGTATTTAAATATAGTTCCCGAAGTGGGTAGAACAAGACACAATGACATATTTTAAACTTCGAAAGCTCTTTTAAAAACATAACGCTTTTATATAATTTGCCAATTTTTATTTATTTTGCTTGAATTGTGGAAAAATAGTTGGTAATGCTGATCGGAAAAAGAGATACATTATGCATCAGTTTGCAATACATTTTTTTTAACAAAAATTAAACCAATCTAAGACTTAGTAAGGTTAGGATAATGTTATTTACAATATCATATGTACGTTTTCGGTAATCTGTTAGTGCTCCTCTGATTTATAAATTCTCCAGACGTTACAAATTATCTTCCCATTATTAGTGAAGGGATTTTCAAACAGAGAAATCACATTATTCAAAAGTCATTAGGTGATTTCAGCAGCCAGCTGGCTCTATTAAAAAAAAGAAAAGCGCCAGAAGAATCACATAATTCAAAAGTCATGAAATTATCTCCCTTGCGAAACTGGCTGCCAGCTGGGTCTATAAAACAAAAAGTACGCAACGTTCCTGGTCAGTGCTTAGGTGACTCGTGTCCAAAAGTGATGTGATTTGGAAATCACAAGGGAAAGCTAGATCCATAAAAAATAATCGGACAGGGCAGTTGGCCAGTGCTTAGGATAAGTAAAACTGGCACCGCTCCTGGCCAGAGCTAAGGAGGCTCGCGCCATAAAAAAGATTTGATTTGAAATCCCAAGATAAGTTCAGAGAAAGCTAGATCCATAAAAGCTTATCGGACACGGTGCTTGGCTAGTGCTGAGGTGGCTCTCACACATCAATGTGACGTGATTTAAAAGTCATCAGGTGAACTCACGCGAAACTGACAGCCAGTTGGCTTTATTTAAGTAAAACAGTCACCGTGTCTGGCCAGTGCTTAAATGAATCTCGCGTCCCGATATGACGTGATTTGGAAGTCATAAGGTGACTTTAGGATCAGTATTTATTTGACTCTCGCTACATAATGTGATGTGATTTGGAAGTTACAAGATGGCTTCAGAGTAAGCTGGTTGGCAGCTGGCACTTTATTTTCATGTAAAGCAGGCATCGTGCCTGGCTAGTGATTAGGTGACTCTCGCGCTTCGATGTGATTTCATTTGGAAGTCGCAAAGTAACCTAACTGGAGGATCTTTTATAGTATTCCAGGAAAAGTGAAATACTCTTACATTCTCAGCATCGTGAACCTTTTCAAACATATATGTAAGTACATACGACCTCTGTATGATTTGGCAACAAAAGCAAAGAAAGTTGTATGTGAAAGAGCTATCAGTTTCCAATCAAGGAATTTCAAAATCAAAAGAAAAATCAAACTAAGGGCGACGAGGAAAGACGAAAACATCGCGATGATAGTGTTCTGATAACACTATTGTGTAAACCTATATAGAAAAAATACATACATATGTATGTATATAATATCTAAATCTATAAGTATATATAAAATAAAGTTTTATACAATGAATAATATGCTTTATGCTCTTATTCGTAACATTTCGGCGCCATGCAAGTCAGCATTACTTTGCGTTTAGAAATTCTTTTCATAGTTGCCATTGAGCTCGATTGTGGAAATTTTAATTTCACCACCTATTTTGTGTATGTAATGCACAAAGAATGTAGAAATATAGAGAAGGTTCAATCTTCATTCTCTGTGGAAATTTGAAACGAAAATCTGTTACGTAGAATGGATAGATAATCTTCTTATATTTCATTAGAATTAAACGAAAATTAAAAATCTTTGCTTTTTTATTAAATAAACACCAACATTATTAACAAAATATGGCATCCATGCAAATGATAAAGATAATAAGATGAATTCCCAAAATATTTCTTATTAAAATTATTTAATTTCTTTTCTTCATGTGCGACGTGGACGAACATTCTGATTTAAAGTATTTGCTCTTCTTTTTAAATAGTTTATTTCAACTAGTAAGTTATATAATATTTACTATAGTTCTTGTAAAAAATTTACTATATAATTTGAGATATGTGGGTTAGGAATACGTTTCAGTAACTTTGTTTTTCAATTATTCAAGAGATGAATATATAAATAATTTAAATAAAAATTGAGGTATTATGGTGACCGAATTGATGAATGTATTGTTTGAGAATTACATGACATGCTTCACAAGTTGCATGATGAGTTTAAAACAATAATATTTCGAAGGGCGACATACAAAATTGTCGGCGGCCGGATATATGTATGTACATATGTATATTAAGTTGTAGTCGTTATCTAAACCTCGGTTGAGCGGTAAGGTTCAAGTTGGTTGTCATCGAAATCGTCTAACGGGCGGGAGAGGAAGCGGGCTGTTTCGAAGCGGTCGAACCATAAAGAGGGGAGTGTTAGATTCGTTGGTCATGCAAAGGGGATTCGTTGCACGCTGGATGTTAGTATATTGTGTTTTAAAACCTGGCAGCTAGTGCTTCTTTTTTATGTATAAAAAAATTATAAAATAAGAATTGCTTTGGAGGAACAGGCACACTCATCAAATTTTTATCTAGTTGCTGATAGTAGCAGTACACGTATTTTACTCTAATTCGGTTCTTTATAAGAGCTGTTTTTTGAAGTTTTGTTCAAATTTTATATCTCAAAATTTTAATCACTAGATAGTATTTCAGATTCGCATATGTACTTTATTTAATTATAAATGAAGGATTTTTATTATCCGCTTTCCATCTCCCAACGAATGACATGAACTAAATAAAAGCTATTTAATGTGTTCGTCTTTCATTTAAATTTGTTTCTTTCGTCAAATACTAATATACTTGAAGGTTTAATAATCACTTCCTTTTCAGATCTTAAAAAAAAATGAATATCAAAGCACTTACGGCTGTAATATGCGTTTTTGTGGGATGCTGCAGCAATGTTGTATTTCTAGAGTATCTTGTAAAGTAAGTTTACATCAGTACACTTTTATATTTTAGATAACCTTATTTTAATAATTGATCTAACTATTCTCTACTTTCAGAGAAGATCCCGGAGCTGGGAATCTCATAACATTTTCACAGTTTCTGTTTATTGCTCTTGAAGGGTTAGTACATATAATTGCGTCTCGCGATTTTGTGCCGAAAATACCTCTGCGTAATTATTCACTTCTTGTGATTCTGTTTTTTGTAACAAGTGTGGCCAACAACTTTGCGTTTGACTTCAATATACCAATGCCTTTACATATGATATTTAGGGCTGTAAGTAAATTTTTAATAGTCTAAAATCTAATAAATACCATACCAATATTGATTTACGCTTAAAATGTTGCAGGGATCACTTATTGCTAACATGATAATGGGAATAATTATTTTGAAAAAGAATTATGTTTTCTCGAAGTATTTATCCGTTTTCATGATAACCACTGGAATTGTGTTGTGTACAATTATTTCGGGAAGTAGTGTGGTAAGTGTAAATAATTTTATATCGATGTGATGTGCGAAGTAGATGGTAAGCAAAATTAGTTTACTGTCAGTTAAAATGTTTTCATATTCCTTTTTGGAAAAATTATCTCCTTTATTGGAGGTACTTCATATCCGACCTAAGCTATTTTTTCGTATGTACACCGTTTTTTAATAATTTGCTACTAGATTATAAGAATTAAACTCTTTATTATTTAGAAAAGTGCCACTGTCAAACCAACAGAGGCCCTAGATGTTGGATATTCCGACTTCTTTATATGGACTCTTGGGATAGGTTTACTCTCCATTGCTCTTTTTATATCTGCATATATGGGAATTTGTCAGGAAACTCTGTACAAGAAATTTGGCAAACATCCTCAAGAGGCTCTCTTCTTTACGGTAAAGTTTATACAGACAAAATAAATCACTTAATTATTATTATTGTTCTTTTACAGCACTTGATTCCCTTACCTGGTTTCATTTTCATATACAAAAACATTTGGGAACATTTCAGTATTGCCACAGATAGTGAACCAATGACATTACCAATACTTTCTATGTTGGGGTTTAATGTTGAAATTCCCCAAATGATATTTTATTTAATGTGCAACGTTATTACGCAGTATCTTTGTATAAGATCGGTATATATTTTAACAACTGAGTGTGCCTCATTAACAGTTACTCTGGTCGTAACATTGAGGAAGTTTGTATCATTGCTTTTTTCTATTATTTATTTTAAAAATCCGTTTACAATTTACCATTGGATTGGTACAGGACTGGTCTTTTTCGGTACGATAATCTTTACTGAAGTAGTTCCACGAATTTCTGAGCATATGCAACTTAGGAAACATAAAAAAGAATAAATCAACAAATGATGTATATGCGTTCACGTTCTTAAAATCCGTATATATTAAGTTAAAGCAAATTGTAAATAGGTTTTTGTTGGGTAACGAATTTAATATAATTTGTGTAAATGCTTGGATAAAATAAAAATTCAATAGATGTAATTGGTTGTTGTACGTTTTTTTTATTGCATAATCCACGAGAATCACATTGCTAATTTTAAACAAATTCATTTTTTCAATTTTTTAATATCTTAAGGATATTGATATTTTTATTTTCAACTTGTAGACTAAGATGTATGTAGCATTCCGCTTTTTCGCGAGTGGATTTGAAAACATTGGTCATCTCCTGCTTACCATTTATCGATAATGACGTCAGGAACTAAAATTAATTATTTTTCAGATTAATAAATAAATATAAATGCGTAAATGTGAAATATATGCAAAGCATATACGATTTCACATTAAAAATCTCATATATTGTTTAAAGCCTCGGAAAATGTCTTGGATGGGAAGCTGTAAATAGAACTTAACGGTATAAGTAAACTTCAGTGTAATTTTTGGGTATTTGATATTTGGGTGTCGTTTAAATCGTGGCGTCTTACATAATAAAATTAATTAATATTTTACAAATCAATGTTTAATGCAGAGGGATATTTATTAAACCATAGCAAGGCATCTTTTTAAATGGTCAGGAATCATAGATAGTGGGTAATGTATGGTTTTCATCCGTGATTGTTGGAGGACCGGTTAAGCAGATTGCATCACATATGAATTTGTCATTGTTCTTTTTCTTATTTGAAATATTATACAGCAGACTCTTTTTTTAGTGGAACGTGGGGTTGACTAAAAAGTGGAATCGAAAATTATAAATGTATTTTGGTTGGTATTATGTTGAGTATTTTAATTTGGGCAAGCAGCAGAGGCACATACAGAAATTGCTCACTTTTTGTTAAGACAGCAGGCACCTGAAAATTATAAAACTTAAAACGCCCTCAATGCAGCGAAAAAATATGCTTTCAGAAAATTATTCGTAAGACTAACTTATGAATCGGGTTATTGTACATCTTAAAACAACGATAAATACATAGAAAGCTTAACTCCGATTTAAGATTGTAAAAAATATAAAGTATTTGCAATTCAGTCATTTGATATGGTGTTAGCATAATTTCAGCCCTTATTGGCGGGAGTTTTTGTTTTTCAAACAACGACAAATTATCGTTCGAAAGCAAGCCAGAAAAGGACTTTTGAGCATCGAATAATTCAGCGTAACAAAAATAGTTATTAAAAATATATGTATCATAATAGAAACACAATTTTATTAGTATAAGTACATTGCTATTTAATCGGTAGAAATTTTGATTTGAACTTTGAGAACGATTTGCTCAAATATTGTAATTTAATTCACTTTAATAAAAAAAAATCCTTAATAATAAAATATTGTATGTTCATGCGGTTTTAAATTAATAATTTTGTATGACTCCATCAGACTATTAAAATGCGAAGTACATAATATCCATCGAAAAATTTGAATATTTTGTACTTTCATAACTTTATATTTGGAGATTCCGTGTGGCTTTATTGAAATATTTTAGATTATGCCTCAATTTATCAGTTTCCCAACTAAGTAATTTTGTGAACTTGTCATACATTTAATTATTGCAATTTAATCTGGAGTATTTTCCCTAATGATCTTAAAAAAATTAGTAAACATTGTAGGAATTACTATGTTGTTATTGGTTTAATTACCTTAAAATATTTAAAAATAACATTCTCCAAGCTCCTAATTTCAGCAGCGTAATGCTAAAGCATTAAAGTTTAAATATATATGTATGTATATGTCATATGGAAATTAGTATAGAATTTTAATTAAATAGTTATTTTATCTAATTTTGCTAGAATTATGTATGTATGTAAGTTATTTAAACCAACTATTTAAAGCGTCATTGCATACAAGAGGCCAAAGAAAACGGCCCACATCAAAACAATCCCATGCATTTTTAGAATTGGGCTCTCACCGTCGGTAATCTTTCTAGCAACGAATTTCAGCGTTTCGTCTAATAAAACTACAGGAATTGAAAATTTCATCACAGTTAGCCACTCTTCCCCTGACAATGGGGTCACTTGGAAAACGGTCTTAAGAAAAGAAGAAAACAAAGAATTTATGTATATATATTCAGGATATTTTATACTTAACACTTACAGAAAGGACTTCCACATAAAGGATTACAAAATGAAGTGTGAAGGAGAGAGCCATTGAACCAATTAGCCACATATTGCACCATGGGGGCATAGTAATAAGGGACTGATTTTCTGAAAGGCTGCGTAAGAAAGAATTGCGTAGTAATTATTAGTTGTATATATAGGTTTTGTTTGTTACCTGTTCATAGCGTTCAACATTTCAATTGTAACAAGCACGGATAAAGCCATGGTCATTGCATGAGGATCACTGAATATCTTACAGTCTACTCCTTTGAAGTCATCTCCTGTACCAGTACAAGACAAATGATGTGTCAGTTGCCAGTAGGTTAAGTGAGGGCCTGTCTCAGCAAAGATGAACCACCAAGCTGCAGCACCAACTGTGGCAGCGCCAACATAACCACCAATAGCCATGTATCTATAAGTAGATTATTATTTTTAATACATTGACAATATATATGAAGATTTAAATAAATACCGGAAGAACAACCATCCAGAAATAAGACCTTCGTCGGCCTTGCGTGGAGGTTTCTCCATAATATCCAAGTCAGGGGGATTGAATCCGAGAGCAGTTGCTGGAAGACCATCTGTTACCTGTATATATATACATACATTGCTTAATTAATAATTCCTTCAATCTGCAAATTTTTGAATATTACTTACCAAATTAACCCATAATAGTTGTACAGGAATCAAAGCTTCGGGTAATCCCAAAGCAGCGGTTAAGAAGATAGACACAACCTCGCCAATATTTGAAGAAATAAGGTAACGAATAAATTGCTTCATGTTATTATAAATAGCACGACCTTCTTCAACAGCAGATACAATGGATGAGAAGTTATCATCAGCCAACACCATCTCGGCGGCCGATTTAGCTACAGCAGTACCTGAACCCATTGCAATACCAATTTCAGCTTTCTTAAGAGCAGGGGCATCATTGACACCATCACCAGTCATAGCCGAAATTTCATTCATGCTTTGTAGATATTCAACAATTTTTGACTTGTGTTGTGGCTCTACGCGAGAAAAGAGCCGGGCTCGGCCACAAGCCGCTTTTTGCTCAGCGGGTGAAAGATCATCAAATTCACGACCGGAATATGATTTATTAGTAGTGTCTTCGTCTTCACCGAAAACACCGATGCGACGGCAAATTGCTTCAGCGGTTGCCTTGTTATCACCAGTTATTACAATTACTCGGATGCCTGCTGCTCGGCAACGTACAATAGAATCGAAAACTTCTTTACGTGGAGGATCCAACATACCCACGACACCAACAAATGTTAAGTTTATTTCATATTGATAGAATTTGGTGGAATCTCCCAAATCCATTTCATCTGGCCGCATAGGACTATCCGCTACAGCTAAAGCAAGACAACGCAAAGTATCTCGTCCAGTACCATACTGTCCAGTCAAAGCCAAAATTTTGCTCTTAAGAGTTGAAGTCAGTGGCACTTTGCTTGTTCCAACACGTGCATGAGTACAACGTTCCAAAACACCTTCGGGCGCCCCTTTTACGAATAATTTTGGACCAGTTCCCAATCGGGATGCTTTCAGTGGTGTACAGTATGAAGACATTGATTTACGGTCACGGGAGAACTCAAGAGTGAATTCCTTTTTCCACTTCGTTTCGATTTCTTGACGCACAACAATAGCGGCGGAACGACGATCGAGGCCAGTCTTATTGACATTGAACGGATTCAATTTTTCAGCAAGTACAATTAAAGCCGTTTCTGTGGCTTCACCAACCTTCTCGAAACATTGTTTGAACTCATTGTAATCGATTGCGGAATCATTACACATAATACAAATAGTAGCTAACTCCTGAAGGGCTTCATATTCTGAAGCTTTTACCCTTTGGCCTCCCAAGAAGAGCTCACCCAAAGGTTCGTATGTTGATCCAGTCAGTTCAAACTCGAGGAAACTACTATCGCTACCTTCAACTTTTTCGAAAATAAACATTCTTGATACCGACATTTGGTTTGTAGTTAATGTGCCAGTCTTATCTGAGCAAATCACCGATGTACAACCTAATGTTTCTACGGATGGCAATGAACGGACAATAGCATTTTTTTTCGCCATGCGGCGGGTTCCCAAAGCCAAACAAGTTGTAATTACAGCTGGTAAACCCTCTGGAATAGCAGCAACAGCCAATGCTACAGCAATCTTGAAGTAGTATATAGCACCTTTTATCCACGAACCGCCATGAGCGGGATCATTAAAATGACCAATATTTATTGCCCATACAGCAACACAAATAATAGAAATCACTTTTGACAGCTGTTCGCCAAATTCGTCCAATTTTTGTTGTAATGGAGTTTTAATTTCCTCTGTCTCTGACATTTCTGTGCGAATTTTGCCAATCGCTGTATTCAAACCCGTACCAATGACCACGCCTCGAGCTTTACCAGCTGCCACATTTGTACCCGAAAATAATATATTCTTTTTATCCTGGTTAACGGCGCGTGGATCAGGAATAGGATCTGTGTGTTTTATAACAGACACCGATTCACCAGTTAAAATTGATTGATCGATTCGTAAAGTAGTGGAGTAGATATGTGTTAGTCGAATATCAGCAGGAATTTTATCTCCAACGGACACTTCAACAATATCTCCAGGAACAATTTCCTTCGCTCTAATTTTCTGAATTCCAGATTTATCTTGACGAACTACTTTACCCATTTCTGGCTCATATTCTTTGAGGGCCTCGATTGCAGACTCAGCATTTCGTTCTTGCCATACACCTACGACGGCATTTGCTATCAAAATTAAAAGAATAACTAAAGGTTCTACAAATGCTGTGAATGTATCCTCGTGCTCTTCAAATAAAGCTAAGACCTGAAAAAATATGGAATCAAATTTTATAGTGCAGTCAAATAATTGAAATTATCCATTTCAAAACATACATATATCTGTGCATACATATACGTACATACATTATAGATGAATTTAAATAAAAATTTAACTTACAAAAGAAATGATAGCGGCCAATAACAGAATTTTCACAAGAAGATCGTCAAATTGTTCTAAAACAAGTTGCCAAATAGTTTTTCCTGCAAAAAAATCATTTTTTGTTAATTTATTTATTTTTTCAGTAGAATATACTTTAAATACCTTCCTCCGTAGGCAGCTCTGAAAGAGAAATAGTAGAACAATTAGTAAATATAACAAAAAAATTTAAACATATAATAAATATTACCATTTGGACCATATTTTTTTTGATTGGCTTTAACTTGTTCCAATGTAAGTCCGCGTTCAGAGTCTGTGCCAAAAAAGTTCAAGGCTTGTTCGACGGTTTTAGCGTGGCCGTCTTCCATTGTTACTGATTATCGACGCGCAGGAATTCTGTAAAATTAGTATACAAACTTAAATTCAATTTTATGTTGCATATGTGTAAACCCTTTTGTAGAATTATGACATTTTTTAATGAGAAATGAGAAGAAAAACGCATTGACTTCTTAAAAGGTATTGCAGACCACTAATCTTCCCGAATTTGATATCTCACTTTTCAGAATTATTATATACTTTGAGTGGAGAAAACCCATTTTTTGGGGATTTTAATCTGCAGGCTACCCATTGCAATTCCTTCTTTTTATTTTGGGTTGTTCTTACTTCATTAAATTAATGTATTTATGTACTGGTTAAAACAAATAAAATGTTAACTAAATTTATTTGATGGAAAAATTATGACATTTGAAATTGGTCATTTGATTTCACTGTGTTTGAATGACGTGGACTTTTTATCGAAAAATGTCGAATTTAAAAAAATACTAGTTCTGGACTGTTGTGCCATTCGCTTCTTTTATGCAGCATGAAAAAAATTTAACAATTTATATTTTTTCACATTATTTGTTATGTTATCAAAATTTTAAGGGTCAGTTATATATATTATTACATGATTTAATGCACTAAAGAATACTTAAATAACTATAAATACTCTTGTGCATATATAGATAATTTTAGAACCAAACGTTTGTTTCAATTTATTGTTATAAAATAATATTAGTGATCACGTTTTGAGCATTAATTCCACAAAAAAATGGCCTTAAGTCCAATATGAGAGTTTTTGAGCATACGTACATATTTCTCTAAATTATATCCAAATTGCATTTACTTGGTTAGATCAGGAGGTAGTCAGCTGCACTCCTATTTTTTGACAAATTCCCAGCAACCAGAAAACGACACTTTGAACTATGTACATTTACTTAATACCCTTAAATACTTTAGTTTTAATTAAATCGTTATAAATTGTATTATTTTATGTGCTACTTTAGTAATGGAGAAATACTAAAAAAGAGACAAGCGCGATGGTGAATAATGGTATAGAACGCAACGTTATACGATATGGAGGAAGCATGGCCTGACAGCTGGCTTTTGAAGTGTTGCCAATTAATAAATATTAATTGCAAAACACTCAGAAAAAATGCATTTGATTGAAATTCGCAAAATTATAAAATTACAAATAAAACATCATTTGGGAAACCCAAATGGTAAAAAAATTGAAATAAATTATTATTTAAGTTAATTAAGTGTATTTATCGTATTTATTGCAAACTGTTTATATTTTGTAAAATTCTCTTTGGCATGTTAAAAAATTTTACCGAAAATTTTTTATTCACAAAATGAAGTTATTTACAAAAATAAATCAGAAAAGCAAATATGGTTTTCTATTTAATATTTAAGAACCCGAAATTTTTAAAAGATACTAAATAAAAGAACAAATTTAAAATCTATTCTATTTTAATATACTTACATACATTCATCACAATACCTTCAAGTGTACGAGTAAATGTGAATGTATGCATATAATATGTATGTATAAACACATATATTTTTACGACGGGCATACAAATTCATTTGTATGTATGTTCATTTCATGCATATAAGAATCTGTAAAATGGTTTATTTCATTAGGGAACCAAACATATTAATAATAATATTTAGCTACATAATAAGATGATAAGGGAAAAATTTATAGATTTACACAGTGTGAAATATATGTATGTTTATTTTCAATATTTGAGTAACCGTTGAATATACATAGCCTTAGCCAGTCTAATCGTCAATACTATTAAAAATTAACATATATTTTATCATCAGCCTTTAAGGTAAAATATTTCAATGCTAAGACTATGGATATGGTATAGTCAGTATTTGAATATTGCGCAAACTCCATAGATGCCTTGGTAAATATGAAGAGATGATAGTCGAATTATAATGTATGCACGGATATAATATACATGTATGTACGTATGCTAATGTGAGTATCCATAGGCATTATCACCGTTGCCCAGGAGACTGTCACATGGTCTGTTCCAATTCGTTTCAATGCTTAGTATTCTAAAAATAATTAATTTTATAATAGATTTAGAAATACATCTTTTCTTGATATATATCATTACGAATAGCTTTTGTTGACTTCATTTCGAAGAACTTTATTAAATTTTTAACCTCGTCATAGATTTGCAGGTTGCTTAGATATGATTGCTTGAAAATTAACTATTTTACACTTTACACTTTTCAAAATCACAAGAAACTGGTTTAACTCTTAACTTGAAATAACTATTTCTTTATTTTTCGATAGATTTAAAACTGAAAAAAAACTTAACATTTACGGATTTATCGTAACAAATACCACATCAAATTTTCAATAAATTACATCCAATTTTTATAAAACTTACACAAATTTTTTACTCGGCGTCAATAATTAAAATTTTTAATTTTTCTTATTGCGAAACAATGTTTAGCCCAGCCGAAAATAAGAGCTAAGGAAAGATCGCGCTTTTGAAACGATCGACGGCGACTGAATAAAATGAGAACAAATGCTTGATGAGAGTGCCTTTCAAAATTACAGAAATCTTTGATTTTGGCAAAATTCCCAAACAGACAGACTCTCTATCACCCGGGAAAATACTTTTGGCACATAAAATTTTCTAAACAATCTCATTTCATATATGATATTTATCACAAAAAAAAAATGTAAATGTGTTTTATATTCTCAATATTACTGTGGTTTGAATTTAATAATTAATACGATTTTTTAAATATACATGCATTATATGTAATTGCAATCTGTAACAATTAATAAATAAATGATTGGTGTTATTAAATTTTGAATTTCTCACAAAATAATTTATACATTTATATGTTCGTGAAAATTTGCAAATAGTATAACTTCATAACATTTTATGAAAATAAAAACCAATTTTTAAAATGTTCATTACACATCAGTTTGCAAAACACGTTTTAAATTTTTATTTTGTATGCCGTTATTTGTTTGACATTTTTTTAAACTTATTGACAGTGGTTTAATATATAATTCGTTTCCAGAAAAGTATTTTTGAACGCTTTCTCGACCTAAGTAATGGGAAGATGATGGTGGCTTTTGTTGAATACTTGACAACTGATTTGAAAGCGAACAGTATGTCTCAGTTTGTACCGCCCTTGATACAACATATTTTAAAGAAGAGTTGTAGCAAATGTCAATAAAGAATAATAAGGATCCCATAACTGATAATGTTCCCAGAACTAGTGCATTTATTTGAATATCATCTGGTATGTACTCCAAAGTTCCAAACACTAAACAAGCTGAAATATATATTTATATGTTGATTTTAAATAAGTTTAATTAACAGCAAAATTACATAAAATTCCAAATTTGAAAATTTTTGTTATTGAAAATATTAGTTATTTGAAAAAATGTGCTGAGTGGGTACAATTACATTTGAATTTTATGGTCATCCGAAAACCAAGGCGAAACCATCGGCTCAGTGCTTTTGCTTCCACCTATGTCGAAAGTCTTTGTAGTAGAATAATAATGTCGTCAAAAACGTAACCTTATACTTTTGCTAATTTCTAGACTTTTTGTCTGTTATGGTTTAATATAGTATGATAAATGAAGCTCACCTTGAGTCACGAAAAATATTGTTCCGCAGTACAGCAATGTTTTCTCACACATTTCAAATTTATTTGCTTTCATTCTGAAAAAATATATGACATGTATAAGTATATAAATATAAATTTTTTTTTTGAAAATGGTTCCACTATTCAAAAAACTACCATTCAAAAAGTTCAGTGAGGCCTGACTATCGACATATAATCTGAGGTAATTTTACACTTAGTATTTTTAAGTTATAAAATTTATACTCTTTGAAACGTATTTGTATAAAATTCAAATCAAAAAGTTTCACTGTATTCCCAATTTTAAATTATACGTATGGAATTAGTATGTATGTATTTAGCTGTATTATTAAAAAAAAAATTGTTTCGGAGTAATGCGAAATAATTAAATAAAAAGTTGAAGCTATTACCTTGACAACAAAAAAACCCCAGCTATAAAAGTGTATCCACCATAAACTATAATGCTGAAGTCGTTTCCAGCCTGAGACCAATTTAAGTTATTAAGTAAGCTCCATTCAGTTGATAATTTTTGGTTTCTTTTAAAAACTTGCTCACCTTGGCTGTCTGTGATTTTTTTTGCGATTAAAGCAGCGAAAGATATTACCTTAAATTAAAAGAATTATAAAACAACCTGATGCTTAATTTGCGTGACAATACTTAATATGCATCTATGTAATGTAGGTAACTATGTACAACTTTTATGCGGGAGGCAATAAACTCTCACGAAAAATTAGATGTATGTATGCATTATGTATAGTATATTGTATAAATATATAATGCACTTAATATGACAAACCACAAGGTGCATCGTGTGCAATTATTGGTTTTCGAAAGGTTATTACACATTTAGAACCAATATATGTTTAAACACACATATTTACAAATACATATTCACTTTTAAAATCAATAATAGATCTGTGCAATTATAAAGTCTTACATTTTTTAAAATTCTTATAATTTTCGTGTCTAGATATGTATGTACTATATGAATTTATAAGTACACGCTTATGTATACATTATTACGTATTCACATATGTATATATTGCTTTTGCGTTTAAAGTGGTTTACTACATAGGTTTTCATCTTCAAACAAACCTGGCTAACTTTTGTTTCATCAACTCTTAACTCTTATTAAAAAAATAATCAATTTCAATAATGAACAAGCACACTGCGCACGTACTTTAATAAATAATACTAATTATTACCAACAACCAAACCAACATTTTATGCATTTAAATGTTTTACTTACTAATTCTAAAAATGCAAGCAATATTGAAAACGAAAACCAACCCATTCTTTCGACTTTATCGTTCAATGTTACAATCAAGAATGGTGTAGTAAGAGCTTGGCTTAAAAGTTTAGTCTTAAACAATAGAATTATATGTATGTACATGCATTTGTGTAATGGATTAATGTAGTTTTAATACTGATGTATTGTTTAATGTCAAAAGTTAGAAGTTAAAAAAACATATGTATACTATTACATGTGTACATACGTCCGCATAATTTCTATAAGTATGTACATATTAAGAATACTCAGACTTATTAGAGGGATAACTGCTTACCGATTCATTACAACAAAAAAAAATAGTTCCCAAAATTTAAAAAAAAAAAAATATTTCTTATTCCAATATTTGGCGTATGACGACATTAACATCAGTGCATACATATCTATGTATTTTTGAGTTTTATACATACGTACCTTCTACATATATGTAGTATTTTTTATTGTAGCTCAACACGCATTGATCGCCATGGGATATTTAAATGAACACATGTTTAAATACATATAAGTTTACCTAATATGCATTATGCAAGATGCTAGGTACACTAAATATAAATATAGACATAGTATGTTTGTATAGAAAAATGTAAGTACATATATCTAAATATGAAATAAAATATCTACAAAGGAATAATATGTACTGTTATGTAGTCCACACAATATATATGTTTATGCAGATGTATAATTGCAGATAAGTATACAACTTTGCGAAATTTTCGGGGAACTTAGAAAGATATACTCTCAAATTGTTAGCATGAGGATGTGGGTCGCATATTCAAAGCGGCTCATTTCGCAGCAAAAATGCTTAGTAAGAAAGTCTACATTATTGTATGTAAACTTTTTTGAATACAGAAAAAAAGTTATAAATAATTTTACATGACAAGGCAAAGATTGCACACATTTCGCTAACATTTAGTACTGTTCATTAGTTGTTGTAAATGAACAGACCTAACATGCAAATATCTCAGCTGATATAACATACAAATATATGTATACATATAAAATTATTATAGGAAAGATTAACGAAGATAAGTATTGAAATTATTTAAGCCTAAAATATAAATTTTATAATTTCATGTCATGTAAATTTAAGGAAATTTTTTGAATATCACAAATCACATATCACAAGAAATTTAAAAACAATTAAAAATACGATTTACGATGATGGTTCGATATTGTACATTTTCGAGAGTTTGCCATACGTTAGAAGATAAGCTTTGTTTAGATATATTTCTTAATGCTTGAGTCATACAGTGAAAGTTGGGGAAATATAATAAAATCCAGCAACATTTACTCTAAGATTGACAACACAGGACTTCCAGCAGTTTTTAACAAAGTGGATGAGATTACCTGAATTATATATTTTAAAAACTTTGGCCCCTACTTTCTATTAAAACGGATTATGGAAGAATGTCAATAAACAGATGTACCAACTTATATCAAGATATCTCCATTTTTACTCAAGTTATCGGTTGTATGAAAGTACGAACAACATGTGTATGTAGTAGAATAAATTTATTTTCTGAGCATGGCCCTGTATCTATATCTTTAGATTGTTTAATGCTTTTCGGAAACACTATTTCTGTGCACAATGTGAAGAGAGTACAATGGTAACACATAGAGATATGTAGTAAAAAGTGTGCAACATTTTTTTAAATATCTTTTTTGTTTTTTAGACGAAAGTATTCTTTGTATTTTAACAAACGACGGTTTATATCATATAAATAATAATCGTCATTATTCTGCAAATACAAAATTCCAAGCAACTTTAATTTATTATATATAATGTTACAAGATTACAGATAACTATTTAGGGTACTAAATACCCCAGCTTATAACTAACTATAAGTATTTTTTAATAATTGTAATTCATACAACATTGATATGAGTTTTCTTAATATAGTTTACTTTATATATGTATATAGCTGCTTAATTCATCCATTTTCTGCAATTAGGAGAACCACACATGCAAGATATCTTATGAGCATCGTCTTCAATGTCAAATTTATAATCATAAGACAGCTAAAAGGTGTATATAATTAAGCAAAATAAATCTCTTACATTTTATTATAAAAAAAACTACCTCTTCACCTCTGTTAATCCTTCGCTTAGCAAATATTATTATCCTAAGTTCACGATCAACATCTACAGTCTCAGTTACACAGTTAGGATTGCAAGCATGATTTATATAACGCGCTAATCCTCCAGACAATGTAGCATCGACGACTCTATCTTCATCCAGGCGAAACATATATATTCCTCGGTTCTATTTAATAAACAAAACGTTTTTTGTTAAACTAAAGAAAATTTAAGAAAATTTTCCCCTAGGTCAAGGTTGGGATATTTTTAATATAATAGATACACACAAATATACGTATATTAAAAAATTTTAATAACGAAAGAGAGTTTTTTCTAATATTGCAACGGTGAAAGTATATAAGTTCTCTCTTTATTCCTAGTACAACAATCTTTGAATCTAATAAAGGCATATTTAAATACCTTTGCTTCATATTGCTTCTCTCTGATTTCTGACACTTCGGTGCGAATAACTTCCCCAATATATTCAATTATCATAGTATGCTTTTCTATGTCACGCGCAGCATATAAACCAAGCCCTTGTATTTTTGATCTGAAATCAATATTATTAAAGTCTTATCAGATATATACATATGTAATAATTAGTATTTACCTCGCCAAGTATACATTATTTCTCCATTCCTGTTTCATTTTTTTATATTGAGAACTTTTCGAGTGGACAAATTGCTTACTATAGGGGCATGCTATTTCACCTGCAATAGATGTTGTAGAATTTGCCATACGTTGATTTGCAGCTGAGCCAGTTCTTTGGGTATGAGGTTTTCTCCAAGCAACAATATGTCGTTGCTTTGGCTCGGTGCGTGCAGAACCACTTGGATTTATTGCAAGAGGCAATTCTAAATGTGGATTCCTCCCATATTTAAAACGATAGTTTGTTAATGTTTCTATACCCGGTAAACTCTCTATAATACGAACTACAGAAGGCTCTGTTAATCCAAACAGATCTTCACCAGAAATAAATTGAGGGAATAGTTGCACAACTTTATTGTTTTTACGCATTAATGCGATGGGGGTCAAAATTTGTTTCCAAACGGCATTTGGGGAGGAATCGCGCAACTCGATTTCGCTTCCAGGCTCCTGCACTTGAATGCGGAATTCAGGGCGACCAGCAGATTCATTTATTGAGCATACATATCGACAACGTCGATTCGGCCTCTTCATCGACCAGTAAAATCGAATCTAGAAATAACGTTGGAATACAATTTCGTAATCTATTTTACTCAAACTGGAACTGTTGTACTTACTACTTTGTATCCTACAGGATATATATGATCTATGGTATGAAATGCTTCTAACTGATGAGGAAGTAATTGGCCAATATTTAAAAAAATTAGGGTACCAACTCGAAGTAAGTTTGTTAATTCTGAGTGATGCATTACAGTCGCTACTTGCTTATTTTCGTCTCTTTCAACAAACACACGCCTATGAACGGTAAGGCATGACAATTCATTTTCTTTTTCTAATCGATTTGCATGCTGCTGACAATGTATGGTTTTGTTTTTATAGAAAACACAATGCTCTCTTATTGCACATGGTAAATGAAAAACTTGATTGCAACGACTTTTAAAACAGCGCACTGTGGCACCGAGTTGTTGACATCCGCTACACGATTGATTAAGGCCCATCTGTAAAGCTTCGGGAAAGTTCATAAGGCCACCACTTATAGTCTCATATACTTCGCTGGACCACAGAGCGCAGTTTAAATGTACCTAGAATGATAGAGAATTATTATAAATAAATATTATTGTTAGGCTTCCGTTTTGTATTATTTTCAGTAAATATACTTTGTCTACTATTGCAAAATAAATAAAAGAAAAAGTCCAGCACGTAGATAGGTGCATATATTAGGTAGTCAAATATCTCCCTTCCGCCTTTTTTGTCTTGAATTGCGCGGCTAAGTATAAAGCGCTACAGAGCTCGTATCTGGCAATACTATACATCTTTGAAAGGTCTCGACATAACGTACAAAACGCAACTATGCATAATTAGTTTGGATATTGCGTTCAACAGTTATATACGTGTAAACATGAAGTTCACTAACGCCATAATTCGCGCTATTTTAAAGTTTTCCTTCCTTAAAGGCAAATCCGCTAGAGAAACGTTCCGTGAGATTAATGCTGTTTGGGGGATGATCCTCTATTACTTCGATCTGCGGACTTTTCGACGATTCAGAGCGGGTGAAAACGACACCATGGATAAGCCACCCGGCGGAAGACCTGTGACGACGAATACCGATCAAATCATGGAAAACATCGTGTTAGACCGATATGTGGCATCTCGTAACATCGCCCAGAAGATGGAAGTTAGTCACCAAACTATTTTAAACCATCTGCAGAAGGCTGGATACACAAAACAGCTTAATGTTTCGGTGCCGCATGATTTGACGCAAAAAAAAAACTTCTGGACCAAATCAAAGCCTGCGATATGCTTTTGAAACGGAACGAACTCGACCCATTTTTGAAGCGAATGGTGACTGGCGACGAAAAATAGATCACATACGACAATATCAAGCGAAAACGGTCGTTGTCGAAGGCCGGTGAATCGTTCCGAACAGTGGTTTTGCTATGTATTTGGTGGGATTGGAAGGGAATCATGCACTATGAGCTGCTCCTATATGGCCAGAGGCTTAATTCTACGATCTACTGCGAACAACTGGAGCGCTTGAAGCAGACGATCGACCAGAAGCGTTCAGAATTGGCCAAGAGTGTTCCACCAGGACAACGACAGACCACACACTTCGTTGATAAATCGTCAGAAGTTACGGGAGCTCTGATGGGAGGTTTTATCGCATCCACCATATAGCCCGGATATAGCGCCAAGTGATTAACACCTAATCGTGTCCATGGCGAACGCCCTTGTTGGTGTAAAGTTGAACTCAAAAGAGGCTTGTGAAAAGTGGCAGTCCCAGTTCTTCGCAAATAAGGAGGTGGGCTTCTACGAGGGGGGTATTCTGAAGTTGCCGTCTAGATGGAAACAGATTAACGAACGAAACGGCGCATATTTGAACTAAATCCGATCACTGTAACACTTTTTATAAAGCATTGAATAAAGAAAAAATGCAGAAGGGAGATATTTGACAACCTAATATTTATATATTGATTAATTAATACATACCCATTTGTCTATATCAAAATTGAGTAGCCGCGATGGTCCATTGGGTACGCCGTCTCCTCGTTGATAACAAAAAACACACTCACGTATATCTTCAATAGAACTATTTAAAATACAACCAGCGAATCCATTTTGATCGTTATTTCCTTCCACACATATTTCACCGCCTTTCGTAGCACTTTCAGAAACACGACTAATTCCTTGATTTGACTCTTTAAAACAGTTAACGTTGTAGTGTTTGTAAATGCAATTTTTAGATATATTATTTTGATTAGCCATAGATCTCTTCCCAGCTAGGTTTTCCTCGCAAAACTTTTGTTCAGAAGTTATTTGCGTATCTTCAATTTTTGATTTTACATTTGAGCTAAGAGCCTTATGAGGATTATTGAAGTGTTCGTAACAATATTTGTCACAGAACTGCAAGGTCATTGGCGATAAATCTGGAGACAAGGTAGAAGGGCGGATTTCTTGCATATCACAAAAAGGTACTTTAAAAGATTTAATTTTTGAATCTGAAACTGAGGCACCACAATTATAGCAAATTTTTTTTCTACCACAAATAACATCTTGCTGTAAACTTATTTGACTTTTAGTTGTCAATTTAATGTTATTCTTTGGTATAAGGTCATGAGATAAATTAAATGTTGGCTTATCAATTATTTTATACATTGTCGGTGCTGGTATATGCAACAAATTCGCCAAATCTTTAAGTACCCCAAATATATTATTAACAGCAGATAATTGAACGGATAATGTAACCACTCGGTTGTGGCTTTCGTCACGTTTCGTCCTGAAAATGAAATTTCTTGTTATCAACTCATTAATAATGCATATTACAGACATTTATTTTAAAAGGATTCCAAAGTTTAAATTCATTTAAGAAAAATACTAATTATTTTTGAGGCATAGAAAACTAAAGTTATTTGCAGAGATAGAAAGAAGGTATGATAATGACTAAGCATACCCATAAATAAAATAAAAAACTAAAAGTTCTGGATGTTGCGGCATTGATTATGACTTTTAAAACTTGGTGAAAAGTCACCAAACTAAAATGTGTCCTATCAAAAAATTAAAATAAAGTTCTACGCTACATATTTGAATAAATTACAAGTAAGTACATATAAGTTTATTATACTAATTTAGGTATGTCTTGTTATAACATTAAATAAAAACGGAACTTTATGAGAATATGATTTTTTAATTTATGTATGTACTGCGCTACGGTAAATAAAATTGAAATATTTTGAAGAAAAAATATAACAAGTTACCTGATATCAGTTCCAGTATGTAAAATCTGGTTAACATTTTCAATGCCGTCAATTTGCTTTACCGCTTTTACAAGGCAACCTTTTTTCATATTAAATGTTGAGTCGATAAATGGGATACCAGGTGACATTCGGTCCACATAATGCTCATTGTTTTTATTCATAACAACTAAACCGGGATAAATAAGTTGCTGTAGTGAAAGCATATTGAATTTTTCTCCAATCGTATTTACTATGTCGACACTATTGACACTACAGTTAGTTACAATATCTGACGACTCAATGTTGCGTTCTTTCATAATACTCCATACTCGCAAGTATCTGTCGCTGTAATTATTTCGCATACTTGATGAGAATTCCTGGTCATAAAAATCATTTTGTATTGTAGACAACTTTTTATCTTTATTGTTTTCTGACGAAAGAAATGACTCCGTATCGTATAAGGTACTTGCATTGGAATGATGCGCATTTCCATACTCCCCTGAAAGCGGAGGTGTTTGCGAAAGATCACCATTCTCTTTACTACTTACTCCACGAGGAAGGTTGCTGCTTAACCCATATGCATTACAAACGAGAAAATTTCTATTTAATAAAGGTTCCAATACTTGCAACGGTTTCATTTGTTTTAGATGGGTCATTAAATTATCAATGAAATTGTCATAGTCTTCTTCGATTTTGGAAAGTTTTCTTGACCTTTTTTTTGGTCCAGGTACATTTGTAGTGGAGTTAACTGCGTTCGCATTACTCTCCTTACCACTTAGCAACAACCTGCGTTGCTTTTGGTATTCTCTTTTCCGTTTTTTTCTTGACTCAATATCTTTATCTACAGCTATTGTCTTCTGGTCGATAGATACAATATTGGTGGAATCATTGCATTCAGACAGTAAAATCTTTTCATTTAGTTTACTTTTATTGTCCAATTTTAAATTAACTTGGGTATTCGAATTTTGTGTCTCGTTATCATATCTTGATGGCACTTTTGACTTTGCAGATGCATCTAACAGATTATTAACATTAGATTTAGTTCTTATATATTCGCTCTTTTCCGCATTTTCTGATGGGTCCGTCAAAGCCGGAAAAGATGATACAAAACTGGAAAAATGTTCAACGTTTGTCTCTTCTTTCCGCTCAGTGCTAGGTGTGAAAATGGTTGACACATCACTGTCCAAAGTTTGATTATTTATGCTGCCAGAGCAAATGGTTGAGGTCATTAATTTTTTTCAAAAATTTTAGATATATATTATTCATGCTTAATTAAATTATCGCTAATTTAATAATTTACAGAAGTATTCTTTTTTGAAACAAATAAAGTTATGTCCTTTAAAAATAGTACACCAATTTTAAATAATTTAAGTACATAATTAAAACTTACAATTATTAAGGTATCGAAAACTTATTTATATTAATAAAAATATAAAAATATTATTCTGCCACTTTATTATCATTAATATGCAATGATACTGGAAACATCCAGTTAAGCATATCAATATTTCATTTATTCAAAAACAAAACTTTAGCTACTTGGAGTATAAAAAAGCCTTTGAAAATTATTTATTCTTTTGAAATCAGTATTATAGAATACCTAACACGTTTCTGTTTTTAAGTGTCTTTTAAATGTAATTTTCATATTCAATTTAAAATATATCAATATATTGATACAAAATGTGTCTATTCAACAGCAACTAAAAATGTACAAATATGTATAAAATTCATTATTAAGAAGGTATTTAAAAAGAAATGTTTCTTATAAAATTCCCTTTCATTAATTATAGTGTTTTTCATATTTCTTGGTTCAATTTATCTAAAATTTCAGCAATCTTTTTTGTTTAATTTATAAATTTTACAACAATGTAACGGTTGCCTTGAATAGGTAAATATCACGTTAAATGTATGTTCACGCACCAATGTTTCGTTAAATGTGGACAACAATACTATATGCCTGGGTAATATTGCTCTACGCTCTGATATAGTCTGATAGCAACAATGCAATTCGAGGTAACATAAGTATATAATTTTCAAAGGCCTTGGTCAAAATTAGGTCGTAGTAATTTTTTTACTTACGTTTTGTTTAAGGGACATATATTTCCCAGTGAATTTCCTTCTTTCGCCTCGTTTCCATTGCATTCCTTTGGCTGTGTATTATGTGAGTAGTTTTGTTGGGGTGTATTACTGGTATCATTTTTCTCACACGTAGTTTTACTTGCTTTAAACGACTCATTTTCAAGGTCCTGTCCAGGAACTGTTAATTTAGAGCGACACGGATCATCTAATGGGAATGGGCTAATGTTTGGGTTGGAGACAAACGACGTTTCCTTTGAAATTACTTGAACACACTTTATTTTTCCGTCATTTTGAGATACCGTTACTTCATTGTTGATTTTATTTAGTAAATCTTCTTGAGTGTCAGATTTCTGTGATTTTGGAATTTCACTTTGAACCGATGCTGCAGTTGTCGCAGGGACAGGAGGTATAACTGGACGAGCCAACTGCGCCTCCAGAGAACTAACTAAACCCAAACTAGGAGCACGTACATTAATTACTTTTCTGGCAGATAATACTTGACTACAAACAGATGCAGGTGTTGAGTTCGTAACTGGGTTAAGCATATTTGTAGATATGGACGTGTGTAAATTTAGATTTTGTGAACTACTCGAATTTTGAAGAAGTTTCTTAAGCAGTACATTGTTGGAATCCTCTGATTTAGGAACAGTTATAGGCGACTTGTTAAGTTCAATGTTTCCATGCTTGTCAAGATTTTTTATGGCTTTTGCGTCAACGTAGGAATGCGGATTATCAACAGCTTCTTTTTTGTTCAAACTCTCAAATACATCTGCACTGACCTCAGGATTTTCATATTTGTTGCGTTTTGTAGGTAAAATATCGACATTTTGTGAAATATTCTGACGATGCTCTTGTTCATGTACTTCAAGTGATTTACATCGCTTATCTAAATGTTGGCCCAGTGAAGATAGCGTGTAGGGTGTTACTTTGACTGTTTTACGAGGTAGTAGGCTCTGATCAGTTGAATTTAGTAAACTAGGAGGCTGTACTGCGACTGATATAACAGCAGATTTATTAATTGGACTTGTATCTTGTGAATGTTGTGAGTGATTTTGTGTCGATGAATTATTACTGGTATTAAAAGGCTGTACCGTATTCATTGAACTGACTGCTGATACATTAAGGGCACTTGAAACTGTTAAATTGATTTTTTTTATCTTCTGATCAATTAAGTTAGCGTTTCTAACCGAATTAGATACTATAGTCGCTTTCGATTGTTGGTTGGTGTTATTTTTCGATAAAACTAACGAAATATTTTTTGGAATCGAAATTATAGATGAAGAATTTAATTTTCCACATAAATTATTCAGATTTGCTTGCTTTGTACTATGGAATTCTGTCTGTACATTATTATCTGACACACCTGTTGAAACGGATACGCAAGTGGTTGTAGCTGACGTAGTAATTAATTGAGGGACATTTTGTCTAATTATACTGACAGCTGGATAAATATTTGTGTTTCCTTGTTGTTCCGTATTCTTTGACAATGGCGTCAGTAAAGGTAAGATATTTACATTTGGATTTAAAACTTTTTTAATAGTAGCCGCTGTTTTATTTAGGGGGATTTCATCAGTGACTGGAGATACTATCTTCAGTGAATTTTGTATGGAACCTAAAGTTTTTGATATATTGGAGTCGAGCATATGGTTATCACTGATGGATGTTTCTACTTTTTCATTTGTAAAATCCATTTTGTCCATGACAGCATTACTGTCAGTTACACTTGATCCATCTTCTAAATTGGCATTATTATGTAATAATCCTCCGGAATCTGTTTTGAAATTAATTTTTTTTGAACTCGATTGATTGAGAGCTATATTTGGTTTAGCTTTTGATACGGCAATGGTAACAAGTCCTGAATTAGGCTGCGAATTTGTTGCTACTGAACACTGAAGTTGTGGTAGTTTCTTACCAAAAACTTTAGTTTGAACCAATTTTGTTGTTGACACTGGTTTAATTTGAAGTTGTGAAAGTGATACTATAGTTGGATGACTGCCTTTATACCCTTGCTTTGTAGTCAGAATTTTGCTCAAATTTATTTGCGTTTGAGAAGAGAGTTGCTGTGAAGACGTTTGCGTATTCGCTTGGGATTGCTTCTGAATCTCGGTGGATCCTGAGTTGCTTTGATGTACATGTTGTGAAGAATTTAGAGGCTTTAATAATGGAACAGATATTGTGGTATTACCAATTGAAACTTTTGCTGTAGTTTGTGTAACCTCCGATGCCAGTTTTTTACTTGTCGTCATTACTTGCTGATTCTTCAAATTTGGAGAAATATTCCTTCTATTCAATACTGTTGCATTTTGTGGTAAGCCGGCGGATATTGTACTTGCAGTGGTTATACGTGTGTAAGTCACTGTACTTGGTCGCATAATATTTCCACCTGAAGCTACCACACGAGATAGCGATCCAGAATGACTATTATCAGAACTTAAAGACAATTGCTGTATTGGCTTTTGTTCCTGTATAGATGACAACATGACAACATCAAATTCATTAGTATTTATTTCTTGATTTAAAGGCAATATGCCTATATCAGCTGTTTCCGTTTGTCCAGAACATTTGGAATTTAACTCTTTTCGTCCCGTTATGTTAGTATTAAGCAGAGTGTTACTTGTTTCAGGTATAGGCTTATTTCTGGTGCTTTTATCACAATCTTTGTCAACAATATAGTCTGCTGCACTGGACGAAATAACCACAAAGTCTTCTGAATTACGTGGACTCGATGGTGATGGGATAGTTATATTTCGGATGTTGTTAAAAGCTGATTTTCCTTTTTCTCCAGATACTTCACCATCTTGATTTGGAAAATTTTGAAAAGTTTTTACCACAGATTCTTTTTTGAAACTCTTCTTTGTATGTTCGTCCTTGATGCTCTCATTCACTGGTTTCTTAATTAAAATACCATCAGTATTCCAAACAGTATTATCTAATTTAATTTTCTTCGTGGAACTTATACTTATCTCTGTTGAATTATTACGTTTTACTGAAGTAGTATTATTGCCTTGGAAGTTATGTTTTGGATTTTCAGAAGTTGCAATATTTTTTATTTGATTCATGATTTTTTGTTACACTTTACCATTTATGAGTCAAAATATTTATGAATAATAAGAAATCTGTAAATATACAAATAATTAATTAGCTGTTTGGAGGGAAGGCAGATTAATAGACATTGTAAATAATTTTTTTAGACTACATAGTAACGATCGCAACACTAAATATTTCCAGTTAATACCTTTAATTAGAATCAAAAAATTGTGCGGCTGTATCTTACAACTGCCTAAATGATGATAATTTAAATGAAAAATTGTGTGCGAGCAATTTGCAAAATAAACATTTTTCTTCATATGATATTCCTTTAAGGTGAGAAAATTCGAAATATTTGACATTTATTTTGTTATCGAATATTTTTGTGCGAGCAAAATAATTAGTATATAAATATGTCCCCTTGAATAAAAACTGTTATTGACAATGCAACAATAAATAATGGATATAAATTATTGTTTAAAAAGAACATTTTATAAACAATTAGTTATCTTATTATAAAATTTAACATTAACATTTTAAAGAAAGTGCCTACTAAAATGCGAACATACCTTGTGGCTCTGCGACCTTTATTTAATAAAAAAAACACTACACAAAACATACAAACTTTTCCTTACAATCCATTCTTGAATAATATGCTATGACAATATCGTTGAATCCTGCACATACAATTAAACAAGTAACAATATTCACTTCCAGCATTCACAAATAGTGCGTTAAATAAATTTACTTTAGTATCTTCTAACTTTAATTTCTTAAAAGTTTTCTTTGATACTGCTTTACATGAAAAATATTAAAGTTGTTTTAATAGAGAAACGGTTTGGAAAAAGGAACACAACAGAGCGTCTTTTCAAAAGGGATAGGGAGCTCTATACATATTCACAAATGTAGTAGCCATCTTTATAAGAAAAACTGAAAGAAAATACCTATATGTGCATACATACATATATTTGCATATGTAAACAATTATGACGAAAATTCGACAAGTTTTTTATGAAAATATGTATGTCTTAATGATTGCGAAAATGACATTTTAAATATTATAAATGTCAAAAGCTGTTATTTAGGTAATTATAATTCACTAAGATGCATAAATCTTCTCAGATAAAATTTATGAAATATCGGACAATGTATTTTTGTAACTTTATTATAAGGTTTTCATATTACAAAAAAACCTTTTGATCTTGCGGCCCGAAACGGTCGATAGACAATATCTCTCTTCTACCTAATTCTGCTGTATGATATGATACTTTAAGTTTCATTCCTTTGGGTGCCATGCCACCAACGACTACATCGTAATAAATATTTCTTATCTATCCAATTATCTTTCGCTTTTACATCAATTCACCATTCTATTGTAAAATTCATATTCATCATTCCTCATATTTTAAATATACATATAAGTATGAGCATATTTATTAAAAAAAATAGTAAAACTTATTATAATGAAAAATAAAATAAATAAATACAAAAAATAATACATTATAAAACCTTAAAACGGCAAATAAGACTTTATGTCCGGTGAATCCTTTGGTGAGCTCAAATTAGAAACAGGACTTGGAGAGCGAGCTTGTGCTTGGTGCTGCTCTGATTCAATTGTTCTCTGCTGATCAATTGTAAGAGCTTTTTGAGGATTTCCTGTAATTGAACAACTATTAATATAAATTCTATTCAGCATGAATATTTAACCATTTTGTGAATTTATCATTTGGCGTGCAGGAGCGTGTGGTGTAAGTGAAGATTGACGTATAATAAAAGATTGATTGCTTATCTGATCAGCTGTTTCTATAGTAGTAGGAAGATCCAAAAGCCTTTGGTTTTGAATTCCATCTCCTGGTCCCATATGTGAAATGTGATTAAAATTTGTTGGAGCTGATATCATTTTAGATCTCCTGTCGCTTGTGCTAAATTGAGAAATCAATTTCAAAAGTTTTTAACTTCAAATATAAATATGTTATATAAGCAAATAAGATAAATACGTTAAGAAGTTTACGTTTTGTTAAAATTATGTACACATTTTCAAAATTTTTGTTTTGTTTTAATTATTTTATTTACCTTTTAAATGACTTGTTCACTTCGCGAACAGAAAATCTTCGCCGAGGATTTTTAGATCCTAATTTTTCTGCAGAACCAATGTGAATAAGTTCTTCTATAAATAAAGGAAAATAAAATTCCTATAAAATCTTGGACAACACAATAATAAAAACATACTTGTGTGTATGTTAGCTAAATATACAACAATAGGCGCATCGTTAACATAAGTCAAAACGAAATTTGTTTGTGGTCCTAACGGTTGCGCTCGTTTTAGTCCAATTGACTGCACCCAATCTGCGGTTTGGGTGTTGAAAATGTCCACATGCGTTTCCGAAAATACTAGCAAATGTCCATCCAAATACGCTGAAAAGAATAATAAAAATTATATGTAAACCATAAAACCATTTTGCTAATAATCCTAATTTTTATGAAGAAAGGGGAAGCATAAGCTAAACATAATGATGTAATATATTAATTAATATTAGCATGTAATTGTAAAAATATTAAGTTACTTATGTGAGTTGGATTAGCTGGATATGTAATTTCCCGATCCCTGGATTTTCTTCCTTGAAGATCCACGTAAATAGCCAAAGTTTGAAACACCAATAAATATTCTCCGAATATTCCTCCGGGACACTGTATTTCTATTACACGAACGGCATCCACGCCAGAATAATTTAAAAAGGCACACAATTGATTTTCCGGATGTATTAATGCTACGAATTAAATATTTATATTAGCCAAAAAACTAGAAAATGTATGATGTCATCTTACAAGTAGTCGTCGCTTCGCCCTGTAAATAATAGGCAGTGAAGCCGCTTTGATGACCGATAACAAGCCTAATGTCTGACAAAATTTGAAGGCTCTGGACTGGATACGCCACGGTGAATTCACACATTTTTTGATGCCTTAAATGGTTTCGATTTATCTCATACACCACCACTTGTGTTTGATTGGTTGGACGCTTCAATGCTACGACAAACGCATAAACATTGACCGGAGATCGACGAATGATGCCGGTACATGCCGCAATACAATTTTTTGAGTCTGAAACTTTTATCCACTCCACGTCGCTCACTTCCAAAGCTCTTATGGGAAGTAAGCGTATATGCCTTTGTTTACCGCACAAAATGACTAGAATGTGCTCTTCTTCTACGTACCACATTTGAATAATCTTTTTACTTTCACCAATGCGATTTATTTCTATGAAAATCGAATTGAAATTATATGACAATGTTATTTTATATATTCTTGTCTTGTTTATTTTACAATCCTGATACTAAAACTACTTAATAAAATGCATATGTATATATAAATTCATATTTATATGTACGTTAGTTATCTACATCAAAAAAACATTGATATAACAATACAAACACAATAGCATATGAAATGATATATGTATGTACACATATAATGTTATTATTGTTGTCCTATCACGTATAACCGCATCTTGTATCTTTGAAAATTCGAATGTAATTTGAATATTCAATACATGGTTTACTTACCATATTCTTCTAGATTAATACAATATAAGCCATCCTCTGTTCCCAATAAAAACTGATCAGGGTAAACTATAACGGAGCTTAATGCGCTCCTCACTATTGTCAGAGAACTGTCTAGTATTTCGTGTACTTTAAATATTGCTGTATTCGGGAGATTATTGCGTTTTAGTATGCGATGTAATTCACCTAAGGCAACTACCCATTTTCGCTTCTCTGTTTCATTGTCTGCCAACATTAGGGTATTACACGTGGACCCTCCTTCAATCAACGAAGTCTTAATCTAAAATTTCATGAACATGAAGGGAATTCGCACTTTTTAAATAACTTGTGAATCTTATTTACATATATTGCTATAATAATCAAAATTAAAAAGTCGCAAATACTTACCCTAAAAATACATGGCACATCTTTCTTTGTAGCATGTATGACGTCACTCTCTCGAACACTAGCAACAGCAAATTCTGGATCTCTCATATCTAGAACTTGTGAAACATTCACACTGGGCAAAGCACTTCTTTCCGCTGATATATCGTACAAGAATAACTTGAAATCGCATACGACTACAAATTGACGCACCCAACCCCTTTTTATAACACCCATCTTCGGCACTTTTACATATCCCTCATAAGCTGTACCAATCCCTCGAGTTGGGTCAATGCCCAACGGCCGCTTCGTTTGATCGATTGGCACAGGGCATATTGTAGGAACTTTCTGACAACAAACAGTGTGGCAGGCAAACCCACAAAACTCACATACAACACCTTGTCTGGTTAGGCCAACCATCAGTGAAGTGCAGTGGTTACATTTTGTTGGGCTGCTGAAAGTTCTAACCAAAAACTGGTGTACTTTTGTAGCTGCTACATTCGTAGGATGCAAATCAAGAGGTTTAACACTAATGCTGCTTTTAGAGCTTGACTTACTATGATGGCCGTGAATGTCATCCAAATCACTATTATCTTGCTCATTTTTGTAGTCTGTTGTTAGAAAATGTTTTTTTTCTACCATATAATATGGATACAATGAATCCAGCTTAGAGTTTTGCGGGTAACGAATAGTATACGAACTACTTGAATTTGCAGAGGAGTTTTGAGTTTGTTTTAAATTTCCAAGTGACAAATTATTATTAAATGAACTACCCTGTAATACAACAAAAAAAAAATTTTAAGTTATCATTCATGGACATTATTAGCAAACATACCATAACATCCCTGGAAATATTGCTATCAGCATCAATATCCGGAATTTCAATATTTCCTGTAGATTCCTTAAAGAAATAGTTACAAGACGTTTGCGAAGAAGGTCTTTCCAGAACTGTTTAAAATTATCAGTTATATATCGCAAAATCGTTGATAAAAACGGAGATTAAAAAAGCGTAAATTTCAATACATAAATACAATTATGCAATCAATGTATTTATTAGTTGTGTTATTAGGCAGTAAACCAGGCAATTGGATCGTACGGTATAACACGCATCGTTGTAGGATCAAAAAAAGCGACATGAAATGAGAAAAATGTGGATTATTAGCATGAAACATAAAAAACGCAATGAAAAAATAAGCAAAATATATAATGTGTATATAATTTAATGCAAAAGTGAAAAGTTTAACGAGTTTTTAATGTCTAAATTACAATTTTTATATTAATAGGAATATTAACATATTTACATATGGGTATGATACGGTTCAATATACGTATGTATAACTATGCATGATTTCTGCAATCTGCTTAATTTTACATACATACATATATACACGCCACATTACTTATATGGTGTCATAAAAGCACTTCCAGTTAGCAAAATTTAATTTTAAACCCTTATTTCATGAACAAATTCAAATTAAATTGCTGGTATACCAACTGTAAACTTAAATAAGTGTTTACTAATATATACCGAAGGTTTACATTAACAACACCAGGACACACTTTATATAAAAGCTTAGGTTTCATATGTGCTTCTTGAAATAATAGCACGTATCGTTTTATAAGCTCTGCTCTTTTTAATTTAAATTTGAGTTATACTCAACAGTTATTGATATTAACACAAATTGATTTGTTAGTTTTAGTAAACAAACTCGTAAGGAATGCAAATATGTACGTATGTTGGATTTATGATAACTGAAAAAATATTTCATGCTGAAAATACGCAATTAGTTAAAAGATAAACAAACGATTTTGATAGCATATCTGCAAACACTTCATTTTCATCATACGTATTTCAAGTATTATTTAATTTTATTATTTATTGTTTTTCTTTATTTCAATTGTTAATTAAAACTGATTAACAACATTAAACAATAAATTTGAGAAATACGATGAAAGTCAATGAAAGAAAGCTTAGTTTTTAAGTTTATCGTGTAGACCCCCTTATAAAATATTGTGTGATCGTTTTAATCTTTTTTTATTAACTGAAGATCCGCTCCTAAAATTTTTTAACTGAAAACAAATTTGCAAAGTTATAATCGCGTAACAAAAATAAAAATATGCCTACAAAACACGATGTAACTCCAACCCATAAAGATATGCTACAACGGTGTACAACTTTTTTTGCAAATCTATGGAGATTTTGAATAATAAACTGCGATCTTTCGTGCATTGGTTCTTGTTGGGCTTGTTGAACTTGCAGTGAAAATCTTAACACATCTATTATATTAGTTGCCCCTGCCATTGAGTTGGTATCTATGCTTTCATTTGCTTTTTTCAAATTAGTAATTAACACATTAAGAGGTTCGGCAAGCTCCGTGAGTTTGCCCTGATGAATATTTATTGGCGTGTTTCTGCAGAATTCTGTTGTCATGCTTTTTCCAATTCTTCGCCCTCGTACTGGGCTTAACTTCATACTATCATCCAATAACTTAGTTAGCATATCTTGTATATACAATTTATCTACAAATTATGAATTAAAAATAAATATTGAATAAATATTTCTGTCAATATGACTAAATAAAAAATGAACTAAGCTTAATATCTACTTATATAAACAATATCTTAGATAGTTTTTCAGGCAAATTAATTAATAACTGTCATCTAGAAAATCTTTTTATATGATAATTTTTATGCGCAACTTTTTTCCAGTGTTACTAAAATTTATTGGTTCTAGTATTATATATCCGAATATTTCAAACATCATTTAAAACTGATTACACAAAGAATTTCATACAAACATTCTGTTCCACGTTGTCATTTTAATTCGTATTTAGAAAATTGTATAACAATTTTCTTTATTACTGATAAGACGCTTAATATTAAATACTATGATATACAGTAAAAAAGAAAAGCGTACTTACATCCTTCTGAAGTTTCTAATGTTTTTTGAATATCACGGATTTCATTTTCCTTATGATGAAGCTCGTATAAGGCAGAATCACAACGGTTACGACTTTCCCGTAGATCCCTAAAAATAAAAAAAATAGACGATAATTGTTATAAATATTTGAAACATTTGTACCATAAGTGAAAATAGATGCTGAAAAACAAACAGTTTCTATTGATATGTTAATAACTTTAAGCATAAATAAGTTATAAGTTACAAGATATAATTAAGTTTCAGTTAAAACATATTTTATCGTTTGGTTTATAATATGTGAAACATTTGAATGCAGCGTAAACATTCGAAAAATATGTTTTTAAGTAGAAATTGTCCCCAACTTTTCACCTCTCCGAACCGTTCGATACCAAGCGAGGTTTCAGACAAGGGAACTCCCTATCGTGTGACTTCTTCAACCTATTGCTGGAGAAAATATTGAAGCATATGGGTTTGGTCGTGGACGAAGAAAAGACGACATATCTCCTGTCAAACAGTCATCGCATTTACTACTTGGCTTTCATGTCTCTGTTGACAGTCATAACTTTAAAGTCGTAGTTAAATTCGTATATCTTGGAACGAGTATCAACACTAACGATATCATCCTTGAAATCCAACGCAGAATCATTCTTGCCAACAGGTGCTACTTTGGACTCAAAAGTGAAATTCTCTTTCGGCGAACAAAGACCAAACTCTATAAGTTCCTTATCATTCCCGTACGCTCTATTATGCGGAGACATGGATAATGACATCATTTGATGAGTCGGTTTTAGGCGTGTTAGTGAAAATTTTTGCGAAAGATTTATGGTCCTTTGAGCATTAGCAACGGCGGGTACTGCAGTCGATGGAACGATGAGCTGTACGAGATATTTGGCGACATTGACATACATAGTTCATAGCTAAATAGCGAAAAAAGGTGACTACGCCAGTAAAGATAAAAAAATAGTTATATACTTTAAATTGTAAACACATACTTCTGAGTTGCAATTAATTCTGCTCGTGTCCTACTAAGTTCTTCCGAAATAAGCGTTTTTGCCTGGATCTCAGCCTGAAGTGAACTTTGCAAATTTAATAACTCCATCTTATCAAGTTTTTGAGAACGTCTATTTCGCCAATTTTTCGTTTCATATGTTTGCTGAAATGAACCTATGCATAAATAGAAAAACATTTAATAACATAATTTAGTTTATGAAAGCAATGTGGATAATGATAGAAATAGTATAAATATAACGCACGAGGATATGCATTATCCAAAGAGCATCAGTAATTAGCACAATACCCCATAATATTAGGAAATTAAATAATCCATGAATACTAGACAACTATAGGTATTTTTTTCTTAAAATATACAGTGAATGATATTCGATTTTACTAGAAAATATGAAATACACGATACAAGTGGGCAATATGTATTGCATATTCTGTGATCATTTTAACATGTATAAAACAATGTATTCAGCAAATAAACTTTTAAAATTAGTGGAGTTGCTTCTTAAGAAGATCCATTTTTTTCAATTAGATTAGTATCTTAAATATATTTTGATTAATTAGAATTATTTACCTGAGTGTTTTAGATATTCAACCTCCTCAGTCATTTTTGTTGCTAAGGCTTGTAAGTAACTTCGAGCATCCTTTTCATCAGATACCCATTGTATTATTTCGGACATTTGGCGTTCCCATTGTATTATAGCTTGTCGCTTTGTCCTATCGTTTTTGAAATAAAAAAAGCCAATGTACCAATGTATACTGAATTTGAATATAATTTGCAACAAAGATGCGCCTACATAAAAAGTACCTTAATTCTTCAGAATTATTTTGGTCTTCTATTTGCTTTGTTTGTAATTGTCTTATAGATTCTTTGAGATTTTCCATTTCTGATATTAATCTTCTTTTTTCTTCCACCCATATACTCTTCTCTTGCTCATACATTTTTTTCTGTTCACTTAATGTATCTACAGTGTCGTTTTGAGATTCTAATCTACTTAAGTCGCATTTTTCACGAGTTTTTTGAAGTTCTATTATTAAAAAGTCCCGATTCTTTTCGGATTCCATAAGCTGCTCTCGCAGTTCAGATAGCTCAATGTTAAAGCGGGTTTGTTGCTGATTCAGTTTTTCCGAATATTGTACCTCAATTCTTTCAATTTCATATCGCAACGGTTCATTCGCTGGGAAAGTGGAGTTCATATCTGTATTACTTTTACTTCGTAATTCTGACTGTAGCTGGCGACAATATTCTTCAGAGCGTTCTCTTTGTTTTTTTTCTTTAGCCATGTCAGTTATAGCATCTTCAACTCGTAGCTCAAGTTCCCGTCGATTTTTATCTGCCTTTCGAAGATCATTTCGCAAGTTGTCTATTTTTTTCATAACTGATTCCAACTCTTCCTCTTTATCACGAACCTATTAAATATTTTTAATAAAACAATTGGACAAATCACATTAAAAACAAATTTCAATTTTATAAACCGGGCACTTATACCGAAACGCTCACCTGTCGTGATAATTTTTGTTTTTGAGAACGTAATTCGGATAATTTATCGGTAACTTCTGCGTATTCCATCATTGCCAATTTTCGTTGGCATATGGCATCATTTAATTCGGATTCTTGAGTTTTTATTCTATCCAGTGCTTCACCGTACTCTTTGGATGTGAGACATTTTTCCCGTTTCACTTCGTTCAATTCTTGTTCCAATTCTTTCAACCGAGCTAAATAAGCGGTATTGTTGCAATCTTCGGGTGTTACCTTTTCAATAATTTCTAAGTTTTTTAATTTGTTTTCAAGCTCATAGTTTTTCCGTTTTAAACAATTTATTTCTTCAATGAGATTACATTTTTCATCCATTATTTCTGGATTCACAGATTTGTCTGTGTCGACAAATGTATGGCTATAATTAATTTCAACCTTTCCCAAATCAGATAAAGAGCTACATTGAGTAAAAGTAAACCCGATGAATGGCAAGTGAAGACCAGAAAATGCAATATTTGCACCTGGTGGCACAGTGTCGGAGAGATGCATATCTGTGTCATCAACATCAAAATTTGATGTATCAGTTGGACTTGACACTTCAGGTATATAGGGGGCTTGACTATATCTAAGATTGTCCCAATCTAATCCAGCAAACCAAGGATGACTTTTAAAATCATCTGTACCATTTTGACCTAACCGATTTTCAGGTGCACAAATGAGCTTCCGCATTAAATCTTTTGCTTCTTCTGATACAACATAATCAAGAGTCTCCTCAGCAGGAAAGTCGAAACAGTTTTGATGGTTCATTATCTTTCCATATGTTTCAACAAGACTCTCGGCATAAAATGGTGTCTCGCCATATAACATTTCATACATGCAAACTCCAAGCGACCACCAATCACATTCAGCTCCGTATCTACCCTGACCATCTTCCATTGCTCGAAGTATTTCAGGAGAAATGTAATCCGGGGTACCCACGGCTACATTTGATTGGACCATTCCATCCATCCCGATTCGTAAACAAGATCCGAAATCAGCTAACCGTATGTGTCCTTTCATGTCGAGCACCAAATTATCTGGTTTTATGTCACGGTGTACATATTGAAGTTTATGTATGCTATCTATCGCCAAAATTGTTTCAGCAATATAAAATTTCGCCATATCCTCGGGTAATCGATCTTCAAATTTGCTTAAAAGTGTTAACAAATCTCCACCACAGTAATAATCCATTACAAGATACTGTTCAATTTATATAAAAAAAAAAAACATTATTGTCTACCCTTACAAAATTACACAATTAAATATCCTTAGATTCATAATTACCAAATTGCTATCATCCTGAAAAGCATAATGTAAATTTGTTATCCATTGTCTATCACCGTAGACTAAAACATCGCGTTCTTCTCGGAAACACGCTGTTTCAGCACGTTTAAGCATTTCCCATTTGTTTAATGTTTTCATTGCGAATATCTGGTGCGTTGCAAGCATTCGAACAACACATACTTCCCCAAAAGCGCCACGCCCAATAATTTTAATTGTTTCAAAATCATCTCTAGATAAACGTAGTTGTTTAAACAATGTAGCCACTGGTTTTACTATAAAAAACAAATTGTTTATAAGTACTAATAATTATAATATTTTTCGCTCAGTATCAGCAAAAAAAAAACGAACTAATTTAAAAATAACAAGTTCCCAACCTTATCCAACATGCATTATGTTTATAAAAACAAGATGTGACATGATATTAATACATAGATATATATTCATATTAATTAGTAATTTACAAACAATTTTTTAAATGTAAGAAATGTATGCTTCTATATCAAAATAACAATATGTATATATGAAGAACGTAATTTGATTAGGTATAAGCCAATATATACAAATCCACTTACCCAACTTTATAAAATCAGCCAACGTTTTCTCTCTTCTCAATGATGAGTTGCAGCATTCATCGTATAAAACAAGCAGAGCGTCCAACAGTGTTTCAATTGAAACAGCTTTACCATCAACGTTTGAAAGTATATCGGTTTTTTCTTGTAAGTAAGTTTTTGCTGTCAGCAATCCATTGGTTACTCCTTTTTGAAATATTAACGATTCTAATATTTTCAATCGCATAGCAAATCTATTGCCGCTGTGTACTTTTTAAAAATAAGATACATTCAAATATTAAATCCACTAATATGAATATTTTTTATTGTATGAAAATGCCTTAAAGAATAAAATAATAACGATTTGATAAATTTGATATTATTTGGTACAATAATATTAACTATTAAATGTCATTACCAACCCACATAACTTAAAATAGATCTAGGAATATACATATTTGCTTGGGAAAACAGATATTGTCGTATGCTATATACAGATGTAAATTACAACAATACTTCATTATTTAAAAGTGTGTCTCCTAATTGCAAACATATTTTAATCATATCTTTTCAGATGAACAACCATTACAAGGTTAATTGGATATGTAAATAATATTAAACTTAAAGCATTGTAACCGGAAAATTGCAAAAAATTGTTTTTTCTCCCGATTGTACATAGACCATATATAGCACAACAATTGCCTAAATATGCTCAACAAAAAGTATTCTGAATTTTTCCACAAATGTATTTACCGACAGAATCCGAGCTTTCTGTTTTAAAACTCATACTAAGTTTTTGTTTTCTTTTCCATTTACGTTCATGCAATCATTTCTTGAATAAGTACAATTCACTTAACTACGGCTCACGAATAAATTTGCTGAAATCACAACAATTTGACGGTGTGGAAAATTTATGAAATGACGCACATAATGCAACCCGAATACACTGGAAAATAATAGAGTTGCCAAGATTTATATAAATCCCCAGCTTCATATATAAACATTAGAGCCATAGATGTACTTGTTTATTTCCATTCTCTCTAGCTATCACTTGCTTAACACCACCAAAAAAGAGACAAACCTCTAGAGTTCATCATGATCGATTTTGAATGGCTGCATGTCTGCAGTGCGTTCTTTAAAATGCACTTTGATAAACCCTTTTTTGACCCTCTAGCGGACACAGGCGTCCGAAAAGAAAGGTGTCTGAAATTGTCCTATTTATATAAGCCAAGTGCACTTTATTTATCGATTATAATTGTCGAAAAAAAAAATTGTGATAGATTTATCAATCCTGTCAAAACTCTCTGGTAGGGCTGTCGGGTAATTAACCAATACTTGGCTTTTAGGGGGTTAACGATAATAAGATAACATCTATCGCCTATAGAGGCGCTGTAAAGTAGATTATCAGTGAATGCAGAGAAAGAATCGGTGTTTTGAAATACCATCATTGTTTCGAAAATGTGTTGACTTATATATCAAAAGCAAAATCATTGTTCTGGTATTGAACGTTTTTTGCAAAATTCCAAATTCAAAATGAATACTTTTAAATGATTATGACTGAGGATATGTGATGACTGATTTGACATTAATTTCAGAAACTTCTTATAAGCAGGAAAAATAAATACATACATATATATAGTAATGTAATAGCACATACATAGGAAAAATTCTTTTCTTATAGAAAAACACAAACGATTTGTGTTTATTTACTTTCTCCAATTGATAACAGCTTTAATAAATAATAAAAGAATTTGCTACTTTGCATATTGCTAGTTTTATAACTTTGGCGATGAAACAGCTACGGACCCCGTCGGCAAGCTCTGCCCGGATTCCGGTTCCACTATTTCTTTATTTTCATCTGGCATTACTCTATCTACAACATGTTTATGTATAAGTCCATCGGGTCCTAAATAACAAACGGAAAATCCATCATACCATGACTCCTGCTCGTCAAAAATTTCTTTCATTTGCCATAGTTTATATTTCCAAAACGAAAGCATAACTTTTAGTCCAGATATACCACGAATTCTCCATCTAATTTTTACAGTATAATCTTCAGTATGTTTTGTAATTTTAAGCACTTCAAACTTGACGTAAGCATATTTTAAATGCCCTACTGTTCGCAAAAGTGCGATTTGTTTCACGTAATGGTACAATCCAATTGTTTGTTTGCCGGTAATATTGTTTTCAAATACCAAATTAGGGCTGTAAATCGAATAATCTAGTGGTTCTACAAATAATTTAGGCAAAGTTTCTTGTAGAACTCTGAAAGCACGATCTAGATCTTCCAATCTAGGTTGATTCGTGTTTTTTGAATGTAGAACATTATTATTATGGATTTGCCGTTTAGTTTGGTAATTAGAATCCAAAATATAGGTGCCCAATTTGTAAATTTGACACCATCTTTTATAGGAATTGTTGTTCAATGTATATAACAGGCGTGAGCATTGATGATAACTTATTCTTTGCAATGGTCGCCGTTTTATGCAATTAAAAAAGTGCGGAAAAAATGTCAACGCCATTGAAAATTTGGGATGCTGTTAGGTCTTCTGTAGTTAACTATTAAGAGAAGCGATATAAACTGCGATTAGAAATCTCTCTTACATAAGTATAAAGTAATATACAGATGCACATCACTCACTTTATTCAATTTTAGATTTTATTTCAATGATTACCCATTGCATATGATTTTCCTCCTCGTTGTTATATATTAAACATTGTGGTAGTAAGAATGGGAAATAATTTCATATTCAGCATGAAGTCGATTCATATTACCTAGAGATAAGTAAATATAATCTTAACCTTTGTGTAACTTCATTATGTTATGTTCACATTGCTTTGAGTTGGTTTGTATTCAACTTCTAAAATTCTATTTTGTTTTATACTTCATAATTGTGAAACTATTTCTTAGGATGTTATAAAAGTTATTAGTCTTCCAGAGGATATATAAAAGTTAATGAATTGTTATTTTATAAAAAAAATATGAAATCAACAAAAAATTTTTCACACAAAAACGGATAGGATTATTAGGTAAATAATTTAATGTTGCATTTAGGGTATTGTCCAGTAGTTATGTATTATTGGAATTATTAAATGCGGATACCAATAGGGTTATACCTATAGAAAGAGATACAACGTGTTTATTTTATTTATTTTGTTTCAATTTAACTTTTTATAAATCTAGACTAAATACCAATAATACTGGAAAACTTGAAATTTAAATCGTGATTGACGGATTCAATTAATTTTTAAATTTTACCTTGTTTGTCATGTTTAATCGACTTTATGAAGAAAAGCGTAGATAAATCTTCAGATGTAACAAATAAAATATAATACGAAAAATATTTAAGCCCTGTTGGTATAAACGAAGAAGTATGCAGTATTTTGTATGCATGTGCTTGTTGAGTCAAAAATAGAACAACAGCCAAGTTAGCATCGTTTATGTCTTTCCTTTCTCTACTTCCTGTTGAACGAAGACAAGTGCGAACAAAATGGTGCGTAACATTTTACATTGAAACTTTTATATCTCAATTATGCCGTTCTTGGGAAAGTATTATTAAGAATGTAATTCATCATATTGTATAGTGTCTTAAAATTTGCGTCACTACTTTATAACTTGAAGTAAAACAATGTGTTAGAAACATTACTTCAATATGTTTCCATACCGTACTAAAGATATAATTTTTATTTATTGATCAGACGAAGAAACGCCGTAACGGAGGTCGTTGCAAGCATAATCGCGGCCACGTGAAGCCGGTGCGCTGTACCAATTGTGCACGTTGTGTTCCCAAGGATAAAGCCATTAAGAAGTTTGTCATTCGTAATATTGTAGAAGCCGCTGCAGTGAGAGACATTTCTGAAGCTTCAATCTGGGAAAGTAAGTTGATCTAATTATTTTCAGTTTGTTTTTAATACCAATTTATTCCTTAGCATATATTTTGCCAAAGCTGTACGCAAAGTTGCATTATTGCGTGTCATGTGCTATCCATTCAAAGGTTGTAAGGAATAGATCCAAAGAAGCTCGTCGTATTCGCACTCCACCTGTACGAACTTTCCCTAAGGATATGGCTCGGAATCAACCAAGAAAATAGAGCAAATAAATATTTTGAAAATTGACATAACACATAAGCAGTGATTTTATTTATTTATTGTTTGAATAGTTTACAACTAGCTTTGGGTTTGGTAGAAATCTATTTAGAATTTCCATTGTTGCAAAAACACCTAAGGGATGGCTAATTTAAATGTTTTACAAAAATCTGCGCAGTTGCCGGTTTGTATGATTGACTTTCCTTCCTTGGTTTTTACAATGTTAGATCTTAACGAAAACCAAATCTATGTTTTTCTGGGTTATCTATCACTAAAATACTGGAAATGTTTCATGTTCCTCGAAATATTTTTTATTGCCACAACAATAAATAAATAAATTTCTTACTAAAATATTTCTTGAACTTTGTCGGATTCGATGAGTATAACAAAGTGAACCAGTAGCCAATGGTTACTACATGCCTGCGAAAAATATGTGGATTCGGCGACTGGCCGAGTTTCGAGTGGTTAGTAAATAAAGATCGAAATGACACTGATTTACATCTTTGTTAAGAACATACTATATTTACATTTGTATATCTTATATGACTATAGTCATCTGAAACGCAAAATAACGTAACATCACTTTTCATAAGTTTTCAGGAAAAGGATTTCAAATATATAAAATAATCTAATGGACACAATATTTGAATTTGGCTATATCTAATAGCAGAAGCTAAAGAAATGACGTAACGAATAATAATCAATAAAAATTACAATTTCTAATGCTTTCATGTTACATTGCTTTCATTTCGGAGACGATTTGAACATATCAAAATTCAGTTTTAATATTATATGTATATATGTACATACATATATGTGTACATAAAAATGAAACGCTATTTCGTTATGTACTCTCAGAACACCATAGTCCGGAAAGACGTGAAAATTTGCACAGATTCGTTTATTCCTGCCAAAGGAAATACATAGATAGAATAAATTTCAATTCAAGAAATTGAAATCCAATTTCTGTTTGTAAAATACATTACTAAATTGAAATAATTAAAAATAAAAAAATGCATCAAAAGCGTTTAGCAGATAAAATGTATTGGGTTATTTGATCTTGTTAATAGTCTTTGATTTTCATTCAGGGGATTCAGTGCAATCAGAGCCGCAGGAGAGACAAGATTGCAATAAACTTGGATATGTATGTATGCATTTAATAAATAAGCAACACCAAATTCAGATAAAAAATTTTTTGAGTACCTGTAGAACTATGATAAATTGGAAATTACAGATTTTACCTCCAAATGTAAGCAAACCTCTATTAAAGGTAAGATTACTTTTCTGAAATGTGTGATAATGGAAGCGCCTTCAAAACTCTAGGCCACTTAAACCGCTTAGCGAATGCATCTCGTTAGCTGAGAAACGAAAAATGTGTTTTCGGACATACTCGATTACCCTTGCTCACCCTATGTGAGTGGTTAATATGTCTAATTAAAGTTCTTTTTCATATTTCGATAATTTAGGTGTTCAAAAATATCTCCCGAAAATAATTTTTCAAATTTCAAATAATTTCCGAAGTTATAGCCGTTTCAGTGTCGCGACAACTGGACCGGTAAATGTTAATGTTAAACTTTAAATACATTTTTCTTGAAACTACTTTTTTTAAGGTGGTTGACATGATACACGAGTTATACTTAATGAATTCTTTTGAAATTTTATATACATATCTCTATCGGAAGTTTTTTTCAAGTCGACGCCAATTTATGTTTTTTTTTCGACAAAGGTCAATCCGGTAGCGAGATCTTTACTAATGAAGAATTTTTTTTAATTTGTTTGGTTTAGATCATTACATGGGTAGGAAAAAATTTAGGCGTCTAGTCTAGAATAACCCCACAATGTAATCTGTGGAAAAAAGAAATTGTTCTATCTGAATTACGTATGTGCAAATGATAATGGGTGTCGTCTCCTTTACGAAAAGGAGGGCCAGTCTTGAAAAGCATTACAATATTATATAAACTAAAAATAAATAAAACATTAGAATAAAAAAAAATATGCAGCAGCTTGCATGCCAGCATTTCTACCTTTTAGACGATATCATGAAAATCAGTGTTAAAATATCATTGGATAGTAAAATGTACTGGATGAATTTATTTTACATGATATGAGGTCGTCAAACTAGTTAGAGAAATATTGGCTTCTAGATTAGCCCAGGAAACGGAAACCTTCTTCATAATTTCGCTGAAATATTTAATTTATACGTAGAACTATTTTCATGTATACGTATCCATTCACCTTAATTGCATTGCTAAAAATTTGTATAAAATATGTATATGTATGTGTAGTTACATATATTTAAGCGGTTTAATAAAAGATATCATCGGATATTGTGGTACTGCATACTAGGTGAAATGAAAAGTTTCACATTTTCAAACTGTGCTTAATATCCGTTAAATTTCATTTCAGTGATCATTCTCATTATCGCGGATACGGGATTAATCTCTCTGAGTAAAAAATTAATATAAAGTGTATGTGGTACTATGGAGATTCAGACTCAAGACTTAGGGGAACAATATTTTCTTTATATCGCTGATGTTTCTGTGACATGGAAGTTAGCACAACTTATAACCTCACAAACCATCACATCTCTTATCCGAAATTAATAATTGCTTAGGTGTGAAAGTCAGACCGTCCCCGCATGTGTTATGAAAATCGCATACAAAACTTTGATTTATTTAGTATTTTATTGGATATACCATATTTTAAATGAAATTTAAACGTTTATAAAATAATCAATTAATGAAAAGTATAGGAGAGAGAACCTTACGTACAATCCTCACCTTCGATTTGAACACAATGTTCGCTCCGTAAAATTTTGAATATTTTAATAAACAAATTTGTTGTTTTGCCTTTAATAAATAAATGATGGGAGAAATACAGTCAAGTTTCCCTCCACTTTATAAACAGTGACCTTATTTAATTATATGTATTCCTTTATTAGTCTTTAAATCCCTTATAATAAAAATGTGTCATTAGAACGAAATTCTTGAGTACGTGTGATCTTTCATCACCCCTTACCCACGCGGTTAATGAGTTAGTTCCACACAATTTCTTACGATTTATTTAGCTTGCTGGGTACTGAATGAATATGTTACATAACAGTTCCTACATAAGGTTTTACTACCATTTTGTCCACAACCCTGGTTCTACTCAAGAGAAAAAATATAGATTTCTTGTGAGCATTCCAAAATATGAAGTGAGATTTAATTTTAATTTCATTAAAATCTATTAAGCTTATGTTAATAAAATTATTTATAAATGATTCTATATAGGTGTACATATGTATGCTGGAAGAAATTTAACTTAGATTTACATCCATATAAATGCATTTGTACGTATAGTTGATAAAACTGTAATATATTTTATATTTAGTTTTTAACATATGGTTGTATAATTTGTGGTATCATAACTACATTCTGTTATCATTAGAGTGTGTACATATGAATTCCACCAAAAGAACTTAGCTTCAAGTCATCGGTTACCATAGCAATAGATATGTAAATAAAAATTAATAATACAGGGTAAATTATCAAATCTTTTTAGCTAAAAACATTTTTATTTTTTTTTTTTATAATAATTCATATAACAAAAAGAGTTTTATTATATAAATACATAAACGCAGCACTGGCTACGAGGCCTTCATTTTTAAAGAGAACCTGTTACTAGAAAGAACTTCGCAACAAAAAGTTTTTAAATGAGAATAAACTCGTAAACAAATAGAAGTGAAACATGTTTGTACCATTTTTACATTCAAAGATTTGTTTTTAAATATCAGCAATCTTGTCATAAAGGAAAAATATGTCACGTGCCATGGTATTGAATGGTGATAAGGTCAGAAAGTACTTAATATACAATCTCCTTCAAATCTCAACTCTGACTCTTCATTCTTTCAAATTGGATGACACCCTTTATTTAGAAATGAATATTCCGGTATAAATAAGACAGGAGGATACAGCTAACAGACAGTTAAAGTTGAAAAGTAAGAAGAGTTGGGACTAAAACTTCGTAACAATAAATATTTTATATTTTACTACAATGAAAATTATTTCCATATTATCTTTAGCCGTTTGTGTTGTAGCTACAATGGCTATGCCATCAAAGGTAAGCAATAAATTTATATAGAAGACCATGAAGCAAATATAATAACTACATATACTCAAAAAATGCTATTAGTTCTTATTCGTCAAGTTTTTAAATTAAGTGCTACATATAAGTAATGCTCTTATGCGACATTTGTGGTATATTAACATTACTCAGAAAATTAGTATTAATGTAAATTGTGCAATATATAAAACATTTACTAAATTTTATCTGAAGACATCACAGCTTTGTGGTTTAATAACTTTTTGGCTTCAGCGCAATGTAAACTTTGATATTAACACATGAAAAAAATGAAAATAGAGATATATTTTATGTTAACATTTGCATGTTTGTATATCCATACGTCTACATCGTTTATATAATATCTGGGCGCAAATAAAACCTTTAAAATTAGCGGTTTATATACATACATACATATATTAGTTATTGCTTAAGTGATTATATTGTAATATACATATATATAGATCAATTGCAAAAACATATCGTTCAGTGAATTGTAACCGTTTTAATAACATATTAATTTATTATAGGTCTCAACAACGTATAATGATAATTATCCGGCTTTGAAAGGTAATTGGACGAACTGTTAACAACTACGTAATCTTGAAGCATATATCATGATTATTAACGAGTTATTTTTTAAATTTTTTTATAATTAATTTTAATTAAAAATGCGTTTCATTGAAATTTATGGATTCGACTTATTTCATTTTAATAGAAAGTTTTCTCCACTCTTAGATGAACTGTGCAACGACCACGACTATCGAACAGACAACTTCAATTTATTTGGGCAACTAATTTATCTACTTTTGACATTACCAGACGAAGATAACTATACGAAATTCAATTGCCGTAATTACTTAAGTATTTCAAAAAAAGCACTGGCTGTATTTCTTCGACTGAGAAATATTGACAGAGTGAACTATGAAAAATTCGAACCCCATCCAAAGAGAACTTTAGATAGTATTGGTGGTGGACATTTAATAAAAAGAAGCGAAAAGTTCGACTTTTAAATATTTAATTAATTTTATATCTTAAGAAATGCTGAGAATAAGTTTGTCTGTAAAATTTATTTGTTTATAAGTGCATGCACTTACCAATAATGTTAATGTTTTTTCTCTACAAAGCTGACTTTAAAGACATGAATCTGGACAATATATACGTAAGGTAAATTTGTAAACTTTGAAGTAGTGACACATTTTAATGGTTATTTCACACATATAGGATTTTATATGTATGTGTACGTATATTTATGCAATAAAATATAATCGTTGTTTATAATAACACTGCGCAAATATTTTTGTGTGAATTTTCTATGTTCAGAACTTTTTTGTAAATTATAACAAAAGAAGATAAATGTATATATTATATATCCAATAACTATCATAGGATATGGGAATATTTAAAAATGGATTCCGAATATTTTATGTACAAAAATAAATATAATGCAACCAACATTGGTAAGTTTTAATGTTAACTATGTTATAAAATTGTACAAATATGCTATGAATATTTGAAACCGCTTTGGTGTATGAACACCATTTGGCAAGTGGAAAACTTCCAGAGTTAATTTTAAAAATTATAAAAGAGTGCTAGCAGCAAATGACAAAAATTCTTATTAATTTCTAATTTTCCACTCACCATGGCAAGTTTTTATAGTTAAGTCAATTAAAAAATATTTTAGTTTCTTTTATATATTGATTTTCAATAAATAAATAAAAAGTCCCCTTTTTTAATAACCTAGGATGCTTATGGATTTGGACAACAGGATCCGGCGATGCCTCTTATCAAACTCTTTCGAAAATATTTTGACTATCATACAGAACAGATGTGTGCCACCGAAATGTGATTTAAAAAAACTCTTGTGGTACATGTATGCTACACACGAAAATGTGCCTTTTCTAGAGGAAGACAGCTGGAATAGCAACAAGATAAAAAAAAATTTTGATGAAATCGACAAGACTTCTGCCTCTTTTAGCACTCTGAATCAATTGATTTAATACTCTAGATTGTTTTGGACTATTTAAAATTTTAGATACACTTATAGGGTATACATAAAAGTGAGACACCTGCGAAAACTAAAACATATAAATACATACATATGTATGCATGTTTTATCAATGTTAGATTAGTGTTCAATGATGCCTACAAATAATATAAAGTAACATTAAATACTCTATTCTGTAAATAACCAAAGTTTTGTCTACATACATAAACATCCTATATGCTACGTTGAATACTAGAGCTAAAAATAAAAGCATTGCTTTGCAAAAAAGTTTATAATTAAAAAAAAAGATATAGTTTCTTTTCATGGTAGAAGAAAAAGAAATTGATGTCGTTTCGGAATATTAAAACAAAATTGATGATTTACTACATATCTCTGATATATTCAATAAGGTATTTTAGACCGATTGCGCCTAATTTCCATCTATCAAAATTTTGTATGTAAGGAAATACATATGTAGGTGTGTGTGAAATGTATAGAAAATGTAAATACATGTATAAATCGGGATCTTTACGGACCGTTGAGTGAAATAAGAATGGCATTTAGAGCTGTCCGTTATTTCCCAAGACAATTTTTTTGGCTGGCGCCCCTTGAAATTTCAATTTTTGTCTTAAAAGGAAATTTCCTAAGTGAAAAGGTTCCTAAGTCATCATACTATTCCCTTGTAAGTAATATGACGTTTTTATCTCTTTCATTAAACCTTAGACCTACAACTTTTAAAACAGGATATTACGCTCTACAAAAAGAGACTGATTGTGTTTTTAACATTCCTTTAAAAGTTATACGCAATGGTAAGGATGCATGTAATGTTTTTATCATGGTACAAGGGTTTTTATGGAAATAACCAATAACACCTTTTTGCAGAGCGCTAAATTTTGCATTACAAACTTCTTTTTTATTTTTTGCTTTGGAGATAAGAAGTAGAAGTTATACGCAGTTAAAGTTATTCATCAAATGGACATTCATAAAGTGCCACGTCGTATGAGCAACACACAGTTTATAAGGTACTTGTATGAATGCTCAGTAAAGTTGTTGCATAACTTCTACAAGGAATATATTTAAATCATTTAATAAATATTTTTTATTTATCGTCAACTTAATTTTAAATTAAAACGATTTGATATTGCTATCCAAATAGAAGTTAAAATTGATATAACTCCTTTTCAATGGTTGAGTTCCACTATAATTGTTTCAAACACGTTTCTATCCCCCTTCATTTTTAAAAATAATTAATTTTTATACTAATTTTTTTAATAAATACAATACATTCCACTGCTTTCTTTCTTTAATTTTTTTCGCTTTTACTTTCCTTCTATGACGTCGTATGTATGTATATGTCGCGATCGCATGTCATTAATAGTTGTTGTTTTCTCTTTTTATATCACTCTCGTTTGAGTAGTATTCTTATGGCTACTTAAAGTTCAGTGAACATACTATTTTGAAGATGAACATAAAAGAATAAAAACATATAAAGATGTAAACAATTTTATATTGGTTGTTATTCGTAACAACAACTTCAGACATTAAGTGATCGTTGCGACAGCCTTATTATTCAGAATTTCCACTTGTATAATAGCGGCGTTCTGTAACCAGTCTCTAGTCTCTATTTGAGACATTTTGAGGTAAAATCTCAATTTGTGACTAGTTACTATTCACTAAACACTCTCTAGCGTTAGTCTCAAAATATTGCCTCAAATTTGAGACCTGGTAGTTAGCAGGTCACAAAACTAAAAAGAGCTCTTGTCTGTCATTTTGAATATACTGAATAGAGACCATCATAGATATTAGTCGATTGTCGTTTTTATAAATTTTTTAAGGAACTCAAACACGAAAAAGTTAAAAATAAATAAATTTTACATACATTCGTGTATATTATGAAACAAAGTTTCTATTGATAATTATGTTTTTTGACTATGTTATAGAAAATTTAATCCAATCCAAACGGGGTTAGATCGCCGAAAAAACAGCCCTTGGTCGGATAAAATCCGAGTCAATTCCGGTGCGTAGAACCGGCTGCCGTGGGAATTGGAGGAATTTAATATTTGTTATTGACATATTTATTTTCATTCAAGTGTAAAAACATCTCATGACTGTTACTTACCTAATAGCAAAATCAAGTCTCAAAAATTGTCTCTTACTTAAAATCTCAAATTTAGAGACCTGAGAATGTATCACAGTAAAGAATCGCACAGTAAGATTACTCTGGGGCACCCTGTGCTATACAATACTTTCCGAACACCTCCTTTCAATATAATTCGTTATGTAGAACACCTTGTTGAATGCTGACTTTGTTGACGTAAAATTATTAATATATTGTGGTATTTACGTGTTATTGAAATTTAAGAGTAACGAAAATGAGTCTCGATGAAAGTAGTAAGGCGCGCATGAACTTAGCGGCTATTAAGAAAGTCGATCCGTACGCAAAAGATATTGTTGATACTTCGTCGCATGTTGCATTTTACACGTTTAATGCAGACCATAACGAGTGGGAGAAGACTGATGTTGAGGGAGCTTTTTTTATATACAGCAGGAATGCGCAACCGTTTCACAGTATTTTTATAAATAACCGTATTAATACCACCTCTTTTGTGGAGCCGATCACAAGCCAGTTGGAACTCCAATCTCAGCCGCCTTTTTTACTGTATCGCAATGAACGTTCACGGATCAGAGGTTTTTGGTTTTATAATAGTGAAGAGTGTGATCGCATCGGCAATATAGTCGGTAACTTAGTACCAAAAGTTGATGTACGAGTTTTTTCAAATGAAAGTGATGAAAAAAGCCAAATGAAAGATGAAAATGTGAATATATTTAAAATGCTCTCGAAAGCTCAGCAGGAATACAACACACAACAAAAAATTGCATCCTGTAATGTACTACAATTCTTTGCCGCTGCAAAGCCTCGGTCTACGGAAGTGCCTTTTATGCATCGGGCTATACCAAATTCTTTGTCTGTTGAACAATTAGAAAAACAACAACGCGCCAAAACGCCTAGGGGTGACACCCAGTCGTCTGATACTAGCTGCAAATATGATATGACAGAGTCTAAATCGAACAATCAAGGCACCCCAGCAGTGAATTTGGATTTCCTCTCGGGAATAGAAAGTACATGTAATACATCCGCAAAATTATGTCAGCCGACTGTAAAGCTACAAAGTTCTTGTGTTCCTTTAGTAGTTACAGAAGAAGAACGTCTTCGCCAGCTTCTTGTTAAAGAACCTCCAAAGACGACAAAGCCAGCTTTGTTGCTACCCACTATGTTTGACAAACCATCAGATGTAGGCAAAAGTTCGCCACGGAAAGAACCTCTTACCCAGTCCCAATTAATACAAGCGTTTAACTTTCTAATTCAAAATGACACTGACTTCGTTCAAAAATTACATGAGGCATACATCCAAGCTTACAATAAAGATATGCCAGGGTCATATCAATAATTACATGTCTATATTATTCGAAATAAAAATTACCATTATGTGTAATGTTAAAATTTCCAACTATTGTTAATTGTTTAAGAACCATATTTCTAAACATTCTGTTGTATGGAACAAAAACAAAAAAATGAACGATTTAAGAAAATTAAATACAGAAGTTATTGGATCAAAAAACCGTATATATTTCCCCATTCCCCCCCGACAGTTGGGTCTACATAATTGGAATGGATCCCGAGTTTTATTCGGCCAAGGAGTCAATTCGGAATCATTCCTCAATATTATTGGAGTGTTCAAACGCTACATTATACATTTCCAGATAAAATAAATGGGAGATGAGAATTAAGTACATCAGGTACTATAGTATCCCTAATATTAAAAATTGGGAAAAATAAATACATAATTACATACGAAATAATAGTGTCCTTATAATTATTTGAATCATTAAAAAATGCACGAAAAATAAATCTAGCAAGATTTTAGCCCCGAGATTTTTTTTTTTATTTTTAAATCGAAAATTTTATAAATGATTTATATTTCATTATTGTATTCATAGAGTAGCTTAAGCATAGTTGCTACGTAAACTTTTCGTAAGAAAGCAACGCTAATTTGGCCACCTATAAAATTCATTATCGCATCCGTTATTGAAAATTAAGTAGCCTAAATAACTTTTTATAAATCATAACTGCGCTTAGAGCTTAATTTACAAAATTCTTACAAAAAATAAATTTCGAGTTTGAGTAATTTAATGTTAGTAGATGCCAACGTAATGCTATTGGTTTTTACAATCATCTATTGATTTTATACGCTTTTCCTTTTCAACCGTTTCTTCATCCGACTCATCTTCATCGTCATCTTCACCATCATCATCATACTCGCCGTCATCGTCATCTTCGTCGTCAATAATATCTCCGGTGTAATAAAGAATTGCTTTTGGAATGATTCTAGCTCTTAAGAAGTGGCCTATTTCAAAGTCTGTTGCCAAAATCTATAGCAGAAAATTACTTAATAAAATACATATTTGCTAAGATATTTCTATGTTAAAACATACCCCTTGAGTTTCTTCATCCATTTCATCTTTATCTTCTGGAACATCGGGTGGGTTGAAGAAATTGAAAAATGAGTCATTGGGTACTTGTTTCACTATATTACGGACTGTTCCGCGCTCCTTATGCTTTTGTTTTTTTCTGATTGTTTTTATTGTAAGATTCATTTTTTTTTCCCAGTTGATATTACAACCCTAAAAATAGACCGTCAATACGAGTAATAATAACTACAAATAGGTACAGACCTTGCACTTATAAATTTCTGGTCCTTCAAACCCGAATGGATTGTCTTCATCGACCATAGCTTTTAAAAAATATTGTTTGGTCAGAACTTCATTTGAAAAGTACTCATTTTTATCAAAATAAAATTCCAAGGTGTAGGAATGCTAAAAATATAGGCGATTCGTTAAAGCTTAAAATATACATATATTATTTTTCATCCACCTCATCATCATATTTAATTTTGATATCCGTTAGTTTCTTTAGAACAGGTTCATCGTGTTCTTGTACCATATCACCCAATAATTCAGTATTACGAAATATCGTATACCAGAAGTTCGGAATTCCTTTTGTATCCTCGGGTATTTCCCTTATTTTTCTGAAATTTATAAAGTTAAGCTGGCGCATTAAATTTTGAAAAGGTATATTCTCTTACTTAATCATATCTTGAAATTCAGGTGACGTTTCAGAGTCCTCCAAATCATCAGATTTCCATTGGGGATTTTGTTTTGAAGGTTCTACTTGACCTGTAACAATATCTTTCCTTTTGTCAAATAGTGGCTGATACTTTTCCTGGTATTTTCGTTCTAGTTTGTAAACTTCTTCAAAGAACTCAGCTTCCAGTTTAAGGTGTTCAAGTTGTATATTTTTAAGTGCAACTACCCTATTTTGTATCGGTGCTGGTAAATTCTTTACCATCTCTTGCAAAAACTGACGCCGAAATAAAGCACCCATGCATCCAAATGGTCTAAACAATTAATTTTATAAATTTAAATATAATACCATAAAGTAATTTTTTATATCTGAAAAATTTCGCTGCCAAATCTATTAATAAAAATTATTGTAAAATGATAGTAAGTTTTGATAAACTTTTTTGAGATACAGTAAACATTTATAAAAAAAAAAAGCATAATATCCAGGTATCCTTACGATACATGTAATTTGCATTTCTTATAAATACATTATTAAGTATATGGTTCATACATCATTTTCGCGTTCTCAGAGTCTTTCCTTCCATCATCAGAATCATTGCAAGAATCTACTTCACAATTTTTATCTGCTGGAACATCCATTTCGATATTGTAAAAAACTGAAAAAAAAAAATAATTATTACATCAAATTGGTAACATTTGCTAATGCCAATTGTGCACATTAGAAATTAAACAAAGTTTTTTTTAATTTTTTTTTAACCGAGTCTTCGGAAATATCGTCCATGCAAACTTCTGTGCTTCGCCCAAGCACGTGTTTTCAAATTTCATATTTCTACCTAGGAAAATAATATTCAACGGATAACTGTTGGACGTTGTACTAACCTTGATTATTAAAGCTCTAAAACAAGAAATGATTTTAGACAAATTTAATACTGCGCATAAGGAATTATTTCTCACTTAATTGCAAGGGAACTGCTTTAAAAAGAATTCTTTAGCACCAACAGGGTGTATTCAAAACAGTATACCCAAAAGTAAAAATAATATTGCCATATTTTTAATGATAAAAATGTGAACACTCATATAAATGTTTCCACATTTGTCTGCGTTGGACCGCGCTTACACACGAAGCTTTTGTTGCTCACTATTAGGAATATTTTTGATGCTGAGCACTCCGTCTAAACTCTGGTAATTCTTTGTAAATCATTTGACTTTGAACACTGTGCGTACTGTTCAATTCGCATGGAACTGTTTTTTAGCTGTCATTTTACATAAATACATATTACGTCGTTAAATTGTTGAGGAAGGTAAGTTCTAAAAAGATTTTATAATCTTTATTTAAATTATAAAGATTTGTTAGTTTTTTTTTTTTGTTTTTTTTAATGTATGCCGATTCACAATAGCTATGCATAATAGTCATTCACAACAAATTGACCGAATCAGCCGTTCATATATCACTAGATTCTGCAATGGGTACTCTCGTGCCCTTGTATATTTCGGTATAGTATTTTTGCAATCTGCAACCTTGCAAGGGCAAGCGAATACCCCTAATATATTGAAATAATTAACACGGAAACTACAATTAACATTTCAACTCATTAGCTCAATACATCATGGAGCATCATGGTCATCACTTCTTTGTGCATTGGCGAACTTTCTACTAAAATATTTTACAAACTTCTAATACTATGTTCAGACCGACACTTAATCACACGATTTCGGCTGTTGAATGGATTATCCCACTAATCTTAAAAATTTATCAAGATTTCGCCATACTAAATCTCTCTGTGCGACTCTGATTTTGCGCACTGTGCGACTCTGATTTGTCAGCACTGGAAATCTGTTACATTATCACAACTGATTTAGACACTAGAAAGGGAAAAAATGTAAACAAACAAATTTTTTTTAAAGCAATGAATCTAATTTCATACTATGTTCAGACCGAAAATTTAAAAGATTAGATTACATTTAAGCATTTCATAATCCAAAAGTGTTCTCACTGCCGTTAGAAAGATCAAAGAACAGCTGTTATTATCATTCATGAAGTCACATCGCTTAATATTTATCAAAAGAAAAGATTGTCACATAGTATTTTGAAATAAAAGCCGTCTTCTTTTTATATTTTCCAGATAATAGAAATAATGGATGCATTTTTTCGTTTGTTAAGTCGATTTTCAGGTAAAATTAGATTCATTGCTTAAAAAAAATTGGTTTGTTTACATTTTTTTCCCTTTGTAGTGTCTACATCAGCTGTGATAATGTAACAGATTTCCAGTGCTGCCAAGTAGATTGCGCAAAATCAGAGTCGCACGGAGAGATTTCGCGTGGATCAGTTTCAGATCATTTCAATGAAATGATTTGGAACTGTCATTTTTGTATGGCGAAATCTTGATACATTTTTAAGATTAGTGGGATAATCCATTCAACAGCCGAAATCGTGTGATTAAGTGTCGGTCTGAACATAGTATCACCTGAAAATTGACTTAACAAATGAAAGAATGCATCCCTTATTTCTATTATATGGAAAATATTTGAAAAGAGACTGCTTTTATTTCAAAATACTGTATGACAATATTTTCTTTTGATAAATATTAAGCGATGTGACTTCATGAATGACAATAACAACTGTTTTTTGAACTTTCTAACGGCAGTGAGAACTTTTGGGTTATGAAATGCTTAACTGTAATCTAATCTTTTAAATTTTCGGTCTGAACATAGTATAAAAATGTAATTATTTTCATAGAAATATCATATAATATACAAATCATCCGCGCCAACAAGCATTTATGAGAAGCTTAAATATGTTTGATATTTAAATTATTAAAAACATTCATAAATTAATGGAATGGATTAATGGAATGGAAGGAAAGTTGCCATAAGCTATAGAATGTATGGAGGTAACATGGAAACAAATACAAATGTGTTTAATTTTACGACGTTTGCTTTGTTTATGTAATTCTTGTTCACATCTGTCAATCGTGTCTTATATTATTCTTGAACTTAATCACGTTTCGGAAAATAAACAAATTCATTCCAACATGTACAACCATTGATCGAGCGAATAAAATGTGCTTCTTTTCTCCAGATACTAAGTTCCCCAATGAATTTTGTAGAAAGTTCATAAACATTCATGAGAATTATCCTTGCAAATCACTTACCGGCTAATTCACCGGTTAATTACCCAACAGCGCTATCAGATATTTTTGTTAAAGTTTCTATGAGTTTCTTAAGGCCCAATCGACAATTCTAACCGAAACTTTTGTGTACCTGTGGTCGGTTACCTCTTTCTTACACAAAGTCCTTATGAGTTACACAATGTGTAGTACTATATGTATTAGTTTCGGCGCTAATTCTTTCAATCTATTGGAGATTCAGGTAGCCGTGACTATTTGGGATATTTACTTGTACAGAACCAAAGAAAAACTGCTGCTAGATAAACTTTGGCATTGTGCTCCTTTCATCGGGTTTAATGAAAAATTTTTTATTTGAGAGTGAATTCTGCGTATATTCATTTTAATTTCAAAGATTTTTGTTCTGATAAGAACTACACATCGACCTAATTGAATACCATTCCAACAAAAGTGAAAGTGCCTCGCACCAACTTCTCTATTTAATATACATATGTACATATGTATCTTGAACTATCATGTGTTGAACAGAAACATAAAAAAGTATTCAAATTCCATATGCATACGTATGAATAATTATTTTTGGCAACTCATTGAAATAGTTATATAAATTTACTTTAGAAACTTTCAATTTATAATTGCTAATATGTTTCGTTGTTATACATACATATGTATGTATACTTATATAATTTTAATAAACGTACAATATACATATTTAATATTTATATAATTACCTGAGGCTTATTAGAGTATTTGAATATATGTATGGTACATATGTATAATATTAAACGTACTAGCTTATACTTATATTTCCTTAGATGTACATAGGTATATGTATGTTAATATTTGAATGTACATATGTATTCATCAAATGGGGTAACATACGCACATACATATATGTATAAATATATATCAATAAGTAAGACTTTCATAATCATGCACATGTGCATGTACTATGTACATATGTATATATATATATGTAAGATGATTTGTTTACCATGTTTTATATAAAAGTGCTTATACAATTTTGGCTAAACTATTAGTCCAGCGTAACTTAATAAATCTCGAATATCTAAAAAGAGTGCTAATATCGTGAGTTCCTTTGTATATTTTATTTATGTTTGAACAAATTTCTGAATATTTCTTAAATGTTTACTCAGTAGTTTATTAAACTAGATATTATCCAACATTGATTTTAAGAATTAACTCTAATATTGACTTATAAGTATCCAGGAATGGACAAACCAATAAACAAATATGTAAAAGAAACCAATGTCACGAATACCATTATTTTAAATTATATACAGTAGAAAATTCTTTAGTGTTACTCATGCGCTTCTCAGCATTATCAGTTTTCTGTTAAACGTAGAATTGAAAAGTTGTTTCTTTATTATAAAACATCGATAGTTTAAATAACTTATATTGTAAACTTACCACTGAGTGTAGTGAATTAAGAAAGGTATGTGTATAAGTATTTGAAAACTTCCAGTGAAATATTGTCCAATAGGATTGCGAAGTAAGCACGAGTATACCATATTGATATGCTTGTACGTATAAGTATGTGTAAGACAGAACACAAAATTATGAACTTTATGCAACAAAATGTATATACAAATGTGTATGTAAAACATATGTTTGTCGATCACACGCATATATAAGTATGTACATACACACTTCTTTACAAAAGAGTACATCAATCGGTTGGGGGAGTATTTGTTATTTTATAAACTTAATACTAATTGCACCCCATAATATTTAACTATAGTATTACTCTTTTACTGTTTATGCGAATAAAAATTATGAGATTTAACGTAATAAGTTAAATCCTGGTGTACATATAAAGTTAACGCAATTATTTTAAATATTTCTTAAAATTCAAATTATTCAAATTTACTCGGTATAAATACATATGTGTAATATATACATACATACATATGTACATACATATATATTACACTGCAAGGTTCCGATATGAATTGTTCTAATTAATTTTTTGTTCTATTTAAATTGTATTAGAACAAGATAATGCCAGAGAGATTTAAAGTATCTAAAGCTGAGGAAGAATCAGATCCTTATCCAGCTGATGAAAATGCAACTGGAAAGCTTTTAAATGATATACATGGTAAGTAACGTAATAAGTAGTATTTGTATAATGCTCTTTAACGAATTTATTAAGGTGGTCTAATACCATGCTTTATTATATCCAAGTATGAGTGTATTACATACATACACATCTAATACAGACAAAAAATGTAAATACGTGATTTTTTGTATAAGCACTGTCAATAATAAAATATGTATGTCCTTATTGTGGGGTTTTTATTCTGGGAAAAAAGAGTAAGTCAATTTCAATTTTGTTTCTGATATCTACAGTGTAAAAACTTTTCAACAAACACTATTTCTACCTGCTACCTGCGCAATGGGTCTTCGTGGATCTCGGTTTGATTGATTATGATATTGAAAATTTCATGTTTTCGGTATTTACTTTTCACTAACCATATTTTTTTTGTGTATAAAAAACGCGTGTTTCCAAATGCGATTATTTTAATATAACAATTAAAAATCAACATATTAATTTTTGTGTAATAACTTTAATTGATTTTGTTTTAACTTTTATAAGAATGCATAGTATTTGCATTGCTTACTTTATTCATATTTTCCCTAAATAAAAAAAATAACATACATACATATATCGAATCTGTACAAATTTCTCTATAGCCTTTGACTGTTACATAATAATGTGAATATATGTACATATATACTTATGTTTGTGCATATAATTTGAATATAGCCAAGATGAAGTTATTTTTTCAAAACTAGTCGTACATACATACATAAGTACAAATATATCCTTTCTGTTGGCATCACGAATTAACTATATACACGTGCTGACTTCAATACCAACTTACCTTGAAATGGTCAGATGACTTTATACAATTTTACGTGTAGAAACATACATACATATGTATATGTATGAATGTATATATGAATATGTTGAGTATTTTATGTAGGTGAAATATGTATGTATGTTTCCTCGCAAATGTTTGGAAGAGGTAAACATTAAAAAGCTTTAGGTCGTAAAATAGCTCCTTGTAAAACTGTTATAAAAAGCTTTTAATATGACAAATGTCGCCCAGGGATGCTGTGGTGGATTCACTTGACATCTTCTACATACATATGTATCACCAATTGTTCTTCTCCAATACGCAGGTCCTGGCACCTTTAAGCTCCGCAGCATACACATTCCAAGGATTCGCATTTGTAAAGGAATTCTCTGTGTACAGATTTTCCCTTTGACGGGGAAACTTCTTAATATATAAGTTTCTCCGTTATTGAAATTAATAGAAATTTCATTATGAATTTTTCAGAACTTAAATTCATTTAAATATAGTCAACTTAGATCCATTTTCCATGGTGTTGTGATATTTTCATTATATTGGATGTAAATATTGAACGAATTACATAAGAGTGCAAAAAATAAGAAATTGTACTTCAGTAGACCTTTAACAAAAAAGTTAACGGTGGATTAGGTTAAGAATAAACTAAGTGTAAATAAAGTGCAGTACTTTGGTTAATAATTGGTATCGGGATTTTTTCAATGAGTATGTGTGTAATTGAATACACACTTATTTCATATTTGCTTAGTTCGAAGTTATTTAAAATTATAAAATTAGTAATGATTAAGAAAGCGTTAACGGTACAATTACCTTGGTACCATATATTCGAATAATAAGTATTTGTTATTAAATAAAATATTTGAAAGATTAAACCCCGTACTGATTTAATATGTTTATAAACTAATCATAGTGCGATCATAAATCAAGAACAGGTATCAGTGTACATGGATTTGTATATTCGTGTCCCAACTTACGTAAATTATATTATGTGTACATATGTACGTGTGTATAACTAATAGAATACATATGAATACATACATATGCATGCATGACATGAATCCTTAAGTAAATCAGTTAGTTCATAAACCAACAAAAAAAATAGTGTTTGAAATCGTAGAATGACAGTTAATAAAGTGTAACAAATTATTCTGTTAAGTCCCAACTAAAATGTCTATTAAAAGTGTGCAAAATAAATCTTTGGAAATGGAAATCGGCACTCATAGTGAGAAGGAAAATAAAGGTAGGTAGTTTACGATTTTGTTTTCAATTCAATATAATAAAATACATTCACCATAGATTACATTTTACAATAGTAGTAATGTGGAACTCATTGTACTTTGTTGTAGTTGAACAACACTATCGGTTTGATTCGAAAATGACTGTATTATGTAAAATAACGATTCTCAGATATTTTCCAATGAAGGGTCATTAATGGCCAAACTTCCATAAAAGCTCTCCCTGTTATATTTATTATCATATCACAGATATCTGCCTTGCTTGTAGGTACAATACTTCCAAGAGATATGTATGTGTGTGCAACTGTGTGATTGCCGACGGCTCAATTCGTGTCCCAGCGATAATCCTTAAATGATAGAGCATGATTCCTTACGCAACATATTCTCTCTTGTGCAATTCATGCCTTTGAAATAAAAGAGAAATTTATCTGTACATATAATCATAGTCGCATATTTCGAACACACAAATGTTGAAAACTAATTTGATCAGATTTGGAAGAGAAGTTTTCTAATATATATTAATATAATTGTTATTGTGGTTTTATAGTATATTCTAAAAAATGTTGGCTTTAATTTCTAAAAGTCCAAAAGTTAAACATTTGTTTTCACATGTTTTCTAGAATAAATATACCATACACATACATATACCGCACATACCATTTGTAAATATTCCGTAATTTCTAAAATTGGTCCCTTTCTTTCCAATGAGTTGATTTTAACAAATTCATGAAAGTTCTTGTTTATGATACTGTGCGTTGCCCACCGCTGTAGTGTGGCGAAGGAATATCTGACATATTGTCTGATATCTATAAAACTAAATTATCCGGAGAAATGAAAGAATTTATATCCGATATATTAGAACCAGGAACCGTCTGTGGACGTTTTTCCTACTTGTGTTTCGTATTTTAATTACGTATAGAGAAATAAATATGCATTTATTTAAATAAAATAGTTTGCGGGTAGGGAAATGTTTCGATTTGGGCCATTAGCGACACACGCTATGGATGATCAACAGACATAGCGAAAACAAATTCACTCATATATAACTCTATGCCTATATCAGTTGGTAGACACAAGAGACCAATTTAAAATTGTATATTTACATATGTACCTATGAAATTATTTTTATAATATATATTATTGATTTAAATTAGTTACATAAATAAAAAATAGGAAATTCGAATATGTATAAGAAGCTTTGCATTTTATTATTTTATTTGGCTGAAAATTGGTGAGGAGGTGGCTTAGAATGAACGGACAGAGGCTACTTTTTATCTTTTTATTGTTAAAAATCAAAATAATTTATATATAAACTAATTATGTTCAAGTCATAAGCATGTGTTAAATATTCAAGTAAGTATAATTTTATTATTTTTTGCTTCAAAAAACAAAATAACAACACAAGCTACAGTGTTGAGAAAAGGTTCAATCATAATTTGAAATGAGTGCATGATATCATCGATAAGAAGGCAATAAAGATATGATGCTAGTCCCAAATTTCATGGGAACAGAGCTGCGTGGCTAAGCCCTATGGTTATATAATTTTGAACTTATTCACATGTGCGCACATTTATATACACATATGTATATATTTGACCATAAAATACTTTATTAAAATTTTTTCAAATGCTGATCCTTTGGTTTCTAATTTTATTTTTTTATATTGCATTAAGATCCTTGCGATAATACTCAAGTAGAGCAAAATAACGAGAAATCGAACATCGATGCCAACTTATACCTTTATGACGATGAATTGGACACCAGACCACACGTATCAACTTTTATATCTTCACTCGCCAATTATGAAAACACCATACCATCAGCAACTGACCCGGATTCGAAAACGGCTGCACCTGCAGCTCGCATGGGTGAGTTTAAATATGACAGTTAAGCTTTTAGTTTACTTAATTAGCGCTTTTGTTTTATTATTACCTCCTTGCGATCTCTGATATACTCGAGGTGTAGTGCTTACATATTTAGATATATGAAGGATTACAGCAAAGCATGCATTCACGTATGAATATGCATATGTACATTCTTCTTTTCTTATATTTTCCTTCTTTCGTGATGAATACTGTTTGCCACTTGCTCAAACCTTAACATTCCTGTTCAGCCAATATTAATATAAAGAATAAGTTTGAAAAAATGTAACTCTCTCATAAGTATGAATGTATGCTTGTATATGAATGTATATATGTATGTGTGAATATACAGCATTCAACTGAGAAAAATTATATTCATCACATTATATTACAATGATGAATAACAATGTAGGGTAAATCGACTTATTTTCTGGGTATTAGGCCATACCAATTTTCTTGAGAGATTTGTTCACAAGTACAAAAATTATTTTTCCTATCTCGAAGTTAGCCTACAACATCAAAATATTATTGAAAGCATCAGTTTTAATTACACTCGTTGTATGTTGGTCCAATACCCAGAAGAGTATCGTATAGTGCAATGAATGACTTTTAAATTAAACATTTAAATGTGTATTTTAAAATCATAAAACATATAATCAATTTTTTCAAGGTACATTAATCGGAGTTTTCTTGCCATGTATTCAAAACATTTTTGGTGTTATCCTGTTTATTCGACTTACGTGGGTAGTGGGAACCGCTGGTGCAGTATGTGGATTTTTAATAGTATTAACATGTTGTTGCGTGGTAAGTTTTTAGAAATAAGTAATCCAAACTCTTTGTGTTAAATACATTAACGTTTTGAATACGTTTAACTGTTCAAAAAAATATTTATAGATATTACGCAAATATTTTTAAAATGTGACATCCATTTTTATACTCCCGCAACAGGTTGCTACGGAGTATAATTGTTTTGTTAGTTGTTTGTATGACCTTAAACTAGTCGAGATAGATTTTAGAGTTACATATATATAAATTATTAAGATATCTTGAGTAAAACTTAAGATACTTTGAGGAAATTTGGTACCTGCGTACCTCGATATTATATTATGGTATAAGAAGACTAATATTGTAGATGGGCGGATTGGATGTACTATAGTAGTAACAAAAATGGGTGAAATTGACCCACGAATGCCCTGCTTCATTACACTAAATATAATATAATGATTTTCGTTATTCTAGCAGACTTTGTGCCAAGTATTGTCAGTAATGTCGAAAGCTAATGCAATCAGTCCAGACTTTCCTTAGCCCCAATATATCCGATATAATAATTTTCGACTTTTCACCTAATTTTAAACCGATTATATTGGTCACTAAGTGCAATGATATAAATATCGCGGACACAGCTTGTCGTTGTGTTATCGTGATCTGTCTATGACTTGCTTTGTACAAGAGTTTTAATGTGTTAATACAATATTATGTGTGGTAACGAAACTATATGCCTAGTTTTCGGATCTAATTCATAAGTCCGATTTAATATGATCCACTTTTTTTCTTATGAAAAAACAATAATAACAATGCTCTACCTCCCCAAAATCCAATAGACCATGTTAACAGCAATCTCCATGTCAGCAATCGCTACAAATGGAGTGGTGCCTGCCGGTGGAAGCTATTTCATGATTTCGAGGTAATATTGAAAATATGGACATTATACTTTACATTTACTTTAAGTATCACTGATTAACAAGGTTTATATATTTTACAAATTAACAATTTATGAATAAAATAGATCGTTGGGACCAGAATTCGGTGGCGCGGTGGGAATGTTATTTTATACCGGAACTACGCTGGCAGCTGCCATGTACATTGTGGGTGCTGTAGAAATCGTACTGGTAATTAATACTTATTAGAAAATTTAATTAAATATTTAATATTAAAAATGGCAAAATATCATAGACTTATATGGCGCCGTGGGCATCAATATTTGGCGATTTCACCAAGGATCCAGATGCAATGTATAATAACTTCAGAGTTTACGGAACACTACTTTTGCTTATTATGGGTGACTAAGAATTAATTTCGTACCTTAAAATTCTTAAATAAAGCAAAAAATTTATATTTTAGGTTTGATTGTGTTTTTGGGTGTAAAGTTTGTAAATAAATTTGCAGCGGTCGCTCTAGCATGTGTAATATTCTCTATAATAGCGGTGTATATTGGAATATTTGACAATATTCACGGAAACGAAAAACTTTAGTAAGGCTCCAATACAAATACAAATTTAATTATGAACTTCTATCGAACTAAATTATTTTCAGTATGTGTGTCCTTGGAAAGCGGTTACTTAAAGATATTCCCATAGATAATTGTACTAAAAGTGATACACTCTTGTCGGACCTGTATTGCAATGATAATGGGTGCGATGAATATTACACAAGTACGTTATAAAAATAAATTAAACTAAATAAGTTATATTCATTTTTATCATTGAGAATTTCTTCTTATTATTTTTTTTAAATCAGATAATAATGTTACCAAAGTCAAAGGTATCAAGGGTCTTGCTAGTGGCGTGTTCTATGAGAACTTATTACCATCGTTTTTGGAAGTAAGTTTCCTCAAAATATCGTATTTGTGGTCATAGATATTTCATTATAAATAATTTTGCGATTTATATCTTAATATATGCTTAATTGATAATTAATTGTAACTCTTTCAGAAAGGTCAACTTATAGCTTATGGCAAAAATACAGTTGATATTGAAAATATGGCACCATCTACTTACAATCAGATAATGGCTGATATAACGACTTCGTTTACATTGCTTATTGGAATATTTTTCCCATCAGTAACAGGTAAACACTTTATTCAGATAGGTAGAAAGATATTTAAATATTTATATTTATACATATTTGTAGGCATAATGGCGGGATCTAATAGGTCTGGAGATTTGGCCGATGCTCAAAAAAGTATCCCGATAGGAACTATTTGCGCTATTTTAACAACAAGTACTGTATATTTATCAAGTGTCATGTTATTTGCGGGAACCGTGGATAATCTTCTCTTACGAGACAAGTACGTAATTAATACAGATATACATACATATGTATATGTATATTTATTTATATTAACACTCTCGTACTGTCTAAATAGATTCGGACAATCTATAGGTGGTAAACTAGTAGTTGCAAATATAGCATGGCCAAATCAGTGGGTAATATTGGTTGGCTCATTCTTATCGACACTTGGTGCTGGATTACAAAGTTTAACGGGGGCACCTCGTCTACTACAGGCCATAGCAAGAGATGAAATCATTCCATTTTTATCACCGTTTGCGGTTTCTTCTAAACGTGGGGAACCTACAAGAGCCTTGCTTTTAACAATTGTTATATGCCAGTGCGGAATATTATTGGGTATGTGACTGCAACAAAATATAAATTTAGAAGTAGGTTTTAGGATTAACTATATAGTAATTTCTACAAAATATATCTTTTTCAGGTAACGTTGATCTACTGGCACCTTTATTATCTATGTTTTTCCTTATGTGTTACGGATTTGTGAATCTTGCTTGCGCTGTACAAACTTTGTTACGAACACCAAACTGGAGGCCACGATTCAAATTTTATCACTGGGGATTGTCATTAGTTGGTTTGACTTTGTGCATATCAATTATGTTTATGACATCTTGGTACTTTGCCTTGATTGCGATGGGAATGGCAATAGTTATATATAAATATATTGAATATCGTGGGTAAGTATGTTCACAAATATGTACGGGTATCCGTACATACTTCTTATACTCTGGATCCATGTCGCTACATTTTCTTGACCTAATCGAATTAACATACACACATAAATGATCAGGATAATGAGACGACTTAAAATTAAGAAAATCTGTATTGTTCATGGGCAGAACCGGACCAATATAACAACCAGAAATGCCGTTAAATGAAAATCTATAAAATGCCACAACTAAGAGGAAAATATTTTCGCATCTCCTACGACGGTAGGAAGTCGGATAATAATCCTGTCCACTACCCATATAACAGTTATGTTGAATACTACTAAAAGTGCCATAACTTACTAAATAAATATCCTATATGATACAGAAGAGCCTAATAGGAGCTGAATATCTCAGAATCGAAATCAATAATCCGATGTTGCTCTGAAAATAAAACTTTGCACAAAAAGTGTCTAAAAATTGTCGAAATCGGACAATTGTTTTTCAAAATCAATGAAACCGATATTTGAGATATATTATTGAAATATGGAGAGCATATTTTTCTGATGGTAGGGTGATCTTCCGTCAAAAATGGGTTGAATCGAAGAAATAAGTCTCCTAGCCCAAGACATTTAATATAAAGATTTTCCAACTTCAAGGTGACATTATACTGTATACCGATCAATATGTGAGTTATCTTAACGAAATTTAACATATTTTTCTGGGAATAAATTACTAGGATGCTAAACCATAATAAAATCGGGTCATAGTTCCAGTTGGCTTTAGACAATATACATATATAGGTCAATAAGTGATTTCTTAGCCAATAGTAGCAGTATTTCTTTGGCTTCGATCATTGAAAATTGCGAGAGTTAAAATACTGAGTTCCACCTTAAATGAAATATTTTGTGTAGTTTACATACCAACGTGTTATTTATTTATATATAGAGCCGAAAAAGAATGGGGAGATGGAATCAGAGGAATGGCATTAACAGCTGCCAGATATTCGCTATTACGCTTAGAAGAAGGTCCACCACACACCAAAAACTGGCGCCCACAAATTTTAGTGCTGTCAAAATTCAATGACAACTTCATGCCGAAATACAGAAAAATATTTGCTTTTGCAACTCAACTTAAAGCTGGGAAAGGCTTAACAATATGTGTTTCGGTTATTCAGGGTGATCATCATAAAATTACAAATAGAGCTGTGGATGCCAAAGCAGCTTTGAGAAAATTAATGGACGATGAAAAAGTGAAAGGTTTCTGTGATGTATTGGTTTCACGAGATATAGGGGAGGGTTTAAGTTCTGTGTAAGTACATATACATATCTTTTATTATTATAAATAAACAGGTTTACATTAAAAAATCAATAAAAAATTAAATTTTAGAATTCAGACAATAGGCCTTGGAGGTATGAAGCCAAATACAGTTATAATTGGGTGGCCCTATAGTTGGAGACAAGAGGGGAAACAAAGTTGGAAAACATTTATACAAACCGTTCGAACAGTAGCTGCTTGCCATATGGCCCTACTAGTTCCAAAGGGAATAAATTTCTTCCCAGAATCTAATCATAAGGTAAGTGTGTAGTTAATAGTCTAAAAATAAATATAAGGCCAATCAGTTGCCATTATATGTACTTGCCTATAATAATCGATATTCTGATAAGACCGGATCTAAATGCAATGACGTCAACTATCATATTATTAAGGGGGTACTACAGTTTAGAAATTTAAAAAAATATATACACTTTTGTGCAGCACCATTTTATATTTTTTTTTTCAATTTAACTCATTTGCGTTTTACCAATTGCAAAAAAACGCTCGAGATTTAGACCGCTAGACTAGAATATCCCTTTAACAATTATGTACCTATTTGCTTTTATTAGAGTAGTAAAATACTCTGGTACATAGTTAATTACATAAATATCTTTAATTTAAACGGTCCATTCCGACATCTATATTTACAACTATTCAGAATTATAATTCCATATTGTAAGAATTCAAATTTTATATTAAATTTGTTAGATTGGAGGCAATATCGACATTTGGTGGATTGTACATGATGGAGGTCTCCTTATGTTGTTACCTTTTCTGTTGAAACAGCATCGTACTTGGAGAAACTGCAAATTGAGAATTTTTACAGTCGCACAAATGGAGGATAATTCAATTCAGATGAAAAAAGACTTAAAAACTTTTCTATATCACTTGCGAATTGAGGCCGACGTGGAGGTTGTGGAAATGGTAAGCCCATCCAAGTGATTTTTTATTGCTGTTATTTATCCGCGTTTTTTTGTTAATCCAATTTTCGATTAGATGAACAGTGATATATCTGCCTATACATATGAGAGAACATTGATGATGGAACAGAGAAATCAAATGTTGAGGGAACTGCGTTTGAATAAAAAAGAAAACTCTAAAATAGTAAGTAAAACATTAAAAAAAAGGATCCTGGACATTTGTTTAATCCAAAAACTTTCTAAATTCTTGAATACGTTTCACATATTGTCTGTTTTAAAAAAAAAGGTACAGACTCTAGTGGATTTTAAGGAAACCACCGGGGATGATAAGTTACCTTTGGTAAAGGCCGAAAATAACCTAAAGTATTTGAAAATGTCATTATATTTTCCTTCATCATTCATTTCACATTATTACTAAAATACACACATAAGTACATTAATAATTGTAGGGAGTACTTTCGAAACATTCCAGCAATATCAACTAAATGAACTGTCCACATCCAAAAATACACAACCAATACATATGTATGTATATATACATAAGAAATTTCAAAAACTAAACTTTTTTAATTGTATTCATTATGCTTCTCTGTTTTTGATTATCGTGAAAATATCTTCACTATGTATGGCCTTGTGATATGAATATATATAGTTATGTACATATATACATATGTTTTTCATGCATTGTATATATTTCCTCATCAAATTACGAAAAACGTCCGCTGCATATCTATTTTCCTGCTTGTTCACTTAGAGGATTATCAGAACAATAATGACACCCGCCATGCTTATATAATACTAACTCACTAAGGCAATTACATATATAATATGAACAAAATCAACACCATATAATATTTCCCTACCCTATAATGGGGGTAAAGTTAATTTGTACAAAAAACCGCATAGTTTTGTGAATTTTTTGTTAGAACACATTTAAAGTCTCTCTGTTGCTTCTCATAACTTGGTGCTAGATCATCGGAAATCAAAAAATCAAAGTTTCTTCGTTAGATAATAACTCCCCTCTGTAATTCTCAAAAAGTTTTTACAATTTCTATTTCTTACTTTAATTTGTTATTTTAAAATAAAAATTGTCAATAAATTTAGAAATAATTCTTCTGCGTTACGTTGTAAATGACGTAAAATAATATTCAAAACTTCTACGGGGTCGGTGCATTTGTTTTGAAGTTATGAAATCGAGACTTGTGGGGAAAACGCCTTAAAGTTTGCACCATAAAGAATCTGATATAAAAGTTCATAAGACAAATATAAAAATTCTCGTAACTTCTTCGATTCTGCTTCAATTGACTTGGCGGCAAATACTTGAGATATTATGAATTCAAATAAAAAACGAAAACTCAAAAGAAAAATTTTGTAATTCTTCACACCAACCTCCTTTTTAAGCCAAAAAACACATAACATTCATCTTAGTTTTAGCTCATACCACATTTATGTCGACGAATAACAAGAAAAACTCTCTAAAAGTAATAAGTGAAATTCTTAATATGTGCATATATGTATGTAATATATATGTATTTTATATATTCTTTCCGCCCCTTCTTATTATTGTTTCTCAATAAAGTTTTTCTTGTTAATTATCGATCTTTTTTTTGTCGTACACCCATCACGCTAAAATGTACAATAATGAAATGCAAATGTGACAGCGTGAAGGGGGTAAATTGTTTGGCATAGCCAAATTAAAATTAAATTTTTCGAATGAATGAATCTTGTTTCAATTCATGATACATTTCAGGTTCAGACAATTGTTGATCATCATCATGATGCAACGAAGACCTCTTCAAAAGTACGGTTTGCAGATCCAACCGTTAATGTAGAAGAAAAACATGAAAACGTAAGCGTAGAACTCTTTACCATTTTCATCTATAAATCAATTTAGTCCCTGCGTTCACCAAGCCTTCCCAAAATTTAATTATTAAATATATGTAGTGTACAAGGGAAAACATATTACATTATATAACATTTTACTATAAGTCTAATAAAGTATCACAAGTCCATTTCTATTATGCTTTGCATTCGATCTTAGCTGATTTTTTATTCCGAGAGTATTAAAGAAAAAACTGTAAAAATTTCAAAATCATCAAAATTTTAACAAGACTTGAGAAAAACATAAATAAATTATTTTGAAATTTAATTTAATTTTTCATATTTCGATAAAAACTTTCGTTCACTGTAGAAAATTGAATATTTCTTATACCGTAGAGCCATAGTAATTACACAATAATGTTGTATGTTTATAATATATCTAAGAAAATATTTATTGTTGAGGTTTCTGAAATTCTGTTTGTTTAACAGGAGGCCGATGGGGATGAAAAAGCGAAGTCAAAAGAGGCTGAAACCGACTCACTAGATGCTAAATTGGATAATGGATCCACACTACATACTGTAGAAAAAGGACAAAGTGAAGACGAAAAGCCTGAAAAAAATATTTTAGGCGGAAATTCGAACACAACCTTGAAACCGTACGTATAATGTCGCTCCTTTTATACCCTTGCAACTGAGAATGCATTACCTAAAAAATGATCGGGATGACGAGCCGAGTTGAAAACTTGGTGACTGTCTTTCCGTCCGTCCGTGTAAATTGAACGTGAGAAAAATAAAGATATCTTAATGAAGCTTGATAGGCAGGTTCATTAGCACCATAAGTAGTTTGGTATTGCAGATGAACGTAATCGGGCCACTGCCACGCTCATAAAAAACCATTAATCAAAAACTTATAAAGTGTCATAACTAAGTCGTAAATTGAGACAAATAACTTAATCACAATAAGGAGGAGTACCTGCGGTTTAAAAATCTTTAAAAGTGGGCTTGGTCCTGACCCTAATTACTTCAATATATATATCTTCCAAACAAATAAAGCTTTATCACCCAAATTAACACAAATCTTTTTAACTCTGCCAAATGAAATGAAACTCGAATGATAACGCAGCCAACTTCCCATATAACGGTTTTCTTAAAAACCACTAAAATTGCGATATCCAGTATACATATTAACAATTAATTGAGATAAAATCTTAACATCTTATGACCGAAAACTTTCCAAATTGAACAGAAGCTGCCTAAGCCAATAGGTACCGAATATAACCCCTGTACCTTTATTTGACTTTTTAGCGAAAATGTCGGTTATTGTGTGAGATATATAATTGAAATTTGGAGAGAATACTTACCTGATAATAGTATGTCTGAATGTCAAAAAGTTGAATGGGATCAATACCTCCCTTGGCTCCCTCATATGTACCTAATATAAAGATTTTCGAACTTCCGGGTGGTCCCATATAACACCAATATGTGAGATATCTAGTAGTGTTTAAGTAATAACAGTCTACCTTTGAGGCTGAAATCGATAAAATCGGTTGAAAATTCAACTTAGCCCCTATAAAACTAATAATAGAGTTTTCGAACAACAGCTGACTTTACTCCCATAACCCAGATTAGATTTAATTAGTATGTGGCATGCTAAAAGTCTGTGGTATTGGTTTAAATAGTTAAAATCGATTTTAGGACTTAGTAGAATTTTCGCTTTCATTGTATCCTTTCACGCTTTCTTCGAACAATAAAATAGAACCCTTTCGCTACATTTTCTAATATTGCCAACAACTAAACGTATTTAGCCGACTATGATCCATACAGTTACAAGAGTATAAAGGAGTATAAAATGTTCGGTTATACCCGAACTTAGCCCTTCCTTACTTATTATTTATTTATTTTTTTTTTTGAAAACTATTCAATAACTGTCTCTTCATAGATATGTTTTAAACATTGAAATACATTATTTTTTTTTACTAATATAAGGTCACTAATTTATTCTCATGAATATAATTTGCTAATATTTTTTTAGTGATGAAATTAATGTTCGCCGAATGCACACGGCAGTTAAGCTAAACGAGGTTATTGTAAATAAATCACAAGATGCCCAACTTGTCATAATGAATTTACCTGGACCTCCGCGGGAATCTAAAATCGATCGTGAAAGCAATTGTATCCTTTTTAAATTATATAAATTTTATACTGCCGTAACACTTTGTACAAAGCTCAGCCCCATACGCGTTATATTTTATATACGGTTTTACTATGCTTTCTCGTATTTACAGATATGGAATTTTTAGAGGTGCTTACCGAGGGTCTAGAAAAGGTATTAATGGTGCGGGGAGGAGGTCGCGAAGTAATAACAATATATTCTTAAGTCATATATATTTTAAATCTTGTAACATTTTGGTAAATCAGGCAACTACCAATATCAATCAATTCATAATTATTTTTAGCATGTAAATCAAAATTTATATTTTGTATTTAAATACAAAAATGAAATAAATTCTTTGTTACAACCAAATAATATTTTAATAAGTACTTTTTCTCTAATGTTGGATATCTCAGTCTCTAGATAAAGCATAATGCTGGATACACAATATGGCAAATCAATTTGTTAGTGGTTAGTTTTCAAGAAGCTTTTGATTTAAATTATTATAAGTATGTTCGGTAATTAAGATTTGAATATATGTATGTAGTCTCAACAAAGATAGCTATTCAGATACATTCATATGTAGTATATGTATGTACTTTCAATATACATACACATGATAAAGGAGTTTAGATATTCCTTTTTGTAATGTACATACATATGTATGCTGTGACTTTGTGCGACAAATGGGAGTATATTTTTTTGAACCTCCGTAGTATTGCGCACATTTAATTGAAACCCATCTTTCATATCTAAATAAGTCCGTTGTGCCTTGTTTCAAAACTAAATACTATGATTATGTATTAATAATAGACTCTTATTACACAATAAATTCATGAGAAAAACATAAAAAAGTTTATGTGTTAATGGATTAAAAAATATCTCCGTGAGAAGAGGCACGCCTTCCACTTACACAAGCATATGTATATGTATAGTTGAATCATTAATAAGGGTCGATGAAACCGAAATTAATCGATGCAACCTGCTACTTACGGAAATGAACTTTATGATATTTTTGAAGTACTTTGCTCTTCAGCCATTTTGCATTAATCATATTTAATTTTTATAATTGCGGTTTTCCTATTTAAAACTCAAATTTAGTTGATAAAAAGCAGACGCTCCCCTTAAAGTTATTCAAAAGACCGATTATAATTTATTAGTTTATCCATTATTTATTGGGCCATACACTCATATGTATGTGTGATTACATTCTTATTCAATATTACACAAAATCTAATATAATAGCTATACATTAAATATTTCCAATTCTTATTTAAAATATAAAGTATGAAAAACTATTTTTTGTTTTTCTTCTTCTTTTTTGAAGATTTATTTCGCTTTTTGTTCTTCGTATGTTTTTCTTTTGAACTCATAATAGATTCCATTGATTCTGAACGTTTTTGATGTTTTTTGTCTTTTTTGTATTTAGGTTTTTTTTTGCGTTTATCCTCATCAGATTCGGAATCAGAGCTCGTATCAGCAGACCGTGAAGAACTGCATGGGCTTAAGTTATGCGATTTTAATCTATTTTCCGTTTCAGTGAAATACTTTTTAATGTTGCGAGTTTCACTTTTATTCCTTTCTTTTGAAGGGCTTCTCTTTTTATATATTACATCTACGTTTGAAGAACAAGCCGCTGTATCCCGATCTTCCAAACTTAATTTTTTTGACTTGATTTTATCTTTCGAATTGCTATTTGTATTTTCATTACCCCTAGGTCCTGCAGTGGTATGCGATCCTTCATCATCGCCCTTATCTCTAATACGTGGCCTGCTTCTCGATGTCACTTCGGTTTCACGAGTCGATTGCTTTGGAGATTTATGTCGACTATTTAAAGTAGTACCTCTTTCCCGAATTCTCTCTCGTTCTTTGATTCGATATTTGTCGTTTTCATGAAATCTATCACGATCACGATTTCTTTCTCGATCTCTATCTCTACTTGATAAGGTTTGAAACTTATTCCCTCCTCTGTCACGATTTTCACGGCTGTTCCTATTATCACGATTATCGCGACCTCTATCTTTGAATTTATTTATGTTTCGTTCTTCCGACCTTTCATAAACACTTTGGCCGATTGTATTGCTTTTAATATGCTGCTTGTTGCGGTCTTCCCGACCCGGAGAGTAATCGTATTTCGTAGTAACTTTGCTTCCTAATCTTTCTTTTACAGACTTAATCACTTTAGGTGAATGTGAAGAGTCATCTTTTATTTGTACAGAGCGTTCTTGACTATTACTAGTTGGTACAGTAATTTCAAAGTTTTTAATTTTATCTTTCGGAACAATTCTTGGTAGCGTTTCACCGTATACCCTTTGATTATCATTATTTCCTTCAGTTTTATCAAAAGGATATATAGCTTTAATAGCACGCGCAAATATAGCATTTTCAGCTTTACGCAATACTTCATTAGTAACTTTTTCATTCGATAACTTCTCATTCTGGTAATCAGTGCCATCTTTGGGCCCTAAACTTATTATTTGACTAGCAACACATATATTGTTATCATCAATTTCCCATTTTGAAGGTTCAGGGACGGGTGCGGTATTTTTAAGCTTTTGCTGACCTTGATTTAAGTCGTCAAATTCAGTCTCATAATCAAGAATATCTAAAACTGAATCAACGCGCCTAAATTCAGTATCGTTAGTATTAGAGTCTGTTTTAACCTTATCTTGAGGGTGTTCCTGATCACTACTTTTTATTGTATCAACATTATCTCGAATAGATGGTGAACTATTTACATTCGCATTATTTTCCTCGATTGAAGCTATATCGCCAACAGTTGGAATGTTATGGCAACTATTTAACTCCGGCGTTCTTGAGATATATACATCTTTTGCCCGCTCCTCAGATTCAGCTGAGGTCTTTTGTCTTTCTCGATCTCTTTTACTTTTTTTTTCTTTCTTAGTTTTCTTTCTTTCTTTATCTTTCCTTCTTTTTTTCCGATCTTTATCTTTGGATTTTCTTATGTTTTTCTCATCTTTACTAGAATTCGAGCGTATTTCATCCTCTTTACTAATAGTACTGCCATGTTTAGTTTTCTGTTTCTCAGGGCTTTTATTGCGATCAAAAGTTTCTGGTTTTTCGTTCTTTACACAGTTAACTGCCATTTCTTTTACTATTGCTTCGTCGGATGAGTTCATACTTTTCTCGTAATTTTTTTCATTATTGCGCTTGGCTTCGTTAGAACTGCTTTCACGTTTATAATAATCGTCGGATTTGTTTCGTTCAACACTTTTTCGAGAAACAAAAGTATTATTTCGAGAGCGTTTACTATTGTGTTTTTCTAATTTATCACAACTACCGGACCTTTTCTTAGATACTGGTGTAGGACTGCGAGTTCTTCTAACCTTTTTTTCAGTATTTCTCGTTAGGGGTTTCACATCATTTTTATCTGAGCCACCTCGAAAGTCTAATTGTTTCTTTTCTTTTGTGTCACTTGAAGGGCGATCTTTTCGCTTTCTTGAGTTCAAATAATCTTGCTGATTAAATTGGTAAGAGCAATTATTGGATGATGGATTTAGTTCATAACCAGGAGGTGGAGGTTCTAGGGTCTCAACCGGAATCTCGTTAAATCTGTAATAAAAATTGTTTTATTTACAATTGTAATTTTCGAGTACAAATACTTTACCTCTCCTTTCTTGAAACTGCATATCTATCAGATTCAAACGAGCCAATGGTACTGCCTTGATGAGAATACCAATCCAAGTTGTTTTGCCGTAATGAACGTATTCTTTCTTCACTTGTGCTGCGCCTGTCAATTTAAATAAGACTTTAGTATTATTTAATTTAAGCTAAGAAATTTAGACCTTTGTATTGCTGATTCCGAACGCAATCCCTCTCCCCTTATGTTATGACTCTTTCCGGTATCACGCCTGCAAATTTAAAGCAAGGTTTCATGAATTGTTTGAAAAATTAACACAATAAATCTCATATAAGCTGAACGTACTTTTCTTGAAAGGTATGAGTGCGGCTACGAGAGCGTTTATTATAAGGCGACCTTGAACGTTTTTTTATTGGCGATTTAGACCAAGATCTTGACCTATTATAAAAAAAAAAGATATCAATTTATTTAAATTGTTTACATAAATCAAAATATACCTTGAACTTTTATCACTAAACGAGTTGGATCTTCTCCTTCTATTTGACTTATTACGATCAAATCCGTTATCGCGTTTTCTCTCTGTATCATGTTGTCTAAGTTTCTCCTTGACTTCGCGAGAAATTCTGCGATATGGTGACGCATGAACTCGCCCACGATTGTGTCTTTCATTAGACCAAGACCGGCGACGTTCCATTGAACGACGACGATCTTCTCTTCTGCGTTCTTTTTCTTTCATGAGACGGTTAAAAGTTTCAAGCGGATCTTCAATTATACTAAAAATTCATTGAAACAAATAAGATATTTGGTTCTTCAGGACGTTTCTTTCAACAATATTCACCCGGTGCCAACTTTAGCTGCTACTCCCTGATAAACTGAAGCAAGATTACTGTTGCCATGATGAATCTCAGCTGGTGGACATCTGATTGGTGGGAAACCAGGTGGAGCATTATGAAACATCGGTCGAACAGGATGTTGATAACTAAGATATAAATTGTAAGTTATAGACTTCAAGATGTTTTCGGTAAAATATTTACGAATAAATATGTTCTGCTTGCGAATAATTTCATTAGAGTGAAAAAATTCTAAACGCATTGTGATACATGTTTAAAGAAATATATTTTCTGAATTTGGAATTAAATTGCTTTTAATGTCCAATGATATTCGAAAAAATCACTTTGCAATTTCGCCCTCTAAATCGAAAATACAATATACATTGAAATTGTAATACATACGTAACATTGGGCCTAGGCCCCATTGGATTGTACAGTCCAAATGGCAACATTGGTTGCCCTTGAACTATTGTATCTTGAGCTATTACATGTGGAAGTGGTATCTGCTGATAAGTATTAGCTCTATTTGACGGAGCTGAATAAACGTCCATTAAATGATTCGGTCTGGGTGGCCGTAATTGAATCTTATTTGGTCCATAATGCAGTGGTGCATTTATAGGTTGCGTAATCTGTTTCGTTGTAGAATTCTTATAAAAGACGTTACCATTCGCATCTTCTTCTGCATAATCCCTTTCTAATTTGTAATCTTGATCCCATTCATTACTTTCAGTATCCAAGCCAAGGTGATTATCTCTCTTATGGCTATCAGAAGGGGATACCTAGAAATAAAAGTGTTGTTATAATTATTTCTATTAATAAATTAGTACATATGGACATATTGTGGTTTCTTTTTTTTTATAAATTTTTTATTAGAAAAATTAAGAAATGAATTTATACCACTAGTGGTGTGTCCCACAGCTGTAACACATCTCGTTCATTTGATTTAACGGTTGTGTCAGTCTTACTGGATGATGTATTTTTATATATTTTTAGCATATGGAGTGAATTTTCACCGATTATATTATGACAAATAACAATAAAACAATGTCTCCGATGGTTTTTTGGCAGAACTTACATTTTAATATATGATTTCAATATACTCCGCAGTGCTTAACATGAACAACTTCTAGTTACAATGGAATCGTTCTACATCATTGAAATTTTTGGATTGTGTTCTTTCTTTAATAGAAATGTATTGACAAAATTACAAAAAATATGTTTGTTTGAATACAAAATTGCCCCAACATGTACCTGTCGATCTCCTTAGAAAAGTGTTTTAATCAATAACACATTTCATCTAACATAAGTCTCAGTTTAACAATGAATGTGAATTAAACGAATCAAATTATAACCGTCTTATATTTCATACACTGTTTTTTGTACTCATCAAGATTTTCAACAAAGAAAATAAACGTTCTTTATCAGCACATTTACAAATACACCATGCATTAGTTGTTACTAATTTATATATTTTTTAATAAGCCAAAGAATTGATAATTTATATTTACAGTATAACGGATGGTCATCTTCTGTCAATTGAAACATTAATCGTTTATTTAATTAAAATTAGATTAAACATAAAGGCTTAGGTATGATTCTAATAGCTTCACATCTAGTAACTTTATTATTGTACACATATTGATTGTGTTTGATTTTATTTACATCAGAAAAATAAACCCTTAGATCAAAAATATTTTGTTGTACATATTTGTAATCAAGGACTCGAAAGTAAATATTTATGGGCATGCAAGTCCGGAAATTCTATGGATGTTACATACAAATTATACCAATACAGATTTTTTAATAGTAAATTTGCATATTACTTATGAATATTACTATACGAATATATATTACTTTCGAGTGTATATAGAAATTAGAAATCGAGCTATATATAGAAATTAGGAACTCATACTTAATTAGATGTAATTTATTAAAACTATGTGTAACTAATTCGTGCAACAAACCCAGTTCAAGCATTATAAATAAGAATGCTTTGTGAAATTGTTACTCCTTTATGTTGCAGCTATTGCACTAAAACTTAAGGACCTAAATATATTATTTAAATATTAAATAAATATTATGTATGTTTTTCATATTACAATTTAATTGCAATATATGTACATACATATTTTACTATTCATTAAATATGTTTTATATGTATATGTTTCAAACCGATTATCTTGAATCGCATCCTGGCGTTCACTCCTTTGAGATTAGTGTTACAGGGTAACCCAGAAAATTTGTTTTGCAACTTCAAAATACGTTTGTACATAAGGTATGTATCGAAATGAGAGAAAGAGTTACCTGCAGCTTATGATGTGGTGAGTTTTCTATACCCGGGGGTTTTGGATGACTAACACTACGCCCACTAAGTTCAATTGCTCCCGAATTTAAGTTCTTAACCTGCACTGGAGGCATCATTATAGTGATGTTATCCTCATAATCTGACTCCACCTCTTCAGCTTTGGTTGTCTCAGTCTTTGAACTGTTTTCAACAACTTTGGCTTGCGACCCATCGTCAGTTTTCAGGGTTTCCTTTGGTGTGGCCACTTCTGTTTGCTCTTCTTCCAACTTGTTAATATCAGCAGCAATAACTTTCACCTTCGTTGATGTAATCTCTTCAGGATTATTAGATTTTTCTACAAGAATTAAAAAGAACGAATCGATAATTGTTTTTTACAATTGTTTTTATTTTGTAAAAAAAAAATACCTTTTTTGGTTTTCATATTGGTATAGCCATTTTCATTTTTAAACGCATTTACTGAATTTCGTAAAAAACGATTTGGAATCAATGAACCTGGTGAGCATCCTTTTTCCTTACAATCAGGGCACTCATTGTCTTCAGATTCGAGCAGTGCACTGCGTACACCTTCAAAAAATAATATTTGTAGAATAAATAATATTATTGAATTATTATCTTACAGTCATCACAAAATGAACTCCCACAACAAGGAATCATAACAGCATCAACAAAGAGGTCTTTGCAGATACTGCATATTAAGTCATCCGGTATTTCCTTTTTTTTCTCAATTGAGACTTTGGTCTCTGGGAAATCGGCAGATGTTTCTCTGAAATGATTTTAAAAACAAAGAAAACAACTTTTAGTATTTAAAAATAAATAGTTAATATGAATAAGTAAAAGAACATATAGTGTGTATGAGATTACATAGATATTCAGATATATATACAATGAAGGTTGCCACCTAGGCCAACTAACCATATATGTAAGAAACGAGTTGTTATATTATGATGAGCTTAACTTAAAGACCGGTGGTTCAGACAATATTTTTTATTTCAAAACTTTAGCCGATTTTTCACAAAAAAATTGTTCTTTTCTCTTCAAAGTGTTCCCAAAAAAGTGAAATATAAAAATTTCTAAAAACTCAACCAGTGTTACCGATGCAGAACTATTATCTAACTAGGATAATCCCGTACTAAGCTGTGTTGGCCACCGCAATTATACTTTTCCCGAAACATGTCCAAATAATTGCTGTCCATGAATTTTCTTCAAAAAAATAGTATACCCGATGGTACATGTTATGGCATTAAAACTGTTTTAATTATGCATTCTTTGTTCCAAAAGATGAACCATAAAACAATTGTTGAATATAAACTATATCTATAATTGCATAATGAGATATCTTATTGCTTACTTATCATCCTTATCAAGAAATGATCTTGGTATGCCCGTATTTCTTTTGATGTCACTATGTTCCTTGCCTAAAGTGTAAGGGCAATTTTTTATCCAGTGCCCCGTTTTTTTGCATCTGTTACATCGGTATGTAGGCGGAACATCACCAATTTGAGAGTGCCCTCTTATTCTATGATAACTGTAAAATAATTTTATAAATAGTAAATATATCAATGTGAAAAAAGAAAGTTTGTTAACTTCGGTAGCAAAATGTTTCCAAACAAAAACTTCATTTTGATCGCTGTTTGTATGGGTTATTATAACACTACTATACAAAAAAAAAAAAAACTTTTCTGACCAAGAACTTCATTTTTACCGTTCAATGACATGTCAGCTAAAAGCTATAGTGGTTTGATATGAGCCGTCCCGACAAATTAGTTATTTCTTGAGGAGAAAAAGACGTGTGCAAAATTTCAGATCGATATCTCAAAAATTTAGAGAAATAATATGCGAATATGTTATACAGACAGATGGACAGACCCTCAATAATTAGGGTATAATTATATAATAAACGAATTTATATCATGTAGTATTTAACGTAAAGAAATAACATAAAGAAAGATAGTAAAGAATATCACAATCTTACCTTTTTGGGTCGTAATCTGCGGTACTTTGAAGCATCATTTCAAAAATTTTTTCTTCTTCACTGCCTTTCATTTTTGACAAGTCTAAAGAATTTGCATCTCGAGAAATTGCTCGAGATTGTGGTGTTTTTTCTACACTTTGGGTATTCCACGCCTTTTTTGGTTGAGATATGGGAATTCTTGCGATAATAAGTGATGTGTTCTTAGGAATTAAAGCAGAATCATCTTGGTATTCTAAAAGAAATTGAAATTAATTATTTAGTTATGAAGTCTATAACAATAAATCTAATTTTTTTGCTACATAAAATGTATATGCCAGTGAAAAGACTAATACGACCTACTGATGCGGGGAGACTTTTCAGTGAACATTTTAATATTAGCTGGGTCAAACACTCGCGTACTTTTTTTCAGGCCATTAATAATTTAAAGCATATACGGCCGATTATTTATTGAGTTAATTTTCATGGTTAATAAGTAGTTTTTCAGTGAATATTGATATATCGTTATCTGATGTAACCAGCATATAACGCCAACTACTAGGAACAAGCAATTCCATAAATATATGAATATACTTTCTGAATTTTTCAAAATATTTTGTTGTGTAGCAAAACTTGATTAACACATCCAGATATTAAAATACAAACCTTCTTTAGTTTGAGCATTTGTTATTTGTAAATCAAAATCTGTCACTTTTCCCAAACGCTTTTGATGTATTATAGCCTTTTTTAGATCTCCAACTGAAATATTAAGACCGTCAAATGTGACGGTGTCAAAGTCTAGCGCACTTTTGAATTTATAATGTACAGACATTTTTGCACAAATTGTTTTCCAAATCTACTGACATTAAGAAGAAATCACAATTTGTAAAAATAAAATAAATAAAATATTGAAATGTAGCAAAAAAAACGCTTTCTTGGAGTAAACTCGCTTTCAATTTTTGCAAAGTGCATGAGCTATACTTAAGGAAATGTTTGGAAGGAGCTTTTACGATTTGCACTGTAACAAATAGAGAGCATAAGCACTTTTAGGAACAACTCACAGGGTGATTTAAGGTAACGTTTTCTCCTTAAATAAAAATAAGTTTGACTAAAGTAATTACAAGATTGTTTATCAGCGAAATATAAACAAACAGGTTTTAGCCTTCTTCCAGTAAATCTATGAAATATTATTGAAATAACGTAGTTTTAAATTCATATACTTATTGAAGGTCGTAATAGTTGTAGTAATATGGTAGCATTATTTCGGAAAAAATTCTATTATTACTTAGTGGCACCTTGTTCAGTGAAAAATGTTTATTTCATTCTTGGTCTACATAAATATTAAATTGCAAAAATGGAAATTTTACTCGCAAATGTTAATAACATAGATTTTAAAATTGAACGAGATTTGATTGAACAAATTGGTGCCGTCGCTTTACCATTCTTCGGAATGGACAGTAAGTAAATAATTAAATCATAAGTGTTAACTAAATAAATCTTTTTTTTTTAGAATCGATGGCTGCCGTTTGTCAATTTGTGAGTACCCAAAATGGTTTGGAGTGTGAGAAAGGCTCATCCTGCCCCTTCCGCCATATTAGAGGAGATAGAACTATAGTGTGCAAGCACTGGCTAAGAGGATTATGTAAAAAAGGAGATCAATGCGAATTTTTACATGAATATGATATGAAAAAAATGCCTGAATGTTACTTTTACTCTCGATTTAATGCGTGTCATAATAAGGAATGTCCCTTTCTTCATATCGATCCGGAAAGCAAAGTAAAAGATTGTCCATGGTATGATCGGGGCTTTTGTAGACACGGGCCGCATTGCAGACATCGTCACGTACGTCGTGTACTTTGTAGTAATTACTTAGCCGGCTTTTGTGAAAATGGTTGGAATTGTAAATTTATGCATCCCCGATTCGAACTGCCACCAATTTCAGACACGACAAAAGAAATTTTGCTTAAAAAGGTGCCAACTTGCCACTTTTGTGGAGAACTGGGACATAAAGCTTCGGCGTGTAAAAAAAATCCTGATGCTAACGAAAGTAGTGAAAACCGTTTCAAATTTAATGGCTTCCAAAAACAAAATCAAGCGTTCAGTTTTAAAGAAAACACAGAAGGTAAAAACGGAACTGAGCATGTGTCGTCGAGCAATAACTTTACAAAAGTACCAAAGCCTTTAGATGAAATCACTTGCTACAAATGTGGAAATAAAGGGCACTACGCAAATAAGTGCCCTAAAGGTCACTTAGCGTTTTTATCAAATCAGAGAAGCCACAAATAAATAACTTAGCAATGAAATAACCAATTATTTCAATCATAGTTAGTATACAATACTTCTTAATTTTTAAATATACAGAGTTATGACCTAGTAGAAATACTTACATTCATACTATCTAAAATTTAGTTTTTTCTACTGAAAATATAGACGGTGCATTCTCAAAATTTTACAGGAACTGGGATAAAAACCTAAAGAATCTAAGCATTTCTTTGGAAGTTATCTGAAAATACTGTAATAAAAATGTATTAGTATAAACTGTGTATACAAATGTTAAAATACTTCACTTAGATTACTTTGTATTTTTATGCCACACTGTTCGATCCTATATAAACCAAAGAAGGAACTTATGAATTTTACTTCAAATTTTTAATAATGCTTGCAAACAAAAGTTCTATTGCGTTTAAATATATATATTCCCGAATAATAGTGACAAAAAAGATTTCAACAAATATAAAGGTAGGACTTAAATCGATTTCTTGACTTTAAATTTTGACTTCGTCAAAGTTAGTTTTTAGAATCAATAAGTGAAGTGCCTTAAAAATTAAATTATATTTAGTTCACAAGTCTGGACGCATTTCTAAACCTAAACCTATACATAATATAATCGTAAAATGAAGAGTTAAAACGCACATAGTCGAAAAGATTAAATAAGAAAATGCATTTTAATTATCCCTAGACCTTTTTGTTAATTGATGTTTGGGAGTTCAAAGGTACAACCTGGTGATTAAAAAATAGTTTGAAAAGTTTATTAAAGACTAATAAAATGAAATGTTGTTGTTTTTGCTGTAGGGACAGACAAATTTATTGAGTTGTAAGCCGCGATACGGTCATTAGTTTTTCAAACTGTTATTCCAATCCACTTTATCATTTTGAAAATTTTGCTTAATATAATAACTAAATAGCATGATATCTTTTAATGAATTTAAATTAGACTTCATCTAACGTGTTTTAGCCATCTTTCCGATTTTTTTTTTCCAAAACAGGCCGTTGATCTTCTGTCGACATTTTTAAACCTTTTACACACAACCTAATTAACAAAACTATGATACTGATCGCAATATGTTAAGAGCATTTTAAAATGTATTGCATTTTTTTCTCAGATTTTTGAACACCTTACACATTTGAGAGAACATTTTAGAAAGGAAGAAGAAAATGGTGGGGCGGTACCTATTTTTAAAAGAGTGTTGTTACATGCCGATCATATTGCTATTAAAAGTAACACTACTGAATATTCTTACCAACAACTATATTTAGGCTCAAAAAAGTTATCCATTCAAATATCCAACATATGTGGTACGTTAATAACGGTAATATATGATTATATAGTTATATGTAATGTATAATCCAATTAATGGTACAATATGTTAGCAAAATATGTGTTAATCTATTGCTCTCATTCCAAGGTAGTGGTGCATCATGTAATGTTGCAGTTTTTTGTGAAAATAACGCTTTATTACCATTAACGCAATGGGGCTGTTGGATGTCTGGACAAGTTTTTATGCCACTTCTACATAAATTTCCATTTGAAACATTAAGTTTTATTATTGGTGATTCCAAATCAAAAATAATAATTTCTGGACAACTATATGAAAAGATAGCTAAGAAGCTTGCTACAATGTTTGATATACCACTAATTATTATTGACCACCATTTTATACCAGAACACAGCATAAATCATCATTTTTTGGAAAAGACTTTACTTACGGTCGGGAGTAATGTTTTTATAGAAGGTACTTTAAATAACGACTTCTATTCTTGTTCTGTTGCAATGTTGGTTTATAATAACAGTGCAGCTAAAAAACCAAAAGGATGTCGAATAACACATAAAAACCTACTCTCGAGAATAAAGGGAACATCGGAAGCTTGGGATTATAAATCAAGTGATGTTTTGCTAAACTTGTTGCCGGTAGAATTCAATAATTATAGCGTACATTCCATGATGTGCTTGCTAAGTGTTGGTGGAAAAATTGATTTATGCTATAATATCAATTACGACAAAATATGGAATAAAATACTTGGTATAAATATGCTAATAACGGATAAACCCAATATGCTGACAGCATTACCTTCAACATACATCAAAATCCTCAAAGTATATGCCAAAGCATTTTCTAATAATCCCAGCATGGTTGAATATATTAAAAACTATTGTCAGCTTAATATTCGACTAATGATATCTGGATCAACTCCCTTACCAATGAACATTTTCTATTATTGGTATAAATTAACAGGACATAAACTTCTCCGGTATTATGAAACACCCGAAACTGGAGCAATCTTAGGTAATCCATATATTGAAGATGAAAGGCTTAAGCGGAAGCAAAACTCTTTTAATGTACCGTTTCCTCAAACCATGATTCGTATTGTAAATTCTAAAGATAAAACAATACTTGCAGCTGCAATGGGAAATTCAGAAAATGGAGGGGTTGGTAATGCTGCACAAATTGTATCTTTCAACACCAGATATGACAATTTTTTAGGGGAACTTCATGTATCAGGGCAAACTATTTTCAAAGGATACCTGCATCAAGATGATACTAAAATATGTTTTGAAAACAATTTTTATAAAACAGGTATTATTGTGGAATTTGAGAATAATACCCTAAGGTTGCTGGGGCGTGTTGACAGCATAGTTTTTAAAAGGGCTGGACGAAGTATTTCAAGTGATGAAATAGAAACACTATTAAAAACTCACTATAAAATAAAAGATGTTGCAGTTGTAGCTGTTCGTCACCCACACTGGAATATAAGTATTTGCGCTGTATGTGTTATTAAAGCAGAATCAACCCAGGATTTAGCCGATATTAAGCTATTTTGTTCTAAATGGTTGCCTCCACATATGTGTCCTGATATTTTTAAAATTGTTCCATATATACATCGAAATTCGGAAGGAAAAATTGAGAAGAATCATTTAACAAGACTGTATTCTTTTTAATACCTGCATTATATGTCGCTGAGAAATTTACTTATAGTTATTATAAGATGTTTCCGATTATAATAACATAATGTCTAATAATCATTAATCTAACGAGATTGGTTTAAAGTTGGTATGTCGGAGTCGACTCTGGATAAGTAGGAGTTCAGCTTGCAATGGTATCTAAAAGGAAGTATCGCAAGGGTTACTCTAGATTCTCTTGGCAACTCGAACTCTTTGTCTGCAATTGGTGGTGGTTCGACTCTCAAGTACTTCACTGAGAGAGACTGTTAAGGTGTTACTGGCTCCACTGTGAATGGTGGTCTATACGTTATTTGCTACCAAATTATGGTGGGCATATTAATAAGAGCTCAATATGTGTCTCGACAAAAAGCATGCGGCCACCCTATAATAATTCGGAGTGCAGTATTTTGACGCATCTAAAGCTTCTTAGTCTGCGTTTCACTACATCCAGGCGACCACTAGTCTGTGCCCCGTATTTTAAGACCGGCCCGCCTATTGTCTTGTTTGTTGTCAACAATGTTTCATTGAAAATAATACTATAATGCTTCAAATTACAAAACGTTTCATCAAAAACCTTTAAATTTTACAAATTGATTTAATTTTCATTGTTTTACATTTTTTATAAGTGGTCTTGAACGATGCAACAAATCCCTAAGTTTACATATTTTTTTGGTAAGATTTCAATCTGGCCATCGCCCGTTTCCAATTGATAGACGTGAAAACCTACTGAACTTGATTAGCTGTCAAAGTTCAGTAGGTTTTGACGTTTAACAATTGCTCTCTCACTTCCAGTGAGAGAGGTGTTAAACACCTCTTTATCTCTGCCGGCGGCCAGGGATAATGGGATGCCCAACTTAATCCAGTGTGAGAGCGCCTCAAAATAAGCGTTTTTTATAACATTTTCCATTATGGCCAGATCGAACAAAATACGATTTTTTGGGCATTTAAATTAAAACACCCAACATTTTTTACGATTGCAAATTATTACATATTGGACTTTTAATAAATGGCAAAACTATTTAAATTATTTTTTATGATTTTATAGTATATTAAAACAACTGACTTTTAATGTTTCAATACTTAATAAGGTGAATTAAGACTGTTAGTTCTCAATTTCTAAATGTTTTTAATCATTGGTAACTGAAAATTAATACTACTATGCATGAAATTGAAAAACGTTTAATGAAATATATTTAAGTTTCGCTTTTTCTTTGATTTTCATTGTATTACATTTTTATTAGTGATCTTCAACGGCGGCAACAAATTCCTCCGTTCACATATGTTTTGGTATAATTTCAATCCGGCCGTTCCAGTCATTCCAATTGCAAAACGTCAAGACCTACCCAATCCAGTTAACTGTCGAAGTTCGGTAGGTGAGCGGCTCTCACATTTCCAGTGACAGGAGAGTTGGGGATCTCTTTATCTCTGCCGCCGGCACTACTCCCTTATCGTATGCTAGTTAGGCGACAACTACTTGCAGAGGTAAATTTTTGGCATCAGCGTAACAGACGGCAGCAGCACGACAGTGAACTGAAAATGGCGTTGTGAATCCTTCTACATGAACATTTGTAAGAAGGCAGCGACATAACAATGGCCGGCATGTACAGAAGACAACACAGCTGTCCATTTTGCATGTATACAATTTCGTTGTGGCCTAATATCTTTCACTTCAATGAAATTTTAATATTTTGTTAAAGTGAAATTTTTTATGCAAAATATAGGTAAATAAGTAAATTTATTTGTTTTAAATTATAAATTGTTATTACAAATGATATACAGAGCTATTTTATGATTTTATTTGTGAAATAACGTCAGGTTTGAATAATTTTGTATTTTACATATTAGTGGCATCACTCCTCTCTACTGTCAACTCTACTGTCATCGGCAAATTTAAATATATTTTGAAGTTAACGAAAGCGAGAACTGACGGCCTGCCTTCGTGTAATCATGCAGCTGTCTAAATAACTGTGTCCTTAAGAACGTGTGTATTTTAATATTTGATAGATGTCGCTTGCAGTCTGTCGCGTTCTATGTGTTCAGCACTTGAAGATTTGAAGCTAAAGGCTGATTCACATAGTATTTTTGCTTCGCTTTCGGTCACACATTTGTTTGTTCTCAAAACCATGGATAATATGATACGAGACTTTAGTCTCGATGGAGATCAGGGAATTTCGAACAGCTGATATCAGAAAGGAGGGATGCCAGAAATAAACCGCTATAATTAACTGAAAAAATCAGTGCGAAATGAAATTTAATTAAACTGTGCGAACATAAATTTTTATGTAAATTAGTTAATGATTTTGCATTTTAACATTTATATATGCATTTTCAAAGTGTTTAATTTAGTATTTTGTATAATTTAGCGAAAACTTCAATATTTGTGGTATGTTATTTATATTTTAAGTTATAGCAATTAAATACATATATGTATATATCGCTCATTTGCTGCAAGACCGGCATAAATCAAAAAACGTGATTTTTGAGTTAATGCTGCAGAATTGTTCGTTATATCATACTTCATGTTGAGTGAAAAATTCATATGAATACCTCTTATATGCTCCGCTTGAGAAGAGAATATATTTCCTGTTTTCCGTGTAAGGTTATAGTCAGTTGAAAACTTTAAACGCGTTTTCTGGCAAATCGATTTTTTTGACTTATGCCGGTCTTGCAGCAAATGAGCGATATGTATTGAAAACATTTCTCTTGAATATGCGATGTTTTTTATGAATTGTTTTATTTTTCTGTTTATTACTTATTTTAAATAGTTACCCTATCTAATCTAATATTTTTCTGCCGCTGCATTGGCAAATGTTATAAAAAATGCGGGTTTTGACAGCTCTCTCTCTCTCTCAAATCAAAGAGTCTCTATCATATTATCCATGCTCAAAACAGTCGCCATTTATATTAAAGAGAATCACTGAAAGCAAAGCATTCATTCAAGAAACAAGCAAAGCGAGAAAAGTTGTGCGTGAAAGCACCATAGCAACTAACTAAAAATTGCATGCAATGAGATTTTTATAAAAAAAAAATCTTTTGTCTGCTCAGAGAAATTACAGCACGTCTAGGTCATACGGCATTCAGCATGGGATATACGAAGCCGTAACAAATTTATGACATTCAGTTGAAGACGGCAGATTTAGCACTCGCTTTGGCTGCCAGTCCATACAATAGCATTGGAACAAAACAATGAGTATCTTATGATCGATGCACAAACAACTTTTGCTCCAGACATTTGCTTTGACAGATAAGTTCGATGCAATACAGCAAGCAAAATTTTGGGAGTTTCAGTTGAATTTTACAATACGGCATTAAGAACGGAAATCTCTTGTAGCTCTATTGTGTAATTAGCCAACCGACTGATTTAACGGACAATTTGCTTTCAGGAGTATACTTTTAGCATAATAATTATTCTTCTTTATTGGCGTGGGCACTGCTTATGCGGTCATAGCAGAGTTCACAAAAGAGCGCCAGTTGTTCTTTCTTTTCTTTGTTTGATGCCAATTGGAGATTCCAAATCGGATATCTCGTATAGCTCGTAGTCAATCGACTGCGGTATTCGCCGTTGCCAATGCGCAAAGGACCATACATTTTCCGCATAATTTATCTCTACAAAATTCGTAACGCCGATTCAACAGCTGTAGTCATCGTCCATGGCTCCGCAAAACATAACAGGACGGGAATGATGAGTGACTTGTAGAATTTGGTGTTTGTTCGTCGAGAAAGGAATTAACTTCTCAATTGCCTACACAATCCGAAGTGACACCTGGTTGCAAGAGTTATTTTGCGTTCGATTTTGAGACTGACGTTGTTGTAGGTGCTTATACTGGTTCCAAGATAGACGAAATTATCTACAACCTCGAAGTTATGACTCTCAACAGTGACGTGGGAGCCAAGTCGCAAGTGCAACGACTGTTTGTTTGATGACAGGAATTATTTCGTCTTGCCCTCGTTCACTTCTTTATCCTAAATCTGTGTAAAAGATGGAACCTTGTATCCAATGTAAAGGACACCCATGGTAGCGTAATAATTGCATATAAAAAAATCAAAATCAAATTGCTATTTATGTTTGGTCACTTGTAATAACAACCATTAAATAATTAATTAAGATATTTAATGTGACTATATTCGTATATTTTAAATAAAAAAATCGAGAGGTTCTTATGTTTGCAGAATGCAGAAGCAACATCAGATAGTTCGATACTTTTAAAGTGTAATGTTATGAAAATTTTTCACAACTATTTGCATTTATTGTTAAATGTAGGCTCTGGGTAAGTAACTTAAACTTATCGATTTTTAGTAATGGTTAGTACCGCTGTGAAACGGGAGAAATTGGAATGGAAACACCCTTTTTGCGAAGACCATGGTAATCATGAATTTTGGATAACTCATGCACATATACCCATTTGGTATTCGTGTGTACATTTGTACGTTCTGAAAAAGCAGTTGGTGCAATTGGATCAAGCGTTTTTCAAAGCTTTTGTGCATATAATTCAAGAAAATGGTATGTCTGATTGTATTATTTTTTAATTTAATATAAATATCAAATAGAATATTGTACTTTTATACATATGCAAAGAAGTAATCATAAAACAGCCTCGTTATGAAAATTGAAATTTAATATCTTGTGTGAAAATTTTGTCAGTATATGTGCCAAAGCTTGTCTCCTCCGGTAAGGCAAAAAGCCGGAACGAGTATAGCAACTAAAAATATTTTTATCATATGTCTTTAAGCGTATTGTTTAATATACCATTTAATTAGAAAAATATGAATAATTTTCACTTACACTGATAAATGTATTTTGATACAGATTTGTCAGAGAAAAGTGGTGGGGAATTTAATTTTTTGTAAAAGGAATGTATATGCGGTCGTGATTTTACATTGGTATGAGTAAATGATTCATTCTGCTATACGTTGACGATGAAAAAAAAAAATAATGAGTGATATATATATAGATATATGTATACATATACATATATATAGTAAAAGAATAATTTCATAGAGTGATCAAATACATTCTTTAACGATGATTAAAAAAAAATGGAAAATTTAAATGACTTATCGCCATTTGATCAGAAAGTGCATATTTAAATTTTCCACGACCTTGGAAAGAGGTCATTTGTAACCAATTTCTTTTATTATTTCAAATTTGAAAATAGAAATATGGGCTTACTCTTACTAATGAGAATAATAAATAATATTTGGAAAGGAGATGCATTGGCAAGCAAAAGCAAGCAAGCATGTTCATTTTTGCCTAATTTTATATGTATATAAGTCTAATTCTTACACTTAAAATCGGCCTTTTTTGCGACGAAATCATAGTACAGTTTGTTCCATTCAATGTTTGAAATATAGATAAGTTGGTAACTAAAAATATGGGAAAAATAAAGAAAATTTCTTAGCTGAACAGCATTTGTGAATGTATGTATATGCATTTGAAAGGGTTTGTATTCAACGTTTGTGAATTTCACTAGCACTTTTTATATGTTATAATACAATATACATATTAATTTCTATACACCCACATTCATGTATAAATTTATAAACAATTTGAAATCTATTGTACAGTAAGTTGTAGCTTTTCCTTATGTTTATTAATTTAAGGCTTCAGGTGTTACCGTGTCAGATGTTTGTAAAACCACATACGAAGAAATTAAAAAGGATAAAAAACATCGCTATGTAATTTTTTATATACGAGACGAGAAACAAATTGATGTGGAAACAGTTGGCGACCGAAATGCTGAATACGACCAATTTCTTGAAGATATCCAAAAATGCGGTACGGGAGAATGCCGGTAAGTTGTAATTTCATTTAAAACTGTTTTCATAATTTAATCGACGTTTTTTTTCAGTTACGGTCTGTTTGATTTTGAATATATGCATCAATGTCAGGGAACTTCAGAGAGCTCAAAAAAGCAGAAACTTTTCCTAATGTCTTGGTGCCCGGACACCGCCAAGGTAAATGTCTATTAGAAAAAGAATGGAACAAAAAAACTGTAATTAATTTTTTTTTAGGTTAAGAAGAAGATGTTGTACTCAAGTTCATTTGATGCGTTGAAGAAATCTTTGGTGGGTGTACAAAAATATATTCAAGCTACTGACCTTTCCGAAGCCTCTAGAGAAGCAGTCGAGGAGAAATTACGCGCCACAGATCGTCAATAAATATACTACAGTGTTCTACTTTTTTGTATTTGTAGTAGAAATAAAAAAAATAATAAAAAAAAAGAAGTAAATAAAGGGCTATTTTTAAAATAGGATTTTATCTTAACAAGTTTACCAACTAGACAATATCATATTTGTGGAACATAAAGGTAAGTGCAATACTGCTCCAAACGAGTTTAAAGAACTTTAAAAAATATCGTAATATTTGTAAGTATATTTGAAAGAATAACTTTCTGCTTCTAGTAACATAATTTCAACAATGTATAAAAAATCTATTAATATCATGTATGTAGTCATATTCACCTACGTCCAGCCTATATATATGCCCGCGAAATGCTGTAAATTTAGTATATAAAAAAGAGAAATGATTAGACAAGAAACACACATACGAACTCAAAACTTAACTCATGCCTTATATGGTAAAGGCGTCGTTTTTTGGAAATATTACTTGTGGCTTACACTGTGAGATTTTTTGAATAATTTATTTGAAATAGGAATGTATTGTGTAGGAAAGGAACAATTGAAATGTTTGCATGGATAATACAGTTAAACACATGTACTTATGTATATTAGAGCTGGAGTTGATATAACCTTGTGTTTGCACTATCATTTTCTGTTCTTCAGTACGTCATTGTCCCATAAAAATATTATATACTTTGTAATGTGCGAATTTACGTTACATTTAGATTTCTGTAAAAAAAAAGATTGAATCTACACAATTATATAAAAACTTGCATTCGCTCACAAATATAAAAAATATGTAAGAAACCCTTCTCACTATCCATTTCTGTATTGTTCTTTTTCCAAAGAGTTCCTCTTCAAACGTAATCATTAGTATTTACATCGGTATTATTAACATAACAAATATAGATGTGCTAATGTTAAATAATTAAACAATAATAATGGACCTAGATTTAGTATGTGAAGAAACAGATTTGGATTCATTGCAACCATACCCTTCTGGTAAGCAGGATTAGAAAATATAAACCTACCAACTTTATTACTCTTGCTACCAACTAAATACTAAACATAGTTTTAAGAAAGATTATTAAAAAATGAAGTATATATGTTATATATATTTCATACATTGTTGCCAAAACAGTGTATTTGCTGGCATCAAGCAATTGTATCTATAATTGGGTAAGGTTTTAAACAGTGCTTTTTATTTAACAGGTGCTCCTTCTACTCCAAATTCGAACAGATCATCTCCAGCCAATGGCAATGACGAAGCCACTTTTCAAACACAATTATTTTTACAAGGATCTTCTGAAAATGGAGACACTTTTTCGGGGCTTATGGCAGGAGTGGAAAGTAAATCAAATAATTCGAAACGAGGTCCGGGGAGGCCTAGGAAAGATTTGCCTCAATATAAGAGCAATGTAAAGCGAAAAAATTTTGGGGACCATATACAATGTAATGATCGTACTAATCTTTCTATCGCACCAATGTCTTCATCCGAAAGTTCTAATACTGGATATCCTGAAGATAAAATAATAACAAATATGGATGAAATTTCAAATATAGAATATCCTGGGAAAATATGTTGTCTATGTAATCTTGATGAAAAAAGTGCTTTGGGGCAGGGGGACTTTTTAAGATGGGAGGTAGATCCCGATAACTGTGAAAAGGCTATTCAATACTACATGGAAACAAATTCTAAAAACGATGAAACCTTAAGGCATACCACTATAGACCAAGTTTCATTCCGTCGACAAAAAAATAATTGCAGAGGAAAAATATCTCAAAATAATTGCATCAACGAACTAGATAAAATAGGGCATTCGGAAAAAATGTCCCTTAATACAATTTTAGATGGTTATTATATTTATTCGCATCGTATGTGTCTTATGTGGTCACAAGGCGTATACGGAAAAACTAACGAAATCAAGGCGAACATAGAGTTCATAATTGCTAAAAGTCTCTCACAAAAATGCTCATTTTGTGGACAGTATGGAGCAAGTATCACATGTAAAATGAGTTGCACAAAAGTGTTTCATTTGCCGTGCGCTGCAGCATCAGCTAGCTTTCAAATCATGGATAATTTTATGGTTTTTTGTTTGGATCACATTGAACAAGTAATGGTTATATGTAAGTATTCAATGATAGCGAATAATTTTTGAAGATATAAGATTTAAACCATAATCCAAAATGAAAATCTGCTACGTAAAAGTAAATACATTTAAAACATTTTATAAGTAAATAAAATAAAAATTGTTTGACAAATTTGTATTAAATGTAAATAAGGAGAATGTATTATAAAAAAACATTGTTTTTTTTTAGAAAGTAAAAGTTGTTATAATTATTTAGTAAAGATTAAGTTTAAAGATTAAGTACTACTGATTCATATCTTTATCTTTTATTCTTACATATTCTCTTTATATTTGCCTTATTTTGTTTAAATTTAAATTATAACTTTCAATATTTTTATCAACGTGCTATAATATCAACAAAGAAATTGAAATGTGAACCCAATCTTGTTTTAACAGGTCCAGATGCTAATATCACGTGCCAAAACTGTTCCTCCATGGATAATATGGCAAAAATGATCATGTGCGCCACTTGTGGTGACCATTTTCATACCAATTGTGTTGGTTTAATAAATACTCCAGGTGAGGTTTTTAGTATGTATGTATGTATGTAAAATACCTTAATAATAAATTATAATACCTATGCACCCTAAGTTCATCTTAAGAATTAATATGTTGGTCTTGATTTTTTTTTAGAAACTAGGGCGGGTTGGAATTGCCCCAATTGTCGGAAATGTCAGATATGTAGAGAGAGTGACGGTACCGAAGGACGTTTCATTAAATGTGAACAATGCCAACGACTATACCATAATACCTGTTTACGACCCACGATCTCTTCTTTGCCAAAATATGGCTGGAAGTGCAATGTAAGTATGAGTTGCTAATGTTTAGAAATATATAGGGAGTTATATAATATATAGATTTGAATACATCTTATAAGTAAAATACAACAAAAATGCAAATGTTAATATGAACTTATAGCGTTGCCGGGTTTGTACTGACTGTGGTTCCAGAACTCCTGGGGGTGGAACTTCATCTCGATGGCACTGTCATTACACAATTTGTGATTCGTGTTACCAGCAACGTAATAAAGGATTTTCTTGTCCTATTTGTCATAAGGCTTATAGAGCTTCTGCCCACAAGGAAATGGTTAAATGCAATTTTTGTCATAGGTAAATAAATGCAAGAATTTATATTTATGTTTTTCATGAATTAATGTTTTCCTGATTAATAGGTTTGTACATAGTACATGTGACGAAGATGCCGACTTGATTACTTATCATAAAAAGAAAGAAAATAATCCTGATTATGATTATATATGTCCACAATGTAAGTTATTGCCAATGAGCGAGAAGATTATACCAAATCAATGTAATTCAAATCGCTCAGGAGAAGGAATTACATTGCCTCAAGGAATAGATGACAATTTTATTAAGGAAATGGAAATAGACAATTTTCAAAACAATTGTGGAGGTGATTTTAATTCAACAGAATCTCAATCATCCAAAATATTCAGAAAAAAAATATTATATCGCGGTCGAGGTGGGAAATTAATGGGGCAAAAGAGTAATATTTTAACACATCTCGGGCGAAAACGTAATTCTGTTCGCGGTAAAGGACGACATCTATTATTAAATAATATCAATTTAACTTCAAATGGTGAAAGATTATTGACCTCGAATAAATCCTCAGAAGATTGCCTGTCCATGGAAAGGAAAATATTACTGTGCTCTGCAAAGGACAAATTTCTTTTGTCACAAGATTTATGTGTAATGTGTGGATCTGCTGGACTTGAAAAGGAAAGCAATCTTATTGCTTGTGCACAATGTGGTCAATGTTATCATCCTTATTGTGTGAACACAAAAATATCGAATGTAATTTTAGAAAGGGGTTGGAGGTGTCTTGATTGTACTGTATGCGAGAGCTGTGGTCAACGAAACGATGAGGCGAGACTAATCCTTTGTGATGAATGCGACTTATCTTATCATATATACTGTGTAACTCCTCCATTAGAAACAGTTCCGCATGGCAATTGGAAATGTAAGTGGTGTGCTGCTTGCCAAAAATGTGGTAGATTTTCTCCCGGAGTTAGCCAACAAAGCCGTAATGCATTCACTAACGGTATTATGGAATGTGGCCAATGTTCAAGCCAAGAAATATGTTCATTTTGCGGTCAACGGTATAATGATGGCGAGCTTATTATTCAGTGTAAAAATTGTGAACGTTGGTTACATTGTCGTTGTGACTCTATAAATACTGAAGAGGAAGCCCAAATATGTGATAATATAGAATATCATTGCATTCTATGTCGACCTAAGGACAAATCTTTAGCCCAATTTTTATCTTCAAAAACATTAAAAGTAATGAAAACAATACCATTAAGCTCTGACACTATAGTCCCACCAAATAATGACACAGAAACTACATTTTGGGTAGATGGTGTTAGTATGAGTGAAAGAGGTGCTAATATGATTAAAGCATTGTCGACAGATATAAAGAAAAAACGTAAAGTACGTACTCCTAATGATTCACAAAATAAAGAGTCTGGAATATTAGCAGCTATAGAGTCTGTTGTTGCTGGATCAAATGACAATGCTCCGATAGAAGAAAACATTGATACAGATTCATTAAAAAAGAGGGATACAGATCATTACAAGGACGGAATGGTTTGGACAGGCGCCGATAATAGTCCACCCGAAGGATTTTCGATTTCTACGAATGATGATGGAATTGCAATATTACGGAAAAAACGTCAACGAAATTTACAAAAAATTGGTATTGGCGGTTTCAGCGTGCGGAATCGTGCTATTAAAAAAGACGAAGCATCAAACAATTCTAATAATTGTAGTTATACAGATTCAGAAAAAAGAAAAAAAGCCGTTCGAAAAAAAGTTAAAAGTCGTTTGAGTGAATCTTATCCAGCGTACTTGCAAGAGGCATTCTTTGGGAAATCGCTACTTGAAATGAAAACCAAAAGCGAATTACCGGTTGAAGATTCTGACATATCCGACGAACAAATTGAGCTAATTGATGTTTTATTTGCTGAAGAATCACCTAGTTCAATGAGCAAAAGCGTTCCAACATTAACTGCAAATACCAATGAAGGCCAAAACAACGCAATTCCTACGTTGACTTCAAATGTCAAAATAAAATGTAAAGATGTGGATGAAGGCGGAATTATTGGAAATGGAGTTGAAGCTTTGAATGTCGTTAATACAAATACAATGCATGAAATTTCCAACAGCAGCATAATAACTTCGTCAAAATTTGTGGAATCAAAGAAAACAAACACAAAAGCCGATGAAGCCAAGCCAGGTAAATGATTTTTAATTACTTTAGTTTACCATTATTACAACAGACTTCAAAATATAATTAACAGCAATATTCTTTACGGATTTATCGAATGAATCAGGTAGATCGACCGCCACTTCTAATGTTAAAAGCCAAGTGAGTATGTTATTATATTTTTGTATTATTTTTCAGATTAGTTCCTAATTATTTCAGTTATTTTCATATATTACGTTTTGTTTTTACTCATCTTATATATCTATAATTATTCTAAAGGTAATTTCTACTCCCGATGACCACGCAATGAAACTAATATATTCAGAAACACATCGAGTTATTGATTTCAGGTAATTATACATAAACATTTTTAAATAAAAAATTCCTTTTTACGAAAGTTGTTTTGTTTGTTTGTTTTAGTGCGATTGCGGTCTCAAAGCAAACGGAAGAGACTAATTTATTGGTTAATAAGTTAAATGAAAATGAGGCAAATGTGGCTTTTATTTCGCAATCTCCTAAACAAATTATAGAACAACCACCCCAAATGCAAATATTGCCGATACATGTGCCACTGCAGAATACAACTTGTGTAGTTGATAGTCCTGCTGCTGAAAGTTCGATAATTCCTCATAACCAATTTGCTCAACAATTGCAAAATTCACAACTTAAAACTGCTCCGCCACAACTTGATTCGGCTGGGACACAAAAAACAGCTGAAAAGATGAGACGAGATGAAGGTTTGTATTTTTTAATTACAAATATTGAACATTATGTTAGAATCCGTTGAAGAGCATGGCATTTCTTTCTCATTTGTAATTTTTTAGCATTGTCTTTTCCTTAAACAAATCGACAATTGCTTATAAAAATTTTTTCTTTAAACATATCGATAAGAGCAAACGCCAATCCAGTTATCTTCGAAAAAATTGTGAATAGTGTAAATAAATTTCGATCGATGGTATACACATCAAATTTTGTAGAAGGATTATTTTTATATCGTATTTGAATAACCGGATTCCAGAATCCAAATAACTATGATTACAATTCAAAGCGAGCCAAGACTTCCCCTAAATGGGATATATATATTTTTACTTTTACATTTATTTTTATCAGTTTGTTTGAATATTAGAAATGTAATCCTTTATTTTAGATTTGGGGAAAACAGCAACAATATCGGCAGTACTTTATGCTAATACTCAGCATCCTGAGCTAAAACAGATGTATCCAAACTGGAACGATCGTTGTAAACAGATTCTAAAAAGGTGGCGGTCTCTTTCTAATGAGAAAAAAGCCCCTTTTCTCCAGCAAGCGAAAGATAACAGATCTGCTCATAGAATACGGAGATCACAGCAGGTATCACCTTTTTCTATTCACTTTTATAACATTTTCTGTGTATATTCTGAAATATTGATTATTGATTAGGACCAGGAAAGAATATGTTTTAATCAAAAGTCCTTAAAAGAGCAAGAACAAGAACGTATATGGAAACAACATCAGGCAAAAGCTAAAGAATCGCAAAACAGCGTCAATTATAATAACAGAGGTTTGTTGTTAAATGTTGATATTTTACAATTCAGACTTACAATATTACGTGTTAGGGTATTCATTTGATTTAAATGGAACATATGAAATGTGTTCAATAGACAAGCGAGATATAATATACAACGGAGACTCTTTGCATAAAAGGACACAGTCGCAACTGGTTTCAAAAGAAAAACACGGTAATTTAGCCATTTATTATATTTGTAATTCAGTATTTTTATTTATACAACAGTATTATATAAAAACTTCACGATTTTTCAATGACTTAACTCATATTTTCGTATAATTGTTTTTATTTTATTGTAAATAGATAAACAGTCTGAAAACAAACACCTAAGAACACTGCTTTTAAAAGAACAACAACTTAGAGCTGCAACAACAGATCCTTGGATTTCGAACCCAGCACCCAACAATTCTCCCAACAGTTTGTATCAACGCTCTTTATCAAGTGATTTGATGGCTACCTCAAATGAAAGCAAAAATATTCCGGTTGATGAATCAAAAGATATTAAACCGTTCGAAGCTGTTCAGTTGGAACAGCCTAGTTGTGATGAAAATAAGCAAATTTTTAAGAGCCGTAAAGATATAAAATCAACAGAAAGTGGAGAGCCTGAGCTAGAAAAACTGGACTCTGATGAAAATGGGGCTTTTGGAGATATTTTGGGTGGTTTGGGAGATGGAAATGACGATGATCTCTTAAAATCTTTAACGGCAGAAATTGGAGATGATTTTAATATACTTGAATATGCGGATCCCGCTTTAGACGAATTGGCATCAAATCCAAACTTATTAAACAAATTAGATTTTGAATAATTACCTTGATACAAACATTATTTAGTATTATGTTGTACTATTTATTAACGACATAACACATCTTGGCTTGTGATGAGTGATTTCATATCCAGTAATACATTATTCTCTCTTGTTCTAATTAAAAAAGCTAATCTTCATCAAATTATCAATTCAAATAATATTTATTAGTGAAATTTATTAATAGAAAACCAATAGTTACTGCATTTTATTTAGTAGTCAGTAAATGCTAATTGGGAGATTAAATTTAATTATAATTAGATATTAGGTTATCAAATATCTCCCTACCGCTTTTTTTCTCTTTTTTCAATGCTTTATAAAAAGTGTTACAGTGATTAGATTTAGTTCAAATACGCGCCGTTTCATTCGATAATCTGTTTCCATCTGGACAGAACTCGGACAGCCACTTTTCACAAGCCTCTTTTGAGTTCAACTTTACTTGTTGGTGGGCGTTCGCCATGGACAGGGACAGGTATCACCTGGCGTTATGTCCGGGCTATATGGTGGATGCGATAAAACCTCCCGTAGCTTTTGACGAGTCATCAACAAAGTGTGTGGTCTGGCGTTGTCCTGGTGGAATACTACACCCTTCATGCTGGCCTATTCTGGACGCCTCTGGGCGATCGCGTGTTTCAACGGTTCAATTGTTCGTAGTAGATGGTAGAATTAAGCGTCTGGCCATATGAGAGCAGCTCATAGTGGATGATTCCCTTCCAATCCCACCGAACACACAGCAAAACCTTCCTGGCCGTCAACCTCGGCTTGTCCACTATTTGGGACGATTCACTGGCCTTCGACGACGACCGTTTTCTCCTAATATTGTCGTATGTGATCCATTTTTCGTCGCCAATCACCATTCGCTTCAAAAATGAGTCGAGTTCGTTCCGTTTCAGCAGCATATCGCAGGCGTTGATTCGGTCCAGAAGGTTTTTTGCGTCAAATCATGTGGCACCCAAACATCAAGCTTTTTTGTGTATCAACCCTTCAGCAGATGGTTTAATATGGTTTGGTGACTAACTCCCATCTTTTTGGCGATGTCACGAGATGCCAAAATGCCGGTCTAACTCGATGTTTTCGTTGATTTGATCGGTATTCGTCGTCACAGGTCTTCCGCCGGGTGGCTTATCAATGGTGTCATTTTCACCCGTTCTGAATCATCGAAACCATTTTTCCGTAGTTCGAAGTGATAGAGTGCCATCCCCTAAAACACCATTAATTTCACGGAAAGTTTCTCTAGCGGATTTGCCTTTAACGAAGGAAAACTTTAAATAGTGCGAATTTCGGCGTTAGTGAACTTCATGTTTAATGTCTATAACAATAACCAATCCATAGATTATTATTTATGATCCAAACTATTCATGCACAGCGTCGTTTTGTACGTTATATCAAGACCTTTCAAAGATGTATAGTATTGCCAGATACGAGCTCTGTAGCGATTTATACATAGCCGCGAAATTCAAAAGACAAAAAGGCCAACAACCTAATATTGACTAATTACCGCGTTTTTCAGTAATTAGGAAAATTTCAAAGGCAATGCAATTGCATTTTATTTTTTGTAAAAAATTGTGGCTGGGATGTAGAATAGCATCCCCGGATTTCGAGCTTTATTTACAACAAATATTAAAAAAATTAATATGCAGACACGTTATAGTGAACTGTTAGTAAGTGAAAAGTGCATAATATAAGTGAAAAAGTTATTCACAATATACATACAAATTATCAATGTAAAAGATGTCAATTTTTCAACTTTGAGTGCAAATATTCTTTAAAATTATAAGTCAGCGGCAATTATATATATGTATATATTTTCGTGATCTGAAGAACGTCACCTTTCCAGTGATACCCATTTCATCCCCGAAATCCGGGGATGCTATTCTAAATTTTATCCAAATTTGTTTTGCTTATTATACAAATTGTCAATGTAATTTATAAAATATATTAAAAATTAAATTAAAAAAAACTAATAAGAAGAAATGTTGGGCCGGCTTTAGTATACCTGGGACCGTATACTATAGTCTTCCCATTTTATCTTTTGGTTCAGCATATCATATGTTTTTCAGATGCGACGAAAATGTGTACTTATTTATTATCGCGCGCAAAGTCTCCAATACTAAAATGGCTCGGAATCGGATTAAGTAATTTTCCATCCGAGTTAACATAGTGATCATTTCTTTAAATAAATATATGCGATTTTACACTTTGTAATAAATTAGTAATTTATTTGAGTCTTAATCGCAATATAATGAAATCATACTTTATAACAGACATACAATTCAAAATTCCTTTCAAATTATAGACAAATACAGATTTTTTTTTTTTTGATAAATAAAGTTGACAGTCAAGTGTTTTGTTCATGGCCAATTTGTGTAAAGCACTTCTAATGTCTTAACATAAATAAGGTTTCGACAAACGTGGCATCGCTAGTGATAACTTCTTTGATTGGTTCTATTTCCATTGCGACATTTCCGCTCAGAACTAGTAAAATTATAGAGGTATTTAGCTTGTCATTAGCAAGCGGAGCTTCAAAGTCTTAGTTCGTATTCAAAATGGAAGGGATAACGAAGAAACAAAAATTGTCTACTCTAGACCAGTTGAAGGAAATCACTGTAGTTGTAGCTGATACAGGAGATTTTGAAGGTAATTACTGTATTTACTTTTTTACAGCAACAATATGTAGTGGTTTATGTAGCTTATCAGTACAAACTCTAAAGTTAAAGCAAAGTCAGCTGAATGTCAAGTGAATGGCAAGCAGGTTTAAGAGTTGTCATTGTATCAGAAGGTTAATGATGATATCTCCATTGCACTAGTTATATACTTAACTTAAAAAAATATTCACTTACATATGATGTACAAATAAATTCTAAATGCCAAATGTCCTTGCTTTTGGGAACAAATACATTTGAGCTATAAGAGTTAAGAGCTAGGATTTGTACGATTCCATATCAAATAAAGTCGGTATAAACTAATTAATTATTATGAAGTACATTCGGAAGCGTAAAATTGCATTTATAACACATGCAGCAATTATTGTAATACTTATTAAAACAGGCTACTTTACAAATACCTTATAACTAGAAGAATGACGCTCTAACTATACTTACTATACTTTTTTAGCTATGAAATTGTATAAACCTACTGATGCCACTACAAATCCATCGTTATTATTGTCTGCAGCTAAAATGGATCAGTACAACCATATACTAAAGGAAGCTATTAATTATGGATCGAAAGTTGGAAAGTAATTATAAATTAAATTTTTTTTTTTTAATATATGCATTAAAATTTAAAAATTTTCCAGCACAGTAAATGAAAAGGTTCAGGAAGCGATTGATTACTTAGGCGTGCTGTTCGGTTGTGAAATTTTAAAAATTATACCAGGAAGGGTTTCAACTGAAATCGATGCTCGTTTATCATTTGATACAAAAAAAAGTGTCGCAAAGGCATTGAAGTTAATACAATTATACGAACAAATGGGAATTCAAAAAGAACGAGTTCTTATAAAAATTGCATCTACATGGGAAGGCATACAAGCAGCAAAAATATTAGAAGAAAAGCATAACATTCATTGTAATTTAACTCTACTGTTTTCTTTTACTCAAGCTGTGGCATGTGCTGAGGCTGGAGTAACTCTAATATCGCCTTTTGTTGGGCGTATTTTAGATTGGTATGTTGCTAATACCAATACTAAAAGCTTTGAACCGGAGAAGGATCCAGGAGTCATATCGGTTACCCAAATCTATAATTACTATAAAAAGTATGATTATAAAACAGTTGTTATGGGTGCATCCTTTAGAAACATTGGAGAAATTAAAGCTTTAGCTGGTTGTGACTATTTAACAATTGGTCCTGCTTTATTGAAAGATCTTGAAAATGATGATGAGCCTATTAGCGAGCGGTTATCCATAAAGAGTGCCAAATCTACGGATATTGAAAAAATTAGTATTGATGAAGCAAAATTCCGTTGGTTGCTTAATGAAGATGCCATGGCAACAGAAAAGCTTTCTGAAGGTATAAGAAAGTTTGCTCAAGATTCTAAAAAACTTGAAGACATGATAAAAAAATATATAAATAGTGCGTAAACATTAACATACTTATACATATATGTACATAAATTAAAAAATATATTGGAAAATGTATTCGGACTATTATTTCTACAGGTAATGAAATTAAAGCAAAAATTATTATGAAATGGTTTTTGTTAACTTATGCTGTTCAGTTCCTGAAGTTGTTTACTGAGGTCAAAGTGTTATGATCATTTTTATTATTTTTCTTTTAATATTCTGGGCTTTGAAATTACATTGTATAGATGTACGTAAGGAAATACATCGAACCTGCATCTTCTCTATGTCTTTATGTTCTCTGGTATTTACATTCTCTGGTTCAACTATTATTATTTATTAAAACATAAGCTCACTTGAGGTGACAGTAGCCAGAGAAAGTATATTCAAGTATAAAACAACATTATTTTTTGATTCATCATTTCCTAACATATTCGATATTATTTAGCAGAAATACGTAAGAAATGACTGTCAGAGGACCGTCCAGGAAACTTTAAAAATGTTCTCTGGTAGATCCACAGAACATAAATCTGGTAGAACTTCATAACCAAATGAGTGTGCTCCAACATTGACAAAAAATTGGTTGCAATCGAAACGTCTGGTAATGCGAAGCTTTAAGCAGAGAACGTATATCATTATGATGTACGTTCTCTGACTATAATTTACGTTCTCCTGTTAAAGTACGCACAAAAAAGATGATAATATAGCACTTCCCATTTATACGGCAACGCCGACAATAATAAATACAAACAATTTTTTTTTATAATTGTGGTTATTAAGTAGTGTTTTGATAATGTCTGACATTTCTAAAAATAAGCAAAAAACTAAAAGAACTAATGGCTGGGAAGAAGCAGGTTGCGAGTTTTATCAAGAGAATTATTGTGCAGATTGGGATGGTTTCGCTAAAAACCCTATAGCAATAACTACTTTACTACCGTCAAAACAAAACAGGCTAGGTTAGAACGTACTTTTTTGTATTACTGTGTATAACTAATCGGTTCACGATTTTTTTTAATTTCTCATAAGTATATTCATATATACAAATATACATTTAATTATAACATTTCGTATTATATTTTTTGCTTTTATGTAGGCACTTCAAAGCGGAATTACACCCAGCTGGATCGAAAACAGAAAATTTGCTGGCAACAGTTTCCTTCAACCACACAAAGAAATTATCAACAGAATGATGGGCAATTTTCTTTGCTACCCGACTTATCCCAAGTCATTAATGACGAGGAACATATATGGGAAGAGATGTTTCAAATTAAACAATTACCATTAGCAATGCATCAAAAAAAGGAATTTAAATTGGATTTGCAGGTAAACAAAATATTAGATAAATTGTCTACTATAATATAACTTCAAAACAGATTTAGTACAAAAAGTAAATAACTGTTTAATGAAAGAGTTTGATATTATTCAAGTATCCAAAAAGTGGTTCAATAATGGGCCTTTCGGCTAAAATTTATTCCAACCAGCGGTCGATATAATTTTTAAAACTTAAAGGTAAACCATTATTTTTATAATAAAGCCTTTACTTATATTAGAATTGTCTGTGTTACCTTCACTGATAAATCACTGATTTTTGCGATTTTTTATGTTTATTTATTGGATGTACAATAGTTAAATAAATTGTTGCAATTAATTGAAAAAAAAGTACTTTACGATGTTTACGATTGCGGCCACAATTTTGATCTACAACAAAAAATTTCCAAGAGATTATTAATCTGTAAGAAAGTCGCTATTGCGCTATGGAGAGTTTTTTTTTAAATTGGAGGCGGTTTGAACAAAAAGTATCGAATTTGGAACTTTTTTGGCATTTCATAGATTTAGAAAAAAACTTTCATAGCGCGATAGAGAATTACGCTAAAAATGTTCTCTCCAAATTGGAACTAGATATCTTCAAAACTCTTCCTTTGAGAGTTGAAATCATTTTGAAAAAAACAATTCTGAGAAAAACGCGTTTAAAGATTGGAATCGCTCCGTTTTCCATTCTGTTCCCTTTCAACAAGAAACGCTGTAGCGATCCTAATAATTTAAATTTCGATTTAAAAATTTGAGAATATGTTTATAATGCCCCAAAAACAATCGATTTTTTGAAAATTTTACACTGAGAAGTCCCTTAATAATTCTTTAAATTAAGTAAATAAATTCTTAAAATTACCATCTCATGTGGGGTTTATACATTTTATATTCTTAATAAAATTTTTTGCAGTTTTAAAATAACAAAATCATATATTAAACTTTTTCGTTTTTGAGAGAGCAAAGTGGGTGTGCTTTCGCAGTGGCATACTCTGAGGAGGGGTTTATTTTGAAGAGAATAATACTAACATAAATGACTAGACACAGTGTTTAAGCTTTTGGTAAAAATTAAATACAACTAACCCAATTAATTTTTTGTAAACGAAGTACATTAGAATTTGAACCTTCATACCATTTTTACTATTATTTAATTTTTTTTCTAGAATGCAACCAAACTACGTCTGCAAGGATTTAACCAACTTAAATGGAAACATCGCAAAGCTTGGCAAAAAATTGCTTTAGAGTGGACCAAATTTAGTACTATTATAAAATTGTGGCAGTCGTCTTTGAAGGATATCGAGGGACATTTTGGTAGTGGTGTAGCTGCATACTTTATATTTTTACGATGGCTTTTTTATCTTAATTGTGTTACATTCCTATTAATAATTCTGTTTGTAATAATTCCAAATATTATGACATATGAGAAATATGACAAATGTAAGCTACCACAAAATTTAAATCGGTCAAATAATTGTCTTACACAAGATATTGATCGAAAAACCTATATGGATTTAAAGAGCGGTGGATCGTTTAATCTTCTTGATATCGTACAAGGAACTGGAGCACTGGAAATATCACTGATGTTTTATGGAGGATATTCCAATAATACAGTTGGAATTGCGTTTAAAGACACCCTCAACTCCACTTATAATGAAAATCAACATTCATTCTATTACGACCTTTCTTCTGCATATATATTCGCTGTGCTTGGTTACTTTACAACTACTTTAATTTTCATTGTAAAAGCATCTGCCCGTGAGTTCAAAGATCGTCTTATTAATGGCCGATGGCAGTTTTACCAGTATTGCAACCTTGCTTTTGGTGGTTGGGACTTTTGTATTCATAATGAAAAATCAAGTGTTATTAAGCATAAAGCAGTCTTTAATGAGTTCAAAAGCTCAATTCATTCTAAACGTATTGAAACTGAAAGAAATAATCGCTCGAATGACTATATGTTAAAACTTATTATGATACGAATTATTATTAACATTTCTGTTGTTCTTACGTTAATTCTCTCCGCATATGTAATATTTTTACTCTTTAATATGAGCTTGAATCAAGGTCATGGTAAATTTATCACTATAGATTATGAAGAAGTGAATTCATTTGATACTGTTAATGTTGAGAGGTCTATCTCATTGCAACTTCTTGAGCTATTCTTTGATTTCGCACCATATATTTGCATTGTTTTTTTAAATCTTTTACTGCCAGCTTTCTTTAAATATCTGTGTTCTTTTGAAAAGTATTCCCCTTTGTTTGTGATAAAAATCAGTTTAATCCGCATGATATTTTTAAGATTAGCTTCTTTATTTATTTTACTAAGCCGATTCTATTATATTGTAATACCAAACTCGGACACTCTTGTTAGGAAATCTGTTCCATACAACTGTTGGGAAACATTTGTAGGTCAACAATTCTACAAGCTCGTTTTAACAGATTTCTTTAGTCATTTGTTTGTAACTTTTTGCTTCAACCTTCCCCGTGCTATATTAGCAATATATTTTAATAATAATTTCGTTAAATTTACTTGTGAGCAAGAGTTTGAACTTTCTAAACATGCTTTGGATATTGTATATTTGCAAACAATTTGCTGGATAGGAAGTTTTTATATGCCTTTTTTGCCGGCTTTAATTATAGGAATTATGTTTCTTATGTTTTACATAAAAAAGTTTCAATGTCTCATAAATTCAAAACCAACTAAAATATTATATGGAACTTCTCGATCTAATTCACTATTTATGTCTGTCCTGTTGATATCATTCATTGTTTCTGTAATTGTATTAACTTATGCCTTTGCTGAAGTATCACCCTCTACGTCATGTGGACCTTTTAAAGAACTAAAAACGGTATGGGACGCTCCATTGTCGACTTTCATGAGGATGCCAATATTTGTCAAAGATTTTGTGTTTTTCTTCGGAACACCTGGATTTGTTATACCTTGTTTTTTTATTCTAATCCTATTACTTTATTATTTTTACGCCGTATCAGATGCCAACAAAAATATGGTGGAGGTTTTGAAAAACCAGTTAGTATTAGAAGGACATGACAAAAAATTTCTATTAACCCGACTCTTATTGACTCATCAAGACACGCAAGAATAAATTATTATAGAAATTTACTTCAAACATACAAAGTATATACTCATAAAAGTATAAGAACCGTATAGGTATATTATAGAGAAATATGTGCTTTAAGTTAATCAACACTAATGTAGAATGTGTTTTAAAAAATTGTCTACCGTCAAACTCAACACGATATTCATTAATTACCAAAAAACAACCAATGGTCATAAATAAAGATAACGAACCAAAATAAATTTATGTTTTTTGTATTATGTTTACTTGAAACAGTGCCCTGGTATTATATAAAGATGTTAGCGCCAGACATGTTTGTTAGAGCCAGCTGGCAGCCAGCTTCCCGCGAGATTACATTATGACTGTTAAATAACATCACATCGCGGTGCTAGCGTTAGCTAAGGTACCGTGCCTGCTTTTATTTTATAGAGCCAGCTAACAGCCAGCTTCCCGAGAGATTGCATTATGACTGTTAAATCACGTCACAACACGGCGCAAGTGTCACGGTAGCACTGACCAGGCACCGTCCCTCCTTTTTTTTATAAAGCCAGCTAACAGCCAGCTTCCCGGGACATTGCATTATGACTGTTAAATCACGTCACAACACGGCGCAAGTGTCACGGTAGCACTGACCAGGCACCGTCCCTCCTTTTTTTTATAGAGCCAGCTAACAGACAGCTTCCCGTGTAATTGCATTATGACTGTTAAATCACATCACAGCGCGGTGCGAGCGTCACCTGAGCACTGACTAAGCACCGTGCCTGCTTATCTTTTATAGAGCCAGCTTACAGCCAGCTTCCCGCGTAATTGCATTATGACTGTTAAATCACATCACATCGCGGTGCTAGCGTCACCCAAGCACTGACTAAGCACAGTGCCTGCATTTCTTTTATAGAACCAGCTAACAGCCAGCTTCCCTCGTAATTGCATTATGGCTGTTAAATCACATCACATCGCGGTGCTAGCGTCACCCAAGCACTGACTAAGCACCGTGCCTGCATTTCTTTTATAGACCGAGCTAACAGCCAGTTTCCCGCGAGATTACATTATGACTGTTAAATCACATCACAGCATGGCGCAAGTGTCACCCAAGCACTGACTAAGCACCGTGCCTGCATTTCTTTTATAGAACGAGCTAACAGCCACCTTCCCGCTTAATTGCATTATGACTGTTAAATCACATCACAGCACGACGCAAGTGTCACATTAGCACTGACCAGGCACCGTGCCTGCATTTCTTTTATAGAACGAGCTAACAGCCAGCTTCCCGCGAGATTACATTATGACTGTTAAATCACATCACAGCGCGGCGCAAGCGTCACCCAAGCACTGACTAAGCACCGTGCCTGCTTATCTTTTATAGAGCCAGCTTACAGCCAGCTTCCCGCGTAATTGCATTATGACTGTTAAATCACATCACAGCGCGGTGCTAGCGTCACCCAAGCACTGACTAAGCACCGTGCCTGCTTTTATTTTATAGAGCCAGCTAACAGCCAGCTTCCCGCTTAATTGCATTATGACTGTTAAATCACATCACAGCACGGCGCAAGTGTCACATTAACACTGACCAGGCACCGTGCCTGCATTTCTTTTATAGAACCAGCTAACAGCCAGCTTCCCGCGTAATTGCATTATGACTGTTAAATCACATCACATCGCGGTGCTAGCGTCACCCAAGCACTGACTAAGCACCGTGTCTGCTTTTCTTTTATAGAGCCAGTTAAGGGCCAGCTTCCCGGGAGATTACATTATGACTGTTAAATCACATCACAGCACGGCGCTAGCGTCACATTAACACTGACTAAGCACCGTGCCTGCATTTCTTTTATAGAACGAGCTAACAGCCAGCTTCCCGCGAGATTACATTATGACTGTTAAATCACATCACAGCGCGGCGTGAGCATCACATTATCACTGACTAACCGCCGTGCCTGCTTTTCTTTTATAGATCCAGCTAACAGCCAGCTTCCCGCGTGAATGCATTATGACTGTTAAATCACATCACATCGCGGTGCTAGCGTCACCCAAGCACTGACTAAGCACCGTGCCTGCATTTCCCGCGTGAATGCATTATGACTGTTAAATCACATCACATCGCGGTGCTAGCGTCACCCAAGCACTGACTAAGCACCGTGCCTGCTTTTATTTTATAGAGCCAGCTAACAGCCAGCTTCCCGCGAGATTGCATTATGACTGTTAAATCACATCACAGCACGGCGCAAGTGTCACCTGAGCACTGACCAGGCACCGTGCCTTCCTGGCTGTTAGCTGGTTCTATAAAAGAAAAGCAGTCACATCACAGGCCGGCGCGAGCGTTACATTAGCGCTGACTAAGCACCGTGCCTGCTTTTCCTTTATAGAGCTAGTTTCCCGCGTGAATGCATTATGACTGTTAAATCACATCACAGCGCGGTGCGAGCGTCACCTGAGCACTGACTAAGCACCGTGCGTGCATTTCTTTTACAGAACGAGCTAACACACAGTTTCCCGCGAGATTACATTATGACTGTTAAATCACATCACATCGCGGTGCTAGCGTCACCCAAGCACTGACTAAGCACCGTGCCTGCTTTTATTTTATAGATCCAGCTAACAGCCAGCTTCCCGCGTGAATGCATTATGACTGTTAAATCACATCACATCGCGGTGCTAGCGTCACCCAAGCACTGACTAAGCACCGTGCCTGCTTCTATTTTATAGAGCCAGCTAACAGCCAGCTTCCCGCGAGATTGCATTATGACTGTTAAATCACATCACATCGCGGTGCTAGCGTCACCCAAGCACTGACTAAGCACCGTGCCTGCATTTCCCGCGTGAATGCATTATGACTGTTAAATCACATCACATCGCGGTGCTAGCGTCACCCAAGCACTGACTAAGCACCGTGCCTGCTTTTATTTTATAGAGCCAGCTAACAGCCAGCTTCCCGCTAGATTGCATTATGACTGTTAAATCACATCACAGCACGGCGCAAGTGTCACATTAGCACTGACCAGGCACCGTCCCTCCTTTTCTTTTATAGAACCAGCTAACAGCCAGCTTCCCGCGATATTGTATTATGACAGTTAAATCACATCACAGCGCGGCGCAAGCGTCACCTGAGCACTGACCAGGCACCGTGCCTTCCTGGCTGTTAGCTGGTTCTATAAAAGAAAAGCAATCACATCACAGGCCGGCGCGAGCGTTACATTAGCGCTGACTAAGCACCGTGCCTGCTTTTCCTTTATAGAGCCAGTTTCCCGCGTGAATGCATTATGACTGTTAAATCACATCACAGCGCGGTGCGAGCGTCACCTGAGCACTGACTAAGCACCGTGCCTGCTTTTATTTTATAGATCCAGCTAACAGCCAGCTTCCCGCGTGAATGCATTATGACTGTTAAATCACATCACATCGCGGTGCTAGCGTCACCCAAGCACTGACTAAGCACCGTGCCTGCTTTTATTTTATAGATCCAGCTAACAGCCAGCTTCCCGCGTGAATGCATTATGACTGTTAAATCACATCACATCGCGGTGCTAGCGTCACCCAAGCACTGACTAAGCACCGTGCCTGCTTCTATTTTATAGAGCCAGCTAACAGCCAGCTTCCCGCGAGATTGCATTATGACTGTTAAATCACATCACAGCACGGCGCAAGTGTCACCTGAGCACTGACCAGGCACCGTGCCTTCCTGGCTGTTAGCTGGTTCTATAAAAGAAAAGCAATCACATCACAGGCCGGCGCGAGCGTTACATTAGCGCTGACTAAGCACCGTGCCTGCTTTTCCTTTATAGAGCCAGTTTCCCGCGTGAATGCATTATGACTGTTAAATCACATCACAGCGCGGTGCGAGCGTCACCTGAGCACTGACTAAGCACCGTGCCTGCATTTCTTTTACAGAACGAGCTAACACACAGTTTCCCGCGAGATTACATTATGACTGTTAAATCACATCACAGCACGGCGCAAGTGTCACATTAGCACTGACTAAGCACCGTGCCTGCTTTTCTTTTATATAACCAGCTAACAGCCAGCTTCCCGGGAGATTACATTATGACTGTTAAATCACATCACAGCGCGGTGCGAGCGTCACCTGAGCACTGACTAAGCACCGTGCCTGCATTTCTTTTATAGAACGAGCTAACAGCCAGCTTCCCGCGGGATTACATTATGACTGTTAAATCACATCACAGCGCGGCGCAAGCGTCACCCAAGCACTGACTAAGCACCGTGCCTGCATTTCTTTTATAGAACCAGCTAACAGCCAGCTTCCCGGGAGATTACATTATGACTGTTAAATCACATCACAGCGCGGCGCGAGCGTCACATTAGCACTGACTAAGCACCGTGCCTGCATTTCTTTTATAAAACGAGCTAACAGCCAGCTTCCCGGGAGATTACATTATGACTTTTAAATCACATCATAGCGCCGTGCTAGCGTCACCCAAGCACTGACCAGGCACCGTGCCTGCATTTCTTTTATAGAGCCAGTTAAGAGCCAGCTTCTCGCGTGATTGCATTATGACTGTTAAATTACATCACATCACGGTGCGAGCGTTACCTAAGCACTGACCAGGCACCGTGCCTTCCTGGCTCTTAGCTGGTTCTATAAAAGAAAAGCAATCACATCACAGCGCGGCGCAAGCGTCACCCAAGCACTGACTAAGCACCGTGCCTGCATTTCTTTTGTATAACCAGCTAACAGCCAGCTTCCCGCTTAATTGCATTATGACTGTTAAATCACAGCACGGCGCAAGTGTCACATTAGCACTGACCAGGCACCGTGCCTGCATTTCTTTTATAGAACGAGCTAACAGCCAGCTTCCCGCGTGATTACATTATGACTATTAAATCGCACCACAGCACGGTGCAAGCGTCATCTATTTCTTTTATTAATAAATTTTATGTGGAAAAAAAGAAAGTAAAGGCAGAGAATAATAATAAATTTATTAACATTCTCCGATTCTACAGGTTCCTTTCTGTATGAATTCCTTCGTTAGGATGTGAATACCTTGGTTGGAATTTTTCATAATCGAAATAATCGAGCATATTTCAATATAAAAATATAAAAGTTTACTTACGCATCCAAGTTCACTAATATAAAACAAAATTATTAGTCTACAGGTATATTTTGACAAACAGTTTTTTAGTACAAAATCTATAATTTTTAATAAAAAATTCATAAAAACAAATTAAATTGATAGTTTTTTACAAATTTCATATTTATAAAAGGCCTGAAATAATTATTAAGAATATAAGTTCGTATCTACAGTTTTTTTAAACAAAGATATATAATATCAATTGCACTTAATATTGATATTCCGATAAAAAAGACCAATCACACCACCGGCTGAAACTGAAAAAATTATTAAATATAACATGAAAATTATTTGAGTTAATGTAAAAGTTAATAGTACATGCATATATATGTAGATATTTATTATAACTTTCTTTGCATGAGTATACATTTATAATACAAAGCATCGAGGGAAGTAGAGACAGAATTTTAATTTTTGGTTTCGTTTGTATTAACCTTCATTAAAGGACATTAAATGTGTTTTAGGAGTCTGTAAGACTACTTTTTCAAAAAATACTTACCGACCATATCTTGATAAGATTGCGTAATACTTCTTACACAACGAAGTGAGGGAACACTTATTTCAACTTCTACTAGTGCAAAGTTTGGACGAGCTATTTTTTTAATTTCGCTAGACCTAGAATTAACAAACCTACAATCATTCCATTAAAAAATATATTCATGCCATAACTATATATATATTATAAATCCATATGTATGAACTTAGAATATTACTAAATTAAATTATTTCACTCTTATGGTACTTAACAAATTATCATATACAGTTATGAATCGTTTTACCTATTTTAAAGCTAAATTATGACATGATTTGTATAACATTTTACTAGATTCCCTTTGATATATATAAATTTTTTATATAGTTAAAAAAAAGGATATTCGTAATATTGGGTGAAAACCAATCGCAACAATATTTGAAAAAAAATACTGTATTTCAAACGGCATAATGTTTGACTAGTAGTAGTAGATGCAACTCAAATTAGCGGTATATTGTAAAAAGTATATAACTTGCACACACTCATCCTACTTTTTTAATAACCAACTACACTGAAAAAGATATTAAAAGGTGCCTCGCAAACTTCATTAAAAACAACGTGTCTCAAATTATGAAAACAAAATTAATGCCTTTTATAAAACTATGCATCGGTTATCTCATCAACATGGCAGCAAATCGAATTTTAAGACAAAACACCAGCAACTTGTTTTGATGAGACTTAAACTCGGCCATACAAAACTAACGCACGGATATCTACTTTCAAAAGAATCACCACCACTTTGCATGAACTGTAATGATACCCTGACCATGCAACATCTAATAAACTGCTACAATGACTGTAGCAGTACTGTAGTACTGCAAAATGTTGATTTGCATACCGCTATAGCAACACTGGATTGCGAAAATATAAGAAAACATCTACCTCCTATACTATTAAAATTAATTTAGAGTTGAAATGTTTATATGAGTCAATTAATATGTATCTATACAAAATGGGACGAAGGCCTAAGCAGCCAGTTCTTTTTTTTTTTGTGTATGTCTATAAATTTAATTACAGGTCATATTAAAAGAAATAAATAAATAAATATAACTTGTTTTATATAGATGACTAATCCAAAAGTCTTCTGAAATTACAGCAAAGTTAGGTAGATTCTAGTGTAATGTAATCGGTTAATATGTGTTTAACCTTTGAAAATGTATTTAAGTTTTACAGATATATTAGTTAGATTTGAACACCCTTTAATTGTAAAATAATTACGGCTTTCTGAAAGAATATATGAAAGTTTTGCTATCAAAAATATACATATAAGGAGTTGATATATCCTGATTTTTAAATATTTAACACTAGAAAGAAAGATAAACAGGCGCTTGAGAGGCATACAATTGTGAATTATTTCACAAACTTAAATAAACTTTTATTTTTTTTTATAATTTCCGCGAAGTTTTACATTATTAATAATCAAATTAAGCGCAATTGCATGCTATTTTTTTAGTTTTAAGGGTTTTACAAATCCTTAGCAAAAAGTAACAAAAAATATATCTCTGCGGTACACGTTATCTTTCTATGGTTAAACGGTTTTAAGAATAATAAAATTTGTAACAAAAACGTATAGGTATAAATGAAAATATGGAAAGTTTATATGTATATATATATTACCCAACAAACTGAAGCTCCTGCTCCGAACACGAGGGATAACATACATATTTTTCTCTAGCGATTTGTTTTGCCTTAAAAGTTATATCCTCTTTTTAATTTCAATAAAAGATTAGAAATAATTAGTAGTTTATTCAATAATAATGGGTATTGGTATATTTTTTTATATCAGACAACCCACATCGAATGTTCAAAAATTGTTTTTCTCTAAAATTTTAGTATTACAAGAGACAAATATTTTTAATAATCCTGCGTATATTCACTCCCTAATAATTATAATAGTTTTTACATACATATGTATATACTTCTTCTTAATTGCCGTAGACACCGCTTACGCGATTATAGCCGAGTTAACAACAGCGCGCCAGTCGTTTCTTCTTTTCGCTACATGGCGCCAATTGGATATCCCAAGCGAAGCCAGGTCCTTCTCCACTTGGTCCTTTCAACGGAGTGGAAGCTTCCCCCGGCGGGTACTGCGTCGAATACTTTCAGAGCTGGAGTGCTTTCGTCCATCCGGACAACATGACCTAGCCAGTGTAGCCGCAGCCTTTTAAGTTGTTGAACTATGTCAATGTCGTCGTATATCTCGCACAGCTCATCGTTCCATTGAACGCGACATTCGCCGTAGCCAACGCGCAAAGGACAATACATCTTTCGCAGAACTTTTCTCTCGAAAACTCGCAATGTCGACTCATTGGTTGTTGTCATCGTCCAAGCCTCTGCACCAAAAAGCAGGACGGGAATTATGAGCGACTTATATAGTTTGGCTTTTGTTCGTCGAGAGGGGACTTTGCTTTTCAATTGCCTACTCAGTCCGAAGTAACACCTGTTGGCAAGAGTAATCCTGCGTTGGATTTCCAGGATGACATTGTTGGTGGTGTTAATACTGGTTCCTAAATAGACGAAATTATCTACAACTTCAAAGTTATGACTGTCAACAGTGACGTGAGAGCCAAGTCGCGAGTGTGACGACTGTTTGTTTGATGATAGGATATATTTCGTCTTGCCCTCGTTCACTGCCAGACCCATTTGCTTTGCTTCCTTGTCCAGCCTGAAGAAAGCAGAACTAACGGCGCGGGTGTTGAGGGCGATGATATCAATATCATCGGCATACGCCAGCAGCTGTACACTCTTATAAAAGATTGTACCTGCGATTAAGTTCTGCAGTTCGAACTATTTTCTCCAGCAGCGGATTGAAGAAGTTGCACGATAGGGAGTCACCCTGTCTGAAACCTCGTTTGGTATCGAACGGCTCGGAGAGGTCCTTCCCGATTCTGACGAAGCTTTTGGTGCTGCTCAACGTCAGTTTACACAACCGTATTAGTTTTGCAGGGATACCAAATTCAAACATCGCGGCATAAAAGCAGCTCCTTTTTGTGCTGTCGAAAGCAGCTTTGAAATCGATGAAGAGATGGTGTGTGTCGATTCTCTTTTCACGGGTCTCTTCCAAGATTTGCATAGCACACTTAAATTCCATTCGTTGGGCATGCTTTCGTCCGACCATACTTTACAAAGAAGCTGATGCATGCTCCTTACCAGCTCTTCCCCGCTGTGTTTGAATAGCTCGGCCGCAATCCGTCGGCCCCCGCCGCTTTGTTGTTCTTCAGGCGGGTAATTGCTATTCGAACTTCTTCATGGTCGGGCAATGGAACGTCTGCTCCATCGTCTTCGATTGGGGAATCCGGTTCGCCTTCTTCTGGCGTTGTACGTTCACTGCCATTCAGCAGGCTGGAGAAGTGTTCCCTCTATAATTTTAGTATGCTCTGGGCATCGGTGACTAGATCACCTTTTGGGGTTCTACAAGAGTATGCTCCGGTCTTGAAACCTTCTGTAAGCCCCCGAATTTTTTCATAGAAATTTCGAGCATTACAGCTGTCGGCTAGTTTGTCAAGCTCTTCATACTCACGCATTTCGGCCTCTTTCTTTTTCTTTCTGCAAATGCATCTCGCTTCTCTCTTCAACTATCGGTATCTATCCCACCCCGCACATTTTGTGGTCGATCGTAACGTTGCGAGGTAAGCAGTCTGTTTTCTCTCCGCCGCGACACGACATTCCCCGTCGTACCAGCTGTTCTTTTGCATTTTCCGAAAACCAATGGAGGATGGAGTCATGTGTAGAAGTTCACGCAAGTGAGGAAAGTTCTCTGATCGCCATTCACTCGGGAGTGGCCAGAAACGATTCTTTTACATATAACTCAAGCAGCTCACGACTTCCGGTCTTTGACCAAGTATTCTTTGGGTAGCCTAAGAACATTCGTTTGAAGGCAAGCTAAAGTGAGAAGGCAAAACATCCCCTCCGCAGGGTTGAGCGCTGGGTTTGGGACCCGCCACGTAAAAAAACACCCCCAATGAAAAAAATATAGCATTTCCCTTTAGATATACATGACAATCCCCGAAAATCACAGAAATAATTGAAATCTATGAAAAGAAAAGGAAATTTGAATTATTACTTATATACTATCTTTTACTCTGGCTTCGCTCTCACTAAATTCCTTATATAATTTTCAAAGATGGTTAACAAAGATAAATAACCAATACATAGCTGTTCATGAATAGAAAACCCGAAAAATGTTTGATTTATAGAAATATTTTGAAGTCGATTTCACATTCTTTGTTTTATTTTAAAAATGTTTCGAAAATATACTATAATATTAGTAATAAATTTTACCTTTAACTGAGTAAATAATTCAAAAATTTATAGTTTAAGATAAGAAAACAACTTTTGAATCTATGATAAACATTATGTCGGAGATGTGAATAATGTGCAATTACAGTATTTTAGCTCCAAAATAACTCTGAGATCAGAGATGTATGATGAAAAACTAAATATGAAAATTTAATGTTAACATCTATTCCTATAAAGCTAAAGTTTTACATACATAAAATATACAACTCACCTGTAGTGATAAGTGGATCCATAAATTATTTCGTGTGGAAACATGCATTTTCTTTTTTCAAAGCTTTCATCATTTACTGTCAACCTATTTAGCATTTCTACCATATTAAAGTAACCCGAAACATGGTATATCCACGTTGCTATGTACATACATCTAAATTTTTTTGAACTAGTCCTACATAAAATTTTTTAAGTATGTTAATTTGTAAACCTCGTATTTCCAAAGTGATTATTGTTCTAGAAAGAGTTTTAATGATTTCCTCGCTTCAAACGGGCTAAGTCGTAACGGCAACTCATCTAAATTGCGACTATTATTTGATAAACAAAATTTAGGATTTTAAATTATATATTGCGTAAGTACATATGTACATAGATACTCGGACAACCCAAAAATTTAATATTTTCACAGTAGATTAAAATTAAGCATTTTGAATTGTTAAGCAAACCATGAAAAATGTGCGAACATATGCACAAACATGTAACGTGAAAAAGAAAGTTATTGTGCAAAATATGTATGTACATTCTGTTTTCTATTGCTAGAGTTTCTATATACTATATGCTACTGAACTATGCAGAAACTATGCTTACTAATCCATAAAATTATTAGCTAGAACGCAATAACCCATTTCAAGTTCATGAAATTTAAATATTTTGGCGCAGTTGTGTTGTTTTTGTTCCAAATATGTGATATCTGTGATAATGCATTCGCAGAAATATGTAACTGAAAAAATAAGTTTTTAAAACAATTACAAATGTAAATGTTCAAAAAATTCAAAAAATGCAGAATACTTATCAAATATATTTTAGTAATAAAACTTTAGAACTTTCTTAAATTTTTATTTTACTCCACATATGTAACAGAAAATTTTTGAATATATGTCTACTGTATCAGTGGAAGTCTGAAATGAATGCGTACTGAACTAGTCAACTCTTCCACTCATTTAATGAATGATCTTAAATTTGCTTTTTCAATTATATTCTCACGTATTTTTAAAACGTCACGTTTCACGTTACACCTTCGTAGTTCAGAGAGTTGCAGTGCTTAGAAGACCCTCGCACCGCGATGTGATATGATTTAAATATTACACGGTGCCTGGTCAGGGATTGGGTCACGCTTGCGCGCAGTGATGTGATTTAACATTCATAATGCAATCTCGTGGGAAACTGGCTCTATAAAAGAAAAGCAGGCACGGTGCCCGGTCAGTGCTTAGGTGACGCTTGCATAGCGATGTAATGTGATTAAACAGTCATAATGTAATCTCGCGGGAAGCTGGCTCTTAACTGGCTGTTAGCTGGTTCTATAAAAGAAAAGCAGGCACGGTGCCTGGTCAGTGCTAATGTGACGCTTGCACCACGCTATGATGTGATTTAACAGACATAATGTAATCTCGCGGGAAGCTGGCTGTTAGCTGGTTCTATAAAAGAAAAGCAGGCACGGTGCCTGGTCTGTGCTTAGGTGACACTTGCTCCGCGCTATGATGTGATTTAACAGTAATAATGTAATCTCGCGGGAAGCTGGCTGTTAGCTGGTTCTATAAAAGAAAAGCAGGCACGGTGCCTGGTCAGGGCTAATGTGACGCTTGCACCACGCTATGATGTGATTTAACAGACATAATGTAATCTCGCGGGAAGCTGGCTGTTAGCTGGTTCTATAAAAGAGAAGCAGGCACGGTGCCTGGTCTGTGCTTAGGTGACACTTGCTCCGCGCTATGATGTGATTTAACAGTAATAATGTAATCTCGCGGGAAGCTGGCTGTTAGCTGGTTCTATAAAAGAAAAGCAGGCACGGTGCCTGGTCAGTGCTTATGTGACGCTTGCATAGCGATGTGATGTGATTTAACAGTAATAATGTAATCACGCGGGAAGCTGGCTCTTAACTGGCTGTTAGCTGGTTCTATAAAAGAAAAGCTGGCACGGTGCCTGGTCAGTGCTTAGGTGACGCTTGCACCGCGCTATGATGTGATTTAACAGTAATAATGTAATCATGCGGGAAGCTGGCTGTTAGCTGGTTGTATAAAAGAAATGTAGGCCCGGTGCCTGGTCAGTGCTTACGTGACGCTTGCATAGCGATGTGATGTGATTAAACAGACATAATGTAATCTCGCGGGAAGCTGGCTCTTAACTGGCTGTTAGCTGGTTCTATAAAAGAAATGCAGGCACGGTGCCTGGTCAGTGCTTATGTGACGCTTGCATAGCGATGTGATGTGATTTAACAGTAATAATGTAATCACGCGGGAAGCTGGCTCTTAACTGGCTGTTAGCTGGTTCTATAAAAGAAAAGCTGGCACGGTGCCTGGTCAGTGCTTATGTGACGCTTGCACCGCGCTATGATATGATTTAACAGTAATAATGTAATCATGCGGGAAGCTGGCTGTTAGCTGGTTCTATAAAAGAAATGCAGGCACGGTGCCTGGTCAGTGCTTATGTGACGCTTGCATAGCGATGTGATGTGATTAAACAGACATAATGTAATCTCGCGGGAAGCTGGCTCTTAACTGGCTGTTAGCTGGTTCTATAAAAGAAATGCAGGCACGGTGCGTGGTCAGTGCTTATGTGACGCTTGCATAGCGATGTGATGTGATTTAACAGTAATAATGTAATCACGCGGGAAGCTGGCTCTTAACTGGTTGTTAGCTGGTTCTATAAAAGAAAAGCAGGCACGGTGCCCGGTCAGTGCTTAGGTGACGCTTGCATAGCGATGTGATGTGATTAAACAGTCATAATGTAATCTCGCGGGAAGCTGGTTCTTAACTGGCTATTAGCTGGTTCTATAAAAGAAAAGCAGGCACGGTGTCTGGTCAGTGCTAATATGACGCTTGCACCACGCTATGATGTGATTTAACAGACATAATGTAATCTCGCGGGAAGCTGGCTGTTAGCTGGTTCTATAAAAGAAAAGCAGGCACGGTGCCTGGTCTGTGCTTAGGTGACACTTGCTCCGCGCTATGATGTGATTTAACAGTAATAATGTAATCTCGCGGGAAGCTGGCTGTTAGCTGGTTCTATAAAAGAAAAGCAGGCACGGTGCCTAGTCAATGCTAATGTGACGCTTGCACCGCGATGTGATGTGATTTAACAATCATAATGTAATCTCCCGGGAAGCTGGCTGTTAGCTGGTTATATAAAAGAAATGCAGGCACGGTGCTTAGTCAGTGCTTGGGTGACGCTTGCGCCGCGCTGTGATGTGATTTAACAGTAATAATGTAATCTCGCGGGAAGCTGGCTGTTAACTAGCTGTTAGCTTGATCTATAAAAGAAAAACAGGGACGATGCCTGGTCAGTGCTTAGGTGACGCTCGCACCGCGCTATGATGTGATATAACAGTTATAATGTAATCTCGCGGGAAGCTGGCTGTTAGCTGGTTCTATAAAAGAAAAGCAGGCACGGTGCCTGGTCTGTGCTTAGGTGACACTTGCTCCGCGCTATGATGTCATTTAACAGACATAATGTAATCTCGCGGGAAGCTGGCTGTTAGCTGGTTCTATAAAAGAAAAGCAGGCACGGTGCCTGGTCTGTGCTTAGGTGACACTTGCTCCGCGCTATGATGTGATTTAACAGTAATAATGTAATCTCGCGGGAAGCTGGCTGTTAGCTGGTTCTATAAAAGAAAAGCAGGCACGGTGCCTGGTCTGTGCTTAGGTGACACTTGCTCCGCGCTATGATGTGATTTAACAGTAATAATGTAATCTCGCGGGAAGCTGGCTGTTAGCTGGTTCTATAAAAGAAAAGCAGGCACGGTGCCTGGTCAGTGCTAATGTGACGCTTGCACCACGCTATGATGTCATTTAACAGACATAATGTAATCTCGCGGGAAGCTGGCTGTTAGCTCGTTCTATAAAAGAAATGCAGGCACGGTGCTTAGTCAGTGTTAATGTGACGCTCGTGCCGCGTTGTGATGTGATTTAACAGTCATAATGTAATCTCCCGGGAAGCTGGCTGTTAGCTCGTTCTATAAAAGAAATGCAGGCACGGTGCTTAGTCAGTGCTCAGGTGACGCTCGCACCGCGTTGTGATGTGATTTAACAGTAATAATGTAATCTCGCGGGAAGCTGGCTGTTAACTAGCTGTTAGCTTGATCTATAAAAGAAAAACAGGGACGATGCCTGGTCAGTGCTTAGGTGACGCTCGCACCGCGCTATGATGTGATATAACAGTTATAATGTAATCTCGCGGGAAGCTGGCTGTTAGCTGGTTCTATAAAAGAAAAGCAGGCACGGTGCCTGGTCTGTGCTTAGGTGACACTTGCTCCGCGCTATGATGTGATTTAACAGTCATAATCATGCGGGAAGCTGGCTGTTAGCTGGCTCTATAAAAGAAAAACAGGCACGGTGCCTGTTCTGTTCTTATGTGACGCTTGCATAGCGATGTGATGTAATTTAACAGTCATAATGCAATCACGCGAGAAGCTGGCTATTAACGGCTCTATAAAAGAAATGCAGGCACGATGCCTGGTCAGTGCTTAGGTGACGCTTGCACCGCGCTGCGATGTGATATGACAGTCATAATGTAATCTCGCGGGAAGTTGGCTCTATAAAGAAAAGCAGGCACGGTGTCTGGTCAGTGCTTGGGTGACGCTTGCACCGCGCTATGATGTGATTTAACAGTAATAATGTAATCTCGCGGTAAGCTGGCTGTTAGCTGGTTCTATAAAAGAAAAGCAGGCACGGTGCCTAGTCAATGCTAATGTGACGCTTGCACCGCGCTATGATTTGATTTAACAGTTATAATGTAATCACGCGGGAAGCTGGCTGTTGGCTGGCTCTATCAAAGAAAAGCAGGCACGGTGCCTGGTCAGGGCTAATGTGACGCTTGCACCGCGATATGATGTGATTTAACAGTTATAATGTAATCATGCGGGAAGCTGGCTGTTAGCTGGCTCTATCAAAGAAAAGCAGGCACGGTGCCTGTTCTGTGCTTATGTGACGCTTGCATAGCGATGTGATGTAATTTAACAGTCATAATGCAATCACGCGAGAAGCTGGCTATTAACTGGCTCTATAAAAGAAATGCAGGCATGGTGCCTGATCAGTGCTTGGGTGACGCTAGCAAGGCGCTGTGATGTGATTTGACTGTCATAATGTAATCTCGCGGGAAGCTGGCTGTTAACTGGTTCTATAAAAGAAATGCAGGCACGGTGCCTGGTCAGTGCTTGGGTGACGCTTGCATAGCGATATGATGTGATTTAACAGTCATAATAATGCGTTAAGCTGGTTGTTAGCTGGCTCTATAAAAGAAAAACAGGCACGGTGCCTGGTCAGTGCTTAGGTGACGCTCGCACCGCGCTATGATGTGATTTAAGTCATAATAATGCGTTAAGCTGGCTGTTAGCTGGTTCTATAAAAGAAAAGCAGGCACGGTGTCCGGTCAGTGCTTAGGTGACGCTTGCACCGCGATGTGATGTGATTTAACAGTTATAATGTAATCATGCGGGAAGCTGGCTCTTAACTGGCTGTTAGCTGGTTCTATAAAGAAAAGCAGGCACGGTGCCTGGTCAGGGCTAATGTGACGCTTGCACCGCGATATGATGTGATTTAACAGTTATAATGTAATAATGCGTTAAGCTGGCTGTTAGCTGGCTCTATAAAAGAAAAACAGGCACGGTGCCTGTTCTGTGCTTATGTGACGCTTGCATAGCGATGTGATGTGATTTAACAGTCATAATGTAATCTCGCGGGAAGCTGGCTCTTAACTGGCTGTTAGCTGGTTCTATAAAAGAAATGCAGGCACGGTGCCCGGTCAGTGCTTAGGTGACGCTCGCACCGCGCTATGATGTGATTTAAGTCATAATAATGCGTTAAGCTGGCTGTTAGCTGGTTCTATAAAAGAAAAGCAGGCACGGTGTCCGGTCAGTGCTTAGGTGACGCTTGCACCGCGATGTGATGTGATTTAACAGTTATAATGTAATCATGCGGGAAGCTGGCTCTATAAAAGAAAAACAGGCACGGTGCCTGGTCAGTGCTTAGGTGACGCTTGAATTGCGCTGCGATGTGATTTAACAGTAATAATGTAATCTCGCGGGAAGCTGGCAGTGCTACGGTGGCGCTCACGCGCGAATTGACGTGATTTGAAAGTCACGAGTGATTTCAACGGTTGCTGGCTGCCAGCTAGCTCTATATAAGAAAAGTTGGCAACGTGCGGCCAGTGCCTAGGGGACGCTCACTCCGCGCGATGATTTCAACGGTAGCTGGCTGCCAGCTGGCTCTGTATAAGTAAAGCAGGCAGCGTGCCTGGCCAGTGCTTCGGTGACTCTCGCGACGTGATGTGTTTTGAGATAGAAGTCATAAGGTAAAAAAATATTTATTTTATTCATTTATTAAAAAATCAAATGGTATATTTGTTCAGTATGATAAAAATAAGTATGTGTTTGCTCTTTAATAAAAATAAGTTATCATATTATAGGTTTTGTATGTATTTTCATTTAATTGTCATATGAAATCCTTAAACATAAGTATAATATATTATAAGAAATTAGTAAATTTACAACCACGGATGCCATGCAGGGTCCATCCGACATAAATTATCTGGATTTATTGCAGATTGTATCAAATTTGTTACTTTTTTAGATTCTGTATTATCAAAGTATGAAATTGCATTTAGACGTGACATTATCACTGCGACAGCTTTATTGACCAAACCGATGGTGTTATCCATAGCATTCATATCAATGGCTGAATCTGGTAACGGTTCTACAAGTTTATTATCGCGAATACGTTTCTTTTGTATAGCAATTATTTCGTCTCTGAGGATCGCTTTCAGAACGGAGCAAAGTTTGTAATTTGGCTGCACAAAGCAGCGTGCAGTTGCCACCATAGCCGCAGCCAAGGGACCTGTTATTCCAATATTTGTTACAAACTCAGCAATATTAGGTGTAAGTCGAAAGGGTACGGGTCTATTGGAGTCGAGCTCTTCTTTCTCATCGTTAATATCGAATTTATAATATGAAATATTCATTAAACCAGAGTCCTGATGTATATACATCATATCAGCATTCAATCTAGTCAAATGAAGAGCGTGCTCACATAAGAATGCAAGAGCTAATTGCAGTGTTAACTGTAAAAATGGAAAAGTAAAATCTCAAATATGTTTTTTATATAAAAATTAAACTCACCATTTTCCTGAACTGCCAGAAATCCGTGGAAGAAAGGAATCTATTAAGAGCCCAATTTTTAAATAAAGTACTTTGAATCATTGTGGTTTGTACTTCACAAAATATATCACACAAAACGGTATGTGTGGTTTGAGTACCTCGCGACTGAACTTCAGAGAGGCGATCATAATACTTCACAATCGGTAGGTCGTGATCTATTTTAAGCTTTAGACAACACTTCTTATAAATTTCTTTTAAGGAAATGCTTGTTGGATTATCTTCAGCCAAACGCATCTGCGGCGAAATAGGAACTACTCTGGGAATAGTCATGTTAAGAAAGCGTCTCGCAGTTTCTTTTTGTTTTTCTAAATAATAGTTAAGCATTCGCATTAATTGTAAGACACGTTCTTCTCTTCGAGCATCACCGAGTCCAGTGTCTATGACAACCAAATATGGGTAAATTTTTCCATTAGTACCACGAATATATAGCCTTCTTGCTGCCGTGTTGTTCTTTTGAACAATTTCCACCCGTGGCATAAATCTTGCGATGCGAATATGATAATGGGAAGAGGACGGTAGTAATAATTCACCCGGCAATTCCACTTCCGCAGTCTTTTGACTAAAGTTCGACAAAAATCGACATTTGTCTTCAATGAGAAATGAGGTTGGCAACTTTTTAACCTTAGCCTCTAGAGCTTTTATCCATGTTTTTAATTTTGAAATAAGGTTATGTAGTTTCATAGCTCCCGGTTTGGAGAAATCGAAATCGTTTGTAAATTGTTCTTTCATTTTTTGAAAGACTGGATCCTGAAATGTCACTTGAGCCCTACGCGCTATGGATTCAGAAGCCGCTGAATTGGAGGCAGATGTTGCTACTGATCCCGGTATATTTTCGATGCCAATGCCAAATGTAGATCCTAACTTTTTAACGAAATGTAGAGTGTGTGGGGTAATTGTAGCCTCGTTAACAGCGCTTCTATTTTCAAATGCAATTGCATAACATTTAATAAGACCCTGTCGTAATTGTCTCAATACTTCCTCTGTCCAGCTTTCTCTGAACCAAACCATTTGATCTACTATGCCTTCTAATGAGCTGAGAATTGTTGGGTGAATTTCACGTTGAACATGCATAACTTTTGAACAACGCCACATTGAAGGTGTTGCTTTAATTGGGTTAACCGTGGATCCAGAATTAGTTTGTGCGCTCACCAATTGTCCAGTATTTTGACTGTCGATAACCTGAAAAGATTGAAAAATCGTTAATACCAGGACTTAGCCAAACGTCAGTTTAAATGAGTCTTAGATAGACTCTCACCAACAATACAATTGTATTTTCCTTCATAATCACTATACTTGTCATAACATCCCTCAACAATTTCTTTCTCAAACAACAAACTAAAGGTAGTTAAAAAACCTTAAAACCTCGCTTTTAAAGCACATCGAAATAAGAAGTGAAAAATAACTCTTAATATAATCATGCATTGATAATGAGCTTAAAAGAATTGCATTATTGTGAAAAAGGCACAGCTGCTTTATGCCATATTTTTTTGCATATCGAGCATAACAAGCTGTTCTCACAATAACATAATTACATTTAGTCTATTATTACTTATTATCACATTCGACTTATATTAAGAATTATTTTTCTTTGATGTGCTTATAGCACATTTTTAACAGTATTTTTTATTTTTTTTTTATAAATTATATTTTTTAAATTTCTTACCGTAGTTTGGAGTTTCCCCATACACCCGGCTTGTTCAGCAGTTTTGTGTTTTTCTCTTTGTTCAATTTTCAATGTTAGGTACAATGTACGAATGGGGAAGTATACGGCTTGGGGATATAAACGTCCTACCTGTAAATAAAATTAGCTTTGTAGTCAGCGATTTAAAATGTTTATTATTTAGAGTACAGGAATTCAATCTTACATGACTCAATAAGTTCAAAATGACGTTACTTTCGTACTGTACTAAACAACAAAGCAGTTGAGGAATCCATGGCAGCCAATATGAAGGTGGTACGCCTACCACATACTTTTCTAAAGTACTCATAAGGGTACCACTTGAGTTATCGTAGGACAAAAACCACAAAACTTTTGCCAAATATTTTCTCGTTTTGCTTTCATTTTGGTGTCGACAAGCATGTAAATAACAAGTGATCGCGTTAACGGCTAGCACCATTTGCTTATCTTTAAGAAACATTTGTTCCATATAATCTCCCCACATGGCCCAAGCTTTTGTTAGACCGTCATGAAGTTGGACCGCTGCGCTAAAAGCTTTGCCTGCTTCTTCCGAACGACCGATCTGAGCTAAAAGTAACCCTTTTAGGGCATAGAATTCCGCATTCATTTCACCTGTGAAATACTTTAGATTTGTTGACTCAATTACTTCGAGGGCTTCATTTAATTCAGTTTTTCCAGAAGAAGCGGCCATTTGCAAATAACACTTGACTTGCTGTCGTATTTTCTAAAAAAAAATATAATAACAAAAGTAGCCGATATCCATTTATTTAAATCAGAGCAGTCAAATAATAACAGATATCCAGAATAATTATTGGGAACTATCTATTTGGCATGCCATTTATATATATGTGCCTTTACCATTTCTATCTAATATTCACTTACAACAAAAGCCTGTGTATTATAGTAAATTAATAAATAAAGCACAAACCTGTTTTCATCTAAAATTAACGGTGTGTTAAAAACTCCCATAATTTTGTGATTTGAAATATTTACAACATTAATGTTTACGAAATGTAATTAAATAAGGAAGGGCATTAAGCAGCTGATCATTCCAGTCGAAGCATACAATTATTATAAACAATTTTTATGAAATCAAAATACTCAACTTCTTTGCATATCGTTTCATTAACCTGATCGAATTCGACAAAAGTAACACAATTAAATACATATTTTCATATTTCATTAGTCTCCGAAATCTCTCATTAGCTGAGAAAAATATTTATTTGGTGGGCGAAAAGATTTCTAACTTAATAAATGCAGTTATCTGTTGTTTGGGAGCTCTAGCTTGTATTCATTAATTACAAATAATAAATTACTAATTATGATTTTGTGAATTGCTAAATTAATTTGTACAATCAGATATAAAAATCTATTTATATAAATTGAATTGGATTTGTCCGAAAATAACAATCTATAATGTGTATACTGAGTGCTTACCTGGAAACAGTCTACAATTGGTACTGAAGGTATGGTATATATTCGAGATAACGTCTCTTGACAAACTCCAGTTAAGTTATGTTTTCTGGCGATCTTTCCGAAGTAAATTATTGCTTGTGCTGAAGCATGTACTCCAAGCATGGTGTTTCCCTGATCTGACTGCTGCTCAAGATGCTGAGTGATTATCTGGTAGTGATGCTGTCGCCATGTGAATATATCGCTCCAATGTGATAAATCGTCTGCTACTACTGGCAAGCGATTTCGCCATGTCTTTACAATAGCCTTCATATCGTGAATGGAAGTGTTTCGGGACTGAACTAAGCCTTGATGTATAGTGCTGGCTTCATGTAATTCCATTATCTGTTGAGCAGCCTGTAAATACTGTAAATGTATATGGGAAACTATAGATGGCAACTTTCGCCATTCCTTCATGCACGATGCAGATGCGTTTTCAATATGTCTCTCCACATTTAGAAGTTGACGGTCTTCCTGATGTAATATCGCCAAAAAGCCTTTGTACAAATGAATTTTATATCCAAATTGCTTTGCAAAAGATTGCTCCGTTTTAGAAATTGCGTTCTTCATTAAATTCCAGTCTGGTACTCTCCATGCACTTTCAAGAATTAGAAACATATTCTTTTCTTTATTTGTTTGAGCATAATCTAATAAAATATCCCACTGATTCAATTCTTTTGCACACCGTATCCAATGGTTTTCCCAAAGAAGCAATTCAGTATTAACATCTGTGTTAATTAATCCATTGGCTTGGTCATGTTTAAATTTTGACATTGCCAAATCATACGCTCCTTGAGCTTCTTCGAAAAATCCCATTTGCTCGTATGCTATTGCAATATTAGTCTCCGGATAATGCGCATACTTCAACCATAAGCCAGCCCAAAGGTCTTCTTCATGCATAGTAGCGTACATTTGGGAGAGAGAATCATATATTACGTTTTTTTTCACAGCTGATAATGTATCGTTCAGATCTGATTCGGAATTTTCCGCGGAAAATTTTCTAGTGCCATGATGGAGTTCCTCTAGTACTAAAGTCATTCTGTGCCATAAATTGTGAGCCCTTCCTAAATAGGACATTAAATACGGTGGAATATATATGGGAGGATCACATTGCATCAAGCTTTCTACAAACGTATTAAGTGCACTTGGAAAGCAATCTTTTTGGATTACATTACTACCAGAGGAAAGAAATGGGACAAGTTCCCTGGCAATTAAATGCTGTTGCTCCTCGTCGAAAATTGCCCACAACCTTGGAAAAATTATTAACCACACGCTTTCAGCTAACTGTATGTCCATATGGCATAGTTGAGCAATAGCTATTATTAATTGTTCCGTATTAATTTTTCGATTAGCTTCCAAAAATTCAATTTGTTTATTAATAAGAGCCTGCAGTTTTCGCTTTGGATTTTCCTTATCACTATCATTACTGCGATTTACACTCCAATTCGATTCAAGATCGTTGTCAAAAACATCTTCTTTATCTTCAACTTGCGTACTATCAAACGATTCAACCTGGGATGAAGTATATATAACGAAGCTACTTTTGTCCTGACCTTCAGCAAGATTTATAACTGATTTAATACTAGGAACTTTATGTGCTTCACATGAGTTTTGAATTTCCGTCATTGTATTGGTAGTCAACACCAATAGTTCAATGCACTGTTTTATCCAATAATGTGTGCCAATAGAATCCCAAGCTTGGGAACATATGATATAAAGAAGTCGATCGTGAAGTCTTCTTCTCATTGATGCATCTAAGATCTCAAAAAATTTTGATCTTATTTGTGGATCCTGGCATCTTAGACCAGTTAAAAAGGCCCCTTCTAGTTTAGCTGTCAATTCAGTTTGTTTATAATATTCATCTCGATATATATAGTTGACAATTTCTAAGAACTGGATATTCAATTTTTTCACATCTGAAAACTTCTTCTCTAAATATTGCATAAGTTTTACTAGTAATATCGATTTTTCTCTTATCGAAGGTATCTGCATTGTGGGATTTTGTTCTTTCGCTTTGATCCATTCATCGAGCATTTGTATTATAGATTCCAATACATTGACGTCCAAACTTTTCTCTATGAGATTAACCAGAATATTTCCAATAAATAATTTTCGCACTTCAACACCCATAATTATTATTCTATTTTTTATTAAATCCAATGACAGGACTAGTAATTCCACGTTATCCGCATTGGTTGTCATAGGTTGTCCATTACCTTGCGTATTCAGATGGTCTTTTGTCAATCGGTTCAAAACTCTTATAAATTGCAACATCAGCTTGTCTATGTAACTTGGATTATTAGATGAACAAGCTTTTAATACCATTAGGGTTCCAAATAAAGATTGGATTGGTGGATTGGGTTGGGGGCTTTTCTCGTATAAGGTCAAATTATCTGAAATCATTTTGCTTATAGCACTATATAATGTATCAAGATCCTCGTGTTTATGATTTATATCTGGAGGGAAAATTGACATAAGCCTTGTGAGAAATGCATTCATAAGACGAACTATCCGTGTATTTTGATGAATAATACAGTTTGAAAGCCCTCTTTGTATTGGCCTTATTGTTTGCAGCAATTGATCAGCGGGTAAAATTGTTGTTAAAAATGTTACAAAATCTAACCCAGTGCAAATATTACTCAAATTTGGCGTTGGTGTTTCAATAGTCATAAAAACCTTATCCAACCAATTGAGTTTAAGTTCGAATGGTTGGGGCCATTTATTTTGCATTGCCGATTTCAAAAGCATTATGCATCTAAAAAAAAATAGTTCATAAATCAATATAAGATTAAGTGGAAACTCAGGTTCACATACTTCCGAGATAATCCCTCGCCAGGAGAAATAACTGCAGGTTGGTTATCATTTACTTGACATGCAAGACGAATAAGGAAATTAAGCACTGTGTCGCAATGAGTTTTTTCTAACGAACGAAAACCGTCATCTATCTTTTGACTTTGAGAAATGCCAGTTGCACCTAATATGAGTTAAACATTAATTATCATCAATTCTCAATTCTACAGCAATCATTCTATTACTTTGACTGATATGATTTCGCGAACCATCCGTGGCAATAGTTTTCTTGCGCTGCAAATTGGCTTCATCAGATGCCCGTTTATTCATATTATCGCATACCGACACCCCATCATCGCCAGTTATATCCTCTGATTTTGTGTCCTTTTCGTCATCTTTAATGCGTTGTCCCTCCCATTTAATAATGACATCAGCAATGTCTACAGCTAGCTTTCTATGCTCCAAAGACGCAGTGGGAGGAAATCCAAGACGTTGCATATAGTTAATAAGATGTTGCACTAAGTGATGGCGAACGGGATAATAAACCTGCAGAAAGGAGTTTCATATATTTGGTTAAAATACTATCCAAAGTAAATAAGATTTGTTTTTGTTACCTTATAGTGTCGAACAATCAATTGAAGAATATGAAATAGTTGCTGCATTAAATGTCCTTCTTCAACGATTATTTTCTTTGTCCAATGGGTCAACATAGTATTTCCGTCTTCCATTCTTAAAGGCATTGCTGGAGTTAAAACATCAAGAGCCTGGCGAACGACAGGTCTGGCCTCAAGGGCATGACCCTTTAGTAATGAAAGAAATACCTGTAAAACAATCTTTTTGTGTATAGCCAATCGAGCAATTATGTGAGCCAAAAGAAGATGTCCATGATATCGGGCAGTTGGGTCCACGGAACTTTTACTAAGTAAACAAGGCCAAGCAAATGTCATTAGACGGCGAAGTTTGTTACCCTGGCGTTTATTATTAGCATCACCGTCATGTATATGCTGGGAAGCTCTTTCCACAAGTAAACAAGCGAATTGTAGTAAAGCGATTCTGACGGCATCCTCATTTGCATACGGCTTGTCAGGGTCAAAAACTTTACTTATAAAGACAGATACCACATTATTATCATCGTCAGTATATGATGTCGGAGGTGCCCCTATCAACTTATTTCCTTCCCTTTTATCAAAGCTTACCACGAAGCAAGGTATAAGCAGGGCTGTTATAATTTTTGCTTTAAGATCTTCAGAAAGCGACGTTCCGTTAAATTTTTCCACAAAGTGGAAAAATGCTTTTCTCTTCCAGTCCACGGTGTAACTTTGAGCCACAGTATTTTGTAGAAATTCTCTTAGAAAATGAAAATCCGGAATGAAATGTAAACAAAGGGCACGTAGCAGTTGGAACAGTAAATCAATATCATTGGTGTTGTGTGAAAAATATTTTAATAATATCATTCCAACTAAATGCCACAAATCACATGTAACATTATCTTGACACGTGCTATATAAGTTTATTTCCCATAACTTTTTTAATGCTAACACAAGTTCCGTTTGTGTAGGAATCCACTGTTCATCTTTTTCCATGATTGTATGTACTAACAGAACAGCTTGATGCAATGCTTCATATTTCTGTGACTGATCGAATTGGGCATTCGAATTCAATGTTCCATTAATAAATTTAACCAAAATACTGCATTTATGTGTTTTTATAACAGAACGAAATGGTTGACCACATTTGTGGTTTAATAAATATAAAAAGAACCTGTTCCACTGAACATTCACTATTATGCTATCTGAAAGGAATAAATCAACGGTTTCAGAAGGGAATCGAAGTAAAAATTTTATTAAAGGTTCGCGGTACGGACTTGACGATTCGATCATCAGACTTTTTTCGGTTTTCAATACAAGCTGGCAGAGACTGTCAATGTATTTTGGAGAAGCTGCTGTTATTTGATGAAACATTTCAATTAAAGTAATTACTTTTTGTTCATATTCATCACGTTTAGCAATCGTAAAAAAATTTCCGCCTTGATTAGTACTTGATTTGTGATTTGTAATTGACATTTCTAAAATTTTTTGACAGTGCTGCAGTATTTGTTCACTTAGTTTTTCATTAAACATTTGAGGAAATAATTGTGTGAAATACGAAAGCCGTTTTGTTGCGGTTAATGAAAGATTTCTATGATCGCCCAAAGTTAAAAGTAATGGTCGCATGCCAGCATGAACCTGTAAAACAAATGTAACTACATAGATAATTCAATTTAAAAAATGAATATCACATTAATCTACTTAATATAACTTTATTTAAGACAAAATATTATATTAATAAAATTAAGATTAAAATTAAACTCTGAACCTAATTGTTCAAAAATTAAGATGTTTTTTAGTAACTATCGTTTTAGTAAGGGTTATATGAAGTATAGTTATTCTACTTTTTAAAATATTAAAAACTAAGTGTTTCAATTTCTTAAAAGGTTAATGGTCTCATCATAGCGGTGGCTGCGCAGTTGGAAAGCAAATTGTTAAGTTCGATTTTTTTCAAAAATTTAGATTAATTTAGGTGGAGATAGTGAGAACTTTAGGTTGTGAAAATATTGCATTGTCTGAGTGCGATTGGTGAATATGTGTTTCGTTTCCATACTATAAATCAATAATTAAGTTCAAAACAAATCCAAAAAGTACGTTTCTCTGAATATAAGAAAACAGACAATCTTTTAAAGTTTCCATAATTTATGATACATATTAGTACATATGTATCAGATGGTATAAAGACACTTTAAAAAAGGCACTGTAATCATTTAAAAACAAATTTCATGTAAGCATAAATATTTTTTATGTACGTTTTAATAGTGTCCCAAATTATATACCAAAAAATTTTAATTAGGTTGCTACGTGTTAATTACCTTTTCCTTATCGATGTGAATTCCAGATATAAAAATTTTGGTGCAATTAAATGCTGCTTCCTGTAATTCCTCTTTGTTGCTCTCCATTACTTTAAAGAGGATGTTGATAATTTTTTCTTTGCACTGACTATCAGTAATGTAATGACAAGCAGCCAATGCTTTTAAAGCGCTTTTTCGTAGTGGTATGAGATTCGGCACATTTTTGTAGCAATCCAACTTATTAAGAGTCGCATCTTCAGCTTCACTAAGAGTTAACAACTCATGAAAAAACAATCTGTGATAATTGTTAGTAAGATCTAAAACATCATAACATTATGAATACCATAACCATGATTGCAATATATATATAAATCATACTTATCGTGAAAAGCCTTGGTTCAAGAGTGGTGCAAAACGTATTCCCTTCCATTAAACCAATCTGTGCATTCGCCGGTTGATGTCTTAACAAGTGCTTTTTTGGAGGTATTATATCCGCTAAAACCTCTTTATGTGGATCCATGATCTCATAAACGGTTTTCTTTTGTAATTTAGCAATGAAATTAAGTGACGACATCGCCTCTTCTCGAACCAAGGCGTTGGAGCTTGTTACTTGTCTAACGAGCTCATGAACAATTTCATACATTGCCTTATTTTGAAAAGTAATTATATCTTCATTATTGTTTTCATTTTCTAGAGGCACCATGCATAATTGGAGCATGTTTCTCAAGTTACTCTTAGCTACATCTATAGCACCGCTGGATACTTCGCATTCCAAATCCATTAAAACGAAAAGAAAAGCTTTTAAAAATGTGAATAGGTGCTGATAAAGAGACTTCAATGACATATGCTGATATAAAAATTGAATAGCTTTGCATCCGCCCACTTTAGCGTACCACGGTCGCTCATAACAAAGCGCAGTCATTTTTTCAACAAGATATTGAATTAGTGGTAAACGGCATGCCCTTTCTTTTGTCCCCATTATTGTACTTGCTGTCTCCAATATAAGTTCCATACATAGATGACCGGGCTTGCACAATTCTTTTTCCTCATGACCCATACATACAGCAAGGGCGTCGATTAGCACAAGTGGGTCAACACCTTGAGAGCTATGGTAATGCTTATATGGAAACGGACCTGCCTCTTGAGCTATTGCTACCATAGTATAGTGCCGGACGACGGCAACCATAACCGGAAAAACGGATTCCCGTAGCTCTTTTATTGCGGAGGCCACTAGCATTCCAGTTAATGCTATCTGATGTGTTTTTCGTGAATTATCTTCTTCTAATTTACTTTGAATGATTGGTGAAATCATAATGTTCCCTTCTGTGAAACTATTGTGCAAAAATAATTTCTGCAAAGTATGTTTGTCATCATCAAGATTAATAGAAGCAGCTAAAAAACAGCGAATAGTTTCCCAACTTTGTCTTCTGTAAAAATCATCTGTCGTCTTAAAACTAAGTGCCGTTAGTGCAGTTTCAATAGCTTTTTCCACTGGGAAATCAATAGGTTTGTCATGATCTTGAAAATAAGTAATAACTGCAACGGGTACCGCATCGTTTTCTCTAAACTGCAATGTCTGCGGCTCTGTCATCATTTTTCTATTTCCTCCTCCAAGCTTTCCAAGTACACGAAAAGCAACAAGGGCAGCATTATCTTGATTTCTGAGCGTTCGCCAAAGAGCCTGCATTAAAGATGCGCGCACAGGTTGAATGTGATCGTACAAAAAGTCTGGTTGTAGATTATCTACGCAAAGTTCTAAAGTCCTCAAACCCTAGGGAGAACGATGGAATTTATAATAAAATAATTTTAATTTTAATATTATTAAACAAAATAGCAAATTAGAATTGATATAAGAAATACATCTTTTAATATCAAAAATATCAAAATTGTTTTTATATATTACTGCCCTCATTTCCTTCGTAAGCATATTCTAAATTATTATTATCCACCAAAGTTTGAGTCTGTAAAGTTCGAAATCAAATCATTTTAAAATTACCTGACTTATTAATGTTGACGAGCCATTGAGTGCAGAAACCAAAGGATCCATAAGCATTGGTAAATATGGCAATAAAGAAGACAATCTAACAGGTACAGTCAAACATAACTCAACAAAAAGGTCTTTCATATGCTGTTTGTGAAATCCACTCTGCAAACGATTTAATCCTTCTAGTAAATTTGGTAGCAATGGCAAAAACTCTTGATATAATAAATCGTGGCTTCCTCCTCCAATTGATCTAAATAATGCACGTAATAGTAGGAAGTAATTGTATGGATTTTCCGCCGTTAATGCCAATTCCATTGACCTGTTGACAATGTTATGTAAATGTGGACGAAGCATCTGCTCATTTTCCACTGGAAATAAACTAACGCTTCCAAATACCAATTTAAACAATCGCAAATATAAAGGTGAACGATCAATGTTTGAACCCATTTCATCCATTTTTCCTAACAAATACTCAACTAGAACTGTTGCGAATAGAGGTGATGTAGTAGGATTCGCCAAGAACGAGTTCGCAACGACTTGAAGCGAGGAGTTTTTAGAAATCCGATCGACCATAAAATCAATAGTAGTTGCGAAAACTTCTTGAAAATTTTGTGGATGCATCATTAGAAACTAAAAATATAATTTTATATTTAAAAAAAGTCGAGTAAATTTAAATTGAATGTGATTACAATGCCACTGAAGTGTTCCAGAACTTCTTTTTCCTCTTTAGTTCTTGGACCCTGGTTGGATGTTCTTTGCTGGTTATTAGTAGCGATACTTATTGTATATATATCCAAAGCCTCCATCGCCCAATAAACCAAATCAATATAAATTTTTAGCTCACTTGAATCAAATAACTTTTCTTGATTACTTTTTACAACGTCGGCGCAAACAGGCTTTAACAAATATAACATATATTATAAATGTTTAAGAAATATTTATTGTCTTCACCTTAGAACTTATGAAACCCCAAGTAATAGTTTTAGCACCACCAACTAAGGTTTTTACTAAACCTCGATATTCGACTATATTAGCAGGGCATATCCAGTGGCTCCCAATATTCGTTTTCATTGATTGATCACTAGATGTATTTTCCTTTGATTTATTGATTAAAAAAATATGTGTTCATTAAAAAAAATATATATATAAGTTAATTAATTATTAATTTATAGCAACATTACTCACCGTAAAGCCATCCTTGTACTCATAATTGTTGTTACCAATTGAATTTGAAGATCCTGGTGATAAACTCGATGTTTGTGAGGAAGACTGACTCTTCCTATATAACATTGAAAGTATTAGAGAAATTTTGATAGAAACGTATAAATAAATACGTATGTAAAAATTGTTCAGATATGTACACATATATAGTATAGTTATATTTTTAAATCGGAATATATGTAAACTAAATCTCTTAGGTAACAAAAATTAGTCTCTTTAGATCTTTATTCAGAAAATCAAAAATTTAATAAAATATTTATTATTTAACTAATGTGTAATAGAAACTCACCATTTATCTAAGATTGGAGGCAATAGAATTTTTGCTATAGTTTTGAATTTGTAGGCAAATACTTTTAATAACGAAACTAGTATGTTTCTTGCTTTAACAGCATCCATTTCACTGTGCTGTCTAATGCAGTCCACTAAGTTCAACAATAATTTACAAGACATGGTTTGAATGCCGGTTGCAAGAGATTCGTCATGCACATTTTTTGAAAATAAATTCACTGCTTTTTCTAACACATCCAGAGACAAACTCTGTCGCACATGGTGAGCTAAATCCGCCAGTGTTGAGTATGCTAAAGGTCTGATAGATTCCAAAGTAACTCCTTTTCCAATTAATAAATCTTCATTGAACAACTTCTCAATAATAGGGACGAATTCTAAAACAGCAGAATTTTTATAAATGAACTCTTTTAAAATTGTAATATATTTTTTACTTTGTCGGAGATCTGTTGCAAAAATGTGGCGAGCAGCTATCAGCAGCTCTTTTCTCAAATGAGCAGCCTCTTTTGGGCATAGTTCCATTAAACTAAGCATTCCATTAGTAACTGAAGCTGAATGTGTGAGTATTAAGTCCTATAATTTTTTTATTTTTTTATTAAACATTTGGTGAAAATATTATGTATATATTTTACCTGAAATATCCTAACAATATAGGCTAAAAATGATAAAGTCTTAACTTGTGCTCCCATAAAATCAACGAATATTTCTTTATTAAGGTCCGCAGAATTTCTAAAAGAATTTAAACAATTATATTAACAATTAATTTCTATAATCTACAATCATATATACCTGTGTTGAAATGATGGTTGTAAGTTTATTGTAGTCATAATCAATGGAATAAATTCAGAAACTTCTTGATGCACCGCAGTTTTATATATCTGGTACATTAATACAACGATTATTGGTAACTCTTGCAATACTCTTAACGATAATACCCCTTTGGGTAAAAGATTAAACTGAAATATTTTAAGAATTTATTTAATTTATGACTTAAATGTGATGTTCTAAGGAACTTACTACTTGTGGGGGCGAGTCTTGCAAATTTTCCACATTTATTACCCTTGGAGCATATGTAATTGATAATAGGTGATCGATATTTAACTCTTTAATATCTTTTACTCGCATTGGCTGCTGCTTTTGTTCAAAAATTTTATTCATATGATTTGGTAACTCGGTATATATATCCTTTACATACAAAAGGAAATGTTGAACCTGTAAAATAAACTTGGTCTACAATGTCATATTTTAGTTTAACCACCACTTACTTCTGGATTAAATGACGGCCGAAAATGTTTATGCAATTCAATTATGATCCTCAGACTAACCAATACGTTTTCTTCATTATCGCTTCTTAAAATCTTGAGCATTACTGAAATTATTGGTTTTACATGTTGTCGCAAATTTTCACTTATAGGTAATCGATGAATCATTTCCAATATCAATTTTCGTATCTACAATTAAAATGTGTTTTTTTTTTTTGTTTTGTGAGGGTTACAAATTTTAAAATATTTTATATTTATATTTTTTATTCATACACATATGCAATGAGTAGTACATTGTTGCTTAAAAAAATGTATTTATATATTGTAAATAAGCCTTGTGGTTATTTTTGTAGCCATGAGTCTAAACGCTGTTTGGAGGACCAGAAGAGATCACTGCTTTGTAAAAGAGACAACGGTTGTTTCTGACGGGTTGATATTTGAACTATGAACTATGTTGTAGAAAGTGTTCTCAAATTTATTTCGCGCCATTATGACAATATCTTCGACGTCTCCCTGGCACCGTTAGTGAGTAACTCAAGGAGCTCATCTACTACTAGATATACGGATAGAACTCCACCCTCGTAATACCAAGACGAATCTTATTCTCCCCCCCCAATGGTTTCAGCTATCCTAGAAGACACTAAAGCCGCTATCTATCTGCTCTGATCATGCTTGCATGAGACGCATTATATATAGCACCTTCGACGTCAAGAAAGGCGCATATCGCAACCTCACCATTATCCACGAATTCTGAAGTTAAACCGTGAGTTGATACATAACAGTGTTAGTGGATCATCCTGCCCTGTATGCGTGCTGACTGGCGTATAGGTGTGCGATTTTCATCGCCTTCGATCTTATATGATTGTCCACAATCTTTTTCATCCCTTTTAGCATAAAGGATGTAAGACCAATTGGCCTGAATGTTTTGGCCAGCAAGTTGTGGCAAGACATCTTATATACCTTGTTGCAAAAGAGCTGTAAAGATGCCGTGCTCCCATGATGATTTATAATTCGAAAATGAAGCCAGTGCTCACTTGATTGAGTCTTCATGGCCTTGCAGCCATCCAATCCAAGCGATCTGGACCTAGTGGTTTCATTCTGGTTAATAAAAAGCGGTAAAGTATGAAAGACCATATGTCATGGTAATCTTTAGTAATAATAGAGAATGACACGTGTACCTATCAAAGCGATTGTCACCCTCCTTTTTAGTTCCTTACCTAATGCATCCCGTTTTTACTCTTTTGGGCAGCGAAACGTGTTTTTCTACAAAATAATCACAAAAGCAGAAGTTTGGAGCAGAACCGTCTTTTAAAGACATCAAAGGACACATTCTACTCCTGGGTTTCCAAGTAAGACTTAAATAGCGCTGTTCAGGCTGCTGGGGCTCTGGGAGGTCATGTGATATAGGAGAGAGCACAATAGGCCCTAGGTCGCGGTGCATTACCTCAATTAAAACTATTCTATTCTATTCTAAATAGCGCTTACAATACGGACATTTATATATTACGAATGTGTGCAAATACAACTTACATGTTGAGAACTATTTTCCTGAATAAATTGAGGCTCTCCATCTTGCAATATCCTTATAAATACTTTCAACGCTAGTTCTAAAAATGCAGGATATGACGGACTTTGTACAATTAGTTCAAAATGTTCACTAAGCTCTTGTGCAGCTTTAAATTTAATTTCCTCTTTTGCTGAAGGATCACTTAATATATTGACATAACTTCGAAATGTGTTAAATTCATTTTGCGCCATTGCGGCACGAATAACAAAGTAATTACACAGTATTGTTTAATAAATAATTGAAGATATCACTACTGCTGCCAAACTACTAAGATGACTAAAGTTGCCAGTTAATTTACTATTTTATTTATACGTCATATCTTATCGCTCTCACATGCCATAGTTTTTATCTGGACATATCTCAAATATTGCTAATGTAGTGCATTAGTTATCAGAATAATTATGTGAATCAGCTAGAAACTGTACATTTACTTAATTTAATTTCCTTTGAAAAAATTTAAAAATTAATTGCAGCATTTACAACAAGTAAGGAGAGTGGTATAAAGTCAAGTCGGAAGTTCGAAAATCTTTCTTTTTTTTATTTCTTTATAAAACATTGGTTATAAGCTACCCATTAGCGCTTAATTCAAATTGATAGATGCATTTCTTCCAGTGTAAAGTCTTTAAAAGTTTTGATTTCATATTGGCTATATCTCAATCGTTTACTACTTGTACTTTCACACGAAAATTGTAAACTTTCGAATTATTAGGTTTCAACTAAATGAATGATTTAGTTTTCCAAAATATGACTACATAACGACATTAAAGAGCAACCTATACTTCTTTATTGCCGTAGACACCGTTTACGCGGTTTTGATGGATGGGACCATTCACTTGAGTAAAATACAGCCCAAATGAAAAGGTCTCAATAGCCCCGTTTGAGACCCCCTTTTGATCCAACCTATAAATTTTATTATTTACAAATATCTTCAAACTGGTCAAGCAATGATATCTTTAGGGATTCTCAATTGTTTACAGTTTAATTGGTCGAATGTCTTATACATATGTATCTTGAATAAACGAAAATTTAGGTAGTGCTCCATAAAATGATGATTTAAGGTAATATAAATATACATTTACATAGATAGATATGTAAGTATGTACATTTAACTTTTTAATTATTGTTAGGTTTAATTAAATCTTTAAGAGTTTTTATTTTATTTTTTTATTTTTACATTCAAATAAATATACTAATTATAAGCATACATACATATATTGTTTCCCACTTTATTTGGGAATATACTTCAGTAAACGCAGTTCTTGACTTAACCAAAGGGCAAACGAAAGTAACAGCAGAGAACCAGATTGGTGAGCTGTAGCAAGATGTATGGGGACGTAAGTTAATAGAGTCGAAACGCCTAAAGTTGCTTGTAACCATGCCATTGTCATAGTGGCGTTTATAGCATACGAAACGCGTTTAGGCAAAACACATTTTCTTGAATACATCCATAGGAGAGAAACGGTGAATACAGTTGTAATTCCAAAAATTCTATGATTAAATTGCACTGTTGTGGGGTTTTCCGTAAAGTTTCTCTGTATCGGTTTATATAATAAAATGTCATCAGGAATCCACTTATCACCCATTTTAGGAAAAGAATTATACACTAAACCGGCATCAAGTCCCGCTACAAACGCTCCTGATACAGCTGTGAGAAATACAAACCCTTTGGATAGATTCGCCATTTTTTTTAAATGCAAAAGATGTTTTGAAGACGTAAGATTTTCGGTTGAAGGTAATAATTTCCTTAATCCTGATGACAAAAACACACTGTATAGAACAAATGCGGCAGCTAGATGTGAAGCTAATCTATACTGCGATACTCTGGGTACATCATTAACGTCTTGAAATTTATCTTCCAGTCCGGATTTAACCATGTACCAACCCATAAGTCCTTGTAAACCAATGAGTGCGCCAAGTATTACAACACGTTTTTTAGTTGAATTTGTTAAATAGCCCCTTTTCCAAAAATAAACTGCTGGAATTAAAAAAACTGCTCCAATTCCACGGCCCCACATTCTGTGAATATATTCCATCATATATATAAATTTAAATTCTTCCAAAGTCATTGAACGATTTTTCCTAGAAAAGAAACATACTATTATTATTTTTGAATATTTATATTGATTTATAAATAAATACAATTTATACTCTGGGTACTGCTGATAATTCGAGAACTCTGCTTTCCATTCCTCTAAAGTAGTTGGCTTTTTTTCACCAAGCAATTTCCAGTTCACCATGGATAAACCTGACTCTGTGAGCCGTGTTACACCACCTATTAAAATATTAAGCACACATCGTAAAAAAGATACTGGCGGCAATAACTTACTAGCCATACCAAGAGCTACAGCAACGTATACCATACCACCGCAACATAGTAGCCACGATCCTACTATTTTATCGCTTTTTTCTTGTGTACTGTTGCAACGTGTTTGCCAACTTCTCCCCAACTTAGATCCTAAATTAATATTCTGAAATGTTATTTATTCACATTATTCATTTTCTCTAAGGTTACATTTAAAAATACTTACCTTTCGGGAATTGCGACTAAGCAAATGGTTATAGCGATTAACCGGCAAAAACCCATTTTTATTTAATAAAAGCCTTGCTACATTCAGCATTATTATTATCTTATTCCGGCTCAAATAAATCATATGGCAATTGGATAGAGATGTTAACATCACGATTGTATTGCAGTTAATACTGTAACGGATTTCTCGATAAATCATCTACTTTGTAACTCACTCTTGAGTTCGATCACTGAATTATTAAATAAAAGTCCCATTTTTATGACTATACACTTATCTTTAACAACAGCTTAACGCTTTACTACTCATTATCCGAACTAATAACTTCTTATTTATATCTCAATTCCTTTTACACGGCAGCACTTTTTGCTTGTGGGGTTCGGTTACGCGAAAGTTTCAGCGATAAAAGAGTCAGTGTGTGAACTGGCAATTTATTCCTGGTATAAACCTACAAGTAGCAAATGAATCAGCTGTATTCCAAGGTTTGTACAATGTTCTTTACTGACACCGATTTACTGACATGTATGCTCGCAGCGTAAACATTTCGGCAGTAGTAATATGTTTATATATTAAAATCTATAGTTATATGTAATGTATATTCAAAAAAACCGTAAGAAATTTGTAATTATTCGTACATTGGACAATTGATCATATTGCTGTTCCCCTACCGGTGCGATCAATAATCATTAGATACAATAGTTATACCACTAAAAAGTAGCAAGATAGCAATCTGGGAAAAAGAATTAACCAGGTAAATATAAATCATATAGATCCTCAGGACTAAACTGAGTCGAAAGGAAACGAAACAAATTCATACAATGAAAAGATCAAAGATCCTTACGATGTTACTAGAAAATGCCGAAAAAGAAACTAAAATTCTCCCCGAAGAGGAATCAATAATCAATTTAGAGATCGAGATTTTACCGGAATTCTTAATGGTAAGAGTTGAAAGTGAACTTTGAACAACATTAAAATAAATATATATTTTCCGAGGGCGAGATAAAGAAAAAAAACCCTGCGGAATCAATTGATGCTCTTGATAACTCGCGGAATAAATTTCCAACAGTATGTATTCATACAGATTATTGTACTTAAATAAAATATTTCTAATTTTAGTTTAAAACTGCGAAGCCAACTACACGCTGCTTTTTTCAATTACGTTCTACTGATCCATCTATTATATTGGGATTTATTGATATCATTCGGCTTCATCCTTGCCAGTGGAATATCCAGCACCATGATTTCGACAACAAAGAAAAAAGGGATCAGAGTAGTGTAATAATATGCGAAAAAATTAAAAAAGACTTCAATATAAGTATAACACCACAATTGGCGAGATCCAGTATATTGTCCTTGATTCGATGGTTTAAGCGAGAATACCTTCGTTCACAGCATATAGTTAAGCAGGATGAATCTAAAAGGGGTCGTTGGCGTCGAGATGGTTATGTGTCTGCTCATCCTTTGTATTTTAACAAGTTAATAGAATTTATTCCTCATAAACATTTAAAATTAACAAGTTGTAATGATTGTCAGCGAAATTTTAAAACGCAAAATCAACTTTTGATACACAATCACCAAGTTCATGGAGCAGATAAACCTTTTCAATGCCGTTATTGCAAACGAAGTTTTCAGCACCCTTCTACTTGGAAGCACCATGAAAATCGACATACTAAGATACATGTATGGAAGTGCAAATTGTGCAGTCGAAAGAGTTCCACAAAATCGGATCATAATATACATATGGTGACTCATTCCGATATTCGTGCTTTCGTCTGTGATTTATGCGGTTCTTCCTATAAGAGTAGCACCAGTTTAAATGTACATCTACGAACACATGAAGCACCAAAATTACAATGCCCATTATGTAATCAGATGTTTTACGAAAATTATCGACTTAGAAGACATCTATGTGCCCATGAAGCGGAAACTGCTATTAAAGCAGCGTGTAATATTAAATTAAACAACTAGTTTTGTTTCAAACTTCTTGTTGCCATTTTTCTTAGAAGCTGCGTTCACATTATGTTGAAGTAAAATTGTATTGAGTATGAAAATTTGAATTTGGCATTTTCAACACAACAATTGTTTTATTTTCAAATTAGCATAATGTTAATCTTGAATAGACAATTAAATAATTTCTTTTCATTATCTTAATCGATATTTTGAAAAACTACATTAAAATAGATTTGCTCTATAAAATACCATGAGGGACTTTGAAAATTTACATCATTTATTTATTTAGTTTTGTTAGTGTACGTCGTCGTATTCAACTAGTATCAATCATTCTTAGCGTATATCTAAAAGCTTTATGTCGACTCCTAGTTCTAATAATCGTTTTTCAATTTCCGAAGTGTCCAAACCATTCTCTCTGTTATATTTGTAATTTACGGTAAGTTGTACTTCTTCCAGACCCGTAACTTGATCAAACAGGTTACCTTCTAGTCGCTTGTCTATATCATTTTCCTCCCGAAGTACACAGAAATATAGTAAAAATACAGCCAAACTTCCAGAAATGACATAAGGTTGAAACCATAACGTGTCCTCAGAACCGCCACTTCTCGTATCACGTGCACGCCAGGTTGCAGCTTTGCTTCCAAAGAACTTTATTGGTTCGTTTGAACTCTCATTAGACGGTTGTTTGGGAATATTTGACCCCAGACGATAATACATTTTAGAAATTGGATACCTACCCTGGTATAGTAATTGTGATCTGGAATATAATTAATCTGGATAATAAATAAATCATTTGTTCTACGGCTCTATTCGAGTATAAATGAACCGTGTATACTCTAAATATGTTGTGAACATACGCTGATTGGGCAGCAGATCTGAAAGACTGGAGCATAATTATTATTCACTTATTAACCGAAGAATTATAAAAATTTCATAATAAACCACGAACTTTTTAGTTTCTTATATGTAAAGATATATTTATTTATTTGTCATATTGGCAGCAAAAGTATTGCCAGATAATAAAGTAAACACAAGCGGAATTTGCCTTGGAATTTCACGAAGATTTACCAGTCCTTGGAGAAGATTAAATTTTAACGTTCATAGCAGCGTATATATTAAAACAAAAATATACACAAAATCTAAGTTTAAAATTTTTCTATATTACAGTATTCCTTTGAAATCTAACACAACTCGATTTGCCGCAGCAAAAGTTGTCGTGTCTGAACTCAGTCTACATACACATATCTGGGCAGGTTTCCGTGCGTTGACCATAAACTGTTAACTTATTCGCTTAAAATAACATTAAGGAACTTAATTTATTATACAGTTTATTTTGCTTATTTTTTTTAATATAATAGAGTATTCTGTGCGTGCGACCTATCGAAGCAATACCAATACCAACGAATTTTTTAGTTAATTTGTATTCGGCTCTTTAGTATAAATTGAAATCGATTCACTTCTAATTTATATCTGTGTGTATGTATTTTGCAAATTTTTGACAAATGCATTTCTGTGCATTGTAATAAATTAAAAGTAATTATTCACTGTGGTTCATAAAAGGTTTCTTTGAACTTTTTGAAGATTTGAAAGCATTCGTTTACAAACTATAATTGATGAAAATAATACCAACATACTAAAACAAATATGTGAAAATAAATAGAAAATTGTTTGAAAACTTTAAATTTAATTATATTTTTAAATATTTTCTGGACTGTCGAATATATACAAATGTATGTATATGCTGTTGCATACTGCTAATTTTATTTTCTCAAGCGCATTGGAGCAAAGTCCATTTAGTGCATTTAAGTATGTGCAAAAATATGATTTATGTGTGTGTTATCTATACAAATGTATGTACATGCATACATATTGTCTAATTTCAAAGTTCTCATAAAGAACAAACATATTTACATATACATACATATGTACATTGTATTTTTCTTTATTGCTAAATTTAAAATTTTTTCTGATCCTGGAGAAAATTAAATGTAAATGCACACAAAAGATTTTGTAAATAGATACACATACGATTTAGGTTCTGCGTAAATTGTTTATGCATTTTATGTAATAGTCATAGTTTTTGGCCAGAGGTTTCGAAATGGCTTCTTCAATACAGTACGTTACAAGCGCTACCCGTGTTTTGCGTTTACTTACTGTAACGTCAAGTTTAAATAAAACAAATTGTTGCAATGCAAAAAAATCAATACATGCCAGCATTGTTTTTCCCATGCAAGCAGAAGGAAGTACAACGGCATCAAAAGCACTTGAATATGGTAAAAAAAAATTATAAATGCCTTTATATCTCCTAAATAATTTCTGGTTGATAAATTTTTGTTTTTTAGCGTTAACAAATAATAAAGAAATTTTGTCTTTGGATCCTAACTTTGGGCATTCCACTCTTTTAAAAAGCCGATTGAATTACATTTCGAAACCGAATTACAGATACTTTTCAAGTTTACAGAAGACAAACTCGAGTAACAAGTCTGCTATAATCATTGATCAAGTAAGCCTGTTAAAAATTTAATAATTAAATTAAAGTGTTTAAGTAATAAATGGTAGAGAAAATAAAACACAATATAATGTTTTGAAAATTCTTTCGCGTTCCTCCAGAATTCTATACATTAATATTTCCTATAATTATCGATTAGGTTTTTTTTCTGTTTGCATATACTCCCAAACTTTTATGAAATTTGATACTGCATACTTTTACCCCTTCACCTCATTAAGGTTGTGAATGATCCTCTTACTTTTTCCATTCCCTATATTCATTCATATTTATTCAAAATATTTTTAAAAATACTTACAACTTTCATGTTTACTTTGTTAATTTGTTTATTTGCAATTACAACCCAGTTTATGTGTGTACTTTTCTACGGGAGATATCTGATCAGGATAGATCAGGCATAGATAAATTTTAAATTACATACATATACTAATTATATGTTAGGCTAGTTTGCAACATAAAAGTTAAGTTATAAATTTCATCTCTATATGTGTTATGTATGTTAATATAGCTTAACGAATATAATCTTTAATTTGTATTTTTTTATGGTTAGAAGACAATGGTGCCTTGGAATTGTCGTTATCTTTCATCCAAAGAGGTCACGAAAAATATGACATTGTTCACTAATGAACCATTTAAGGGAGAAGTGGATCCAAAAACTTTAGAGTTAGTGGATATTTTTATTTTTTGTATTTCAGTTATTACAATATAAAATATATGTACATGGTAATTTCCTTTCTATTCGCTTAGAATCAAACAGTCTTCGGGGAATCCACTTGTTTTAATGATGGCGTGGCTAATGGCTAAGCAAAAACATTTGAAGAAATATGCTCAGATTTATACTGAAATGGGATTCGATGTTATGATCGTACATGTGACGCCATGGCAACTTCTCTGGCCCGTTAAAGGAACACAAGTAAATATGATTAGGGATACCTTTATTATTGTTAATCAATATTTGTACCCAATAATATAACGAATTGTAATTGTTTGAAATATTCTGGGTTTCGTTGGAATCTAGGTTGTGGCTGCAGATACCCTTAAATTTTTGGAAAATAATGGATCATATACGCCAATTGTTGTTCATGGCTTTTCTGTGGGCGCTTATCAACTCGGAGAAGTGATGTTACAAATGTCTCGTAATAAAGAACGGTAGGGAAAGTTTTGTATTTTAGGTATGCGATTTTTGCTTTGTGTAAAAAAAGGGAGATATTTTTCGCTCTCGGCAAGATACATTTCTAATTTAAGAATTAAATTCAAGAAAATATAAGAGTCAAAATGCAATCGTCTAAATTGAAGTTCATTAAACATCATATTGTAGATGGATATAGTATTTAGTATATGAACGTACGTATTGATCATATATGTAAATTAATGTAAGCGTATTTATATTGTTAGCATAAAGTTTTTTTTTCATATATTCAGATATGCAGGAATATTAGACAGAATTGTCTGTCAAATTTGGGACAGCGCTGCCGATATAACAGAAATCCCTGTTGGAGTGCCGAAGTCGCTTTTTCCTAAAAATCCACGTATGCAAAGCGCTTTACGTAACTACATCCTGTAAGTTAACTATTATATATGCACTTAATTGCTGCATTTTCAATTTAATATTTCTTTTTATATAGTTACCATATGAAAACATTCCATAATCAAGCCACTATCCATTATATGCGATCCAGTCAAATGTTTCACTCTACTTTAATTAAACAACCAGCATTGTTTTTTGTATCAGAAAATGATAATATTGGACCACCATCGTCGAACCACGCAGTACGTGAAAATTGGGAACGTGCTAATATAAAATGTACTTTTAAGTGTTGGGAGCATTCGCAACATGCAGCACATTTTATTAGGCATCGTGAGGAATACTTAGGGTGTCTATTAAAGCATCTTGAAAGTTCTGGTGCGATCGACAGTATTGGCTTAAAAACACGTGCAAAATTGTAATTTCAAAATTAAACAAATGAAACTAACGAATTTTAAAAAATAAACATCAAGATTAAACTTTGATAAGGACAAATGTCGTTCATTATTCGCGGTTGTAACTAAAAACTTGTTTGACAACTTTTGAGTGTAAGTATACATTATACTTGCATATCATATCAAAGTATTAATATGTTAAGGAGCAGCTAAATCTTGCATTTAGAAGATATCCGGCGCATTTCTTATTATTATATATGCCGTATAACGAAAACATGAACACACAACGGCGAAAAAGCAAGACAAGAATCATACAACCTTCATACAAATTACTTTCAATTTAAAAAGTTTTAAGCTTTAAGATCATAATCTTTTAAAAATTAAGGTATTGGAAATATTAAATTCTAAAATTACGTTTAAAACGCTTGCAATTAAATCATTGAAACAAAGGGAAAAACAATTATATATACTAAATATGTGTACATAGAGCAAATGACCAATGTCATTGGAATATAAATTCTGTAAAGAGATGTTTTTGAGTGTATGTAATAATAAAGAAATATAGTACATATGTTCTTAAGTCACAGTCTATATCTATTTTGCATATATGTAGTTGGTATATTTTTTTTTGTTATGTATTAAAGCAGTAACATCTCTAATTATTATCAGGGTTTTATTTGTAATCCGCTTCTTATTGAAGCAGTTCTTCAAACAAAAAGTTGTAAATACATATTATACATTGAAAAACTGCACTTAAATTAACTTACTTATAAACTTAAACTGTCATTTATCTCATACCGCAGTTTATATATTTTTGTATTCTTTAGTACAAACTCTTTACACACGGTGCACTGTCATCAAATATCAATTAATTGTAAAACAACCTGCCTTCTAAGGTTTATTTTACAATTTACACGATTTTCTATAATTTACAGTGCAGTTAGAAGTAATATACTCAAATTAACTGCAATAATTGAAAACGTACATAAAATAAGTGCCGTCGTTGATGTAATTAAATCTGGATTTGATGTCGCCTAAAATCTAGATCTTATAAAAAATTTGACAATCTTTAAAATTATAGTAACTAGAAAATTTGAATTTAGGAGCCAACACTTTTAGGAAGCGGTCTGTATATTCCCACAACAACTGCATGATCGCGTTCATAAGGCTCTAACGTAATCTGCTCTTGAGGCTTTAACTTGTCGGCTTGCATTTTTTTAACTTCAGCGGCGAACACTGCCTCTGGTTGCGCAGTAGAATCAATACATGATGCTTTAATAGATATTACGAAATGTCCACCATTTTTAAGGAAGTGTTGGGCATTTAATGCGACAATACGCCCTTGATCTGGTTGTGCCACATCTGCAAATATCGTATCAACCATTCCCACAAGCATTCGGTATTTATGAGGATGACGAGCATCCTCAATTATCGGAATTATATTTGTACGTTTCTTTGCTACATTGATGAGATCACGACCGGAACGATGTGAAAATTCAACGGCATATACAAGACCTTCAGGTCCAACAACATCCGAAACATGTGAAACCGTTGTACCCGAAGCCCCTCCTAAATAAAGTACTTTAGAGCCAGGAGGCATGTGAATTTTATCAACTCCTCCCAAGATAGCTGCTGCAAGTTTAGAACGGAAGGGATTCCACACACGGTACTCTATTTTTTCGCCATTTGCCTAAAAAAAAAAAAACAAATGCTCATCATTTAAAATTACAAAATTTAAATGCGATTTTCACTTATTTGGTTCAGTAGTGCATTAATCTAAAAATTTGTCACTTTAAATTCGCCTAAAGGTCTCAAACCACGCAAATCTAATTTTGTTGACAAAGTTTCATGGTCACATATTACCATGTTCTGTACCCCTGCACAATCTCATCATTTAAACAGTATACAATACCAAATAATAGAAAGGAACATACCTCAACAGAAATTCGTTTTTCTCCATAAACATCAGAACCAGGAACAAAGTTTCGTGTTACCAAAGCATCTTCTTTTCCACGTGCTATGAAAACGCCCTCATGGCGATGGGGTTCTATTACAACAGTTTTACCTAGCGCATACAAAATAAGTACCCAATACTCTAGACAAATATTAATATTTTTTGTACCTCCTTTGAAACCCCCCGCACCACCTCCGCCTCGTCCACCACGACCTCCTCCACCCCTTCCTCCTCGTCCACCAGGCCCACCTCGGCTACCACCACCGCCTCTACCGCCTCCACCACGACCACCGAAGCTGCTTCGTCCTCGATCGCCACCACCGCGGCCACCACCACCACCTCGACCACCAAAACCGCCACCTCGTCCACGACCACCGCTACCACTGCCACCTCCTCCGCGTGGTGAAAATCCTATTTGGCGAAAATTGATAAATGACAATATAGTCAATTTTTACAAAATTCTATTAATTTTGCTCACCTGGTTTCCCCATGACTTAAATATAAAAGTTTTTTAAAATATATAAAACAATACTAACTCCTCCAAACGGTGGAAAAATGTTAACCAAACCAAATCAAACCAAAAGCATGAAAGGCAAAACACGTGTTTTAGTATAGTTTTATTTTTATAATTGGTAGCACTATTAAAACACAGAGTTGCCTTATAAAAAATACAGGGTGCTTTTAAATTGTCAAAACCGTTCTGTTTTTAGTACAATTATTTATCAATGCATTTCTTGAATCTAAAAAATTATTTATTCGTCTGGTTCGTTTATATTAGTCGTAAAAGTCCTCGTTGACCAAAGAATTCTGGTTAACTTAATCAATACTCATTCTTTCAGTAAAGTTGACCAGAACTTAATTGACTGATGGTTGATAACCAGACATTACGGGGCATCTCGACAGGATAAAATTTATGTTATACTAACTGTATTGCCGCAGCAACTTTTGTTGCGGCAACTCTTGGTTTATAGGCGAGGGGGCGACGAGGAGAGGGGAATCGCGCCGAGTTTCCAGTGTTCAGCAACTCGCTTTTTGTTCTTATTCGTAACAGTTCGCTGCGACGTTTTTCGGCATTCGTGTTCTTTCTTTCGTAGTACATAGTTGCATTTACGTACATTTTTTGAAATTAATATTTTGAATATATTTAAAAAATTTAATTTCATCTTTTGGTAAGTAATTTGCAAATATGTATACAAATATACATAATATAATATAAATATTTTAGAAAATGGAGTATGACGTAAAAATCGAATTAATTAAAGATATGGTGGAGATATTAGCCACCACGCTAAATTTATTGGATAAATTAGAATAAACGTGTAGCCCTGTTGGCGTCTGTACAAAGAGTGTCCGTTTCTTAAACTGTAACTTAAGAATTAAGGAATGCAGTTGAAACTGTGAATTACATTACTGTGAATTTCCACGAATATACGGAAAATGAAATAGTAGAATAACTGACAGAGAATGAGATGATAGAATAACTGACAGAGAATGAGATAATAGAATGGCTGACAAACAGTGCTGCCAGATGTGATACATCCCGTCTGTGTGTGTGCCCACAGTACTCCCCTCCGAATAAAGTCCCGCTGGACTTTTAAAGGTTGAGTTCCTTTACTAGATGAACTAGCAACTAGGTGCTTGGTGCGCGTCTGTTAACTCAATGTATGCTGGCTTCAGCATGTCGATTGACACTGTTTTGTCTGCCCCATTGATCCTGATGATGTAGTTTTTGTCGTTTACACGCTGGATGACTTCATGGGGGCCAGTGTATGGTTGTTCCAGAGGCTTCTTGATGGAGTCTACTCTCTTGAAGACGTGAGTGCACGTGTCAAGGTTTTTGAGTAGGAACAGCTTGTGTTTGGTGTGATGAGCTGTTGGTGTTGGCTTGATTGCTTGGATGATTTGCCTGTACTTCCCCACGAATGTCTGTGGATCACCTGGTGTGCCTGCTGTGGCAAAGAAGTCACCGGGTATACGCAGTGTGGTCCCGAAAAGCATTTCAGCAGGAGATGCTCTCAGATCTGGCTTGTATGCGGTTCGGAGTCCTAGTAGAACTGACGGTAGCATGTCCGGCCAAGGTGCCTCATTATTGCACATGAGAGCCGCCTTGAGTGTGCGGTGCCATCGTTCCACCAGACCATTCGATTGAGGATGATACGGTGTCGTTCTGATGCGATGAATGCCCAGCATTCGTGAGAGTGAGGTGAAAAGTGCTGATTCGAATTGTAGACCTTGATCAGTGGTGATTGTCAATGGTGAACCAAATTGACAAATCCATTGAGTGTAAAAGGCGTGTGCAACTGTCGCGGCTGTCATGTTGTTGAGTGGTATGGCGTGTGGCCATCTGCTGAAGCGGTCGATGATCGTCAGACAGTAGCGAAGGTCCTTGACTCTGGGCAGCTCTATGAGATCCAGGTGGACGTGCTCGAAGCGATTGTCTGGTACGTCAATGTGGTTTGGTGTGGTGCGATTGTGACGATGGACCTTGGAACGTTGACATGGTATGCAGTGTCTGGACCAGAGGAGTGCGTCTTTTCTAATACTTGGCCAGACGAATCTTCCGGTGAGTTCCTTGACTGTGGCCCTGCCACTAGGATGAGAAAGACCATGGATGATGTCAAAGGCTTGGCGTCTGAGTGGCTGTGGAAGATAAGGTCGCACAGTATTATTGGTCACATCGCATAGTATATCGTGACCTTCGATGTTCATCAGGTGCAGCTTGAGAGATGTGCTGGATTGGACATCATTAAGCTGGTCGTCTTGGAGTTGTGCCAGTGCAATGGTCTCAGCATCAAGTTTGGTTGGCATGGTTATGGTATTAATCCTCGAAAGCGCATCAGCTACGACGTTTTCTGTGCCCTTGGTATGGAAAATCTGAGTTGAGAACTGTGAGATGTAGTCCAATTGACGTAGTTGGCGAGGTGATGCCTTGTCAGCACGTTGAGAAAATGCGTAGATGATTGGCTTGTGGTCGGTGAAGATGCTGAAGTTTCTTCCCTCGAGAATGTGCTTGAAAAATTTGATGGCAGCAAAGATGGCTAGAAGTTCACGGTCGTACGTAGAGTATCTGGTCTCTGCTGGACTGAGCTTGCGGGAGAAAAAGGCCAGTGGTTGCCATGAGTCCTGGTGTCGCTGTTCAAGAACGGCCCCAATGGCTGTATCCGAGGCGTCGGATCTCAATGAGAGGATGGCGTTTGGTGCGAGGAAAGCCAGGCGCGTGGCTTGGATGACACTCTTCTTGCAGTCTTGCCAGGCTTGATCTGCAGAAGGTGTCCACTGGATTTTAGTGTTGTCCCTCTTCTTGGCATGTTTGAGAAAGTCCGTCAGTGGTGATTGTGTTTGGGCCGCTTGAGGAATCGCTCGCCGGTAGTAGTTGACGATCCCCAGGAAACGACGTAGATCGCTGACGGTTTCTGGCTTGGTGTAATCGGCGATTGCTTGCGTGCGTTCGGCGGGAGGAGTGTAGCCGTCTTTGTTGATGGTGTACCCCAGGTAGATGACTTCAGACTTGCCAAACTGGCACTTCTTTGGATTGATGGTGAGATGATGTGCGCGCAGGACTTCAAAGATGGTGGTGAGATGTTGTAGGTGCTGTTCGTGTGACTGAGAATAGACAATTAGATCGTCTATGAAGCAGCCCACGAAGTCCAAATCTCTGAGGATGTTGTCCATATGCCTTTGGAAAGTCTGCGTGGCGTTGCGTAGTCCGGGTGGCATACCCAGAAATTCGAAAAGTCCAAAAGGAGTGGTTACAGCTGTTTTGGCAATGTCTGACTTGGCCATGGGTATTTGATGGTAAGCCCTGACTAAGTCGATGGTGGAGAAAACGGTGGATCCGTGGAGACGCTGGAGAATGTCATCCCCATGAGGGACTGGATATCGATCTGGAACTGTGTTGGCGTTTAATTTTCGATAGTCACCTGTGGTGCGCCATCCACCAGTTTTCTTTGGCACCATGTGGATAGGGCTGGCCCATGGGCTGCTCGATGGACGGATCACGCCATGATGTAGCAGGAGGTCAAAGTCATCTTTGGCTATTTGAAGCTTCTCGCCGGTGAGACGTCGTGGGCGCTCAAATACTGGTGGCCCAGTTGTCTCAATGTGATGAGCGACTTGACTGTCAGTGGCTGTGACAGGATTGGTGCTGGGATGAGTTATGTCGATGAATTGGTTGAGTAATTGCAGGTATTGAGCGTCATGTGCACCAGGACAGATTGAGCGGTCGATTGTTGAAATGCTGTGTACCGTGGCCTCAGATAGTGTGCCCTGAGTTGTGCATGACGAGGTTGTGTCGATGAGACATCGTCCTTTGAGATCTAGAAGCAATGCAAAGTGGACCAGGAAGTCTGCACCGAGAATGGCTGACTTAACATCTGCAATTATAAAAGACCAATTAAATGTACGGCGAAGGTTGAGATCAAGGGTGATGATTTTTCGACCGTAGGTTCGGATAACGGTCCCGTTGGCTGCGAAGAGAGTCAGATCATCTTCGTTGAGCGTGTGAGTGATGGCGGACTTGGGCATGAGAGAGATCACTGATCCAGAATCGACAAGAAATCGCATGTTTGTTGTGCGATCATGAACGTGAAGGCGATGCTCTCTGGTTGGTGGTATGCTAGCCTCTATGCTGTCGCCGGCCGCCTGAATGGTCGACAGCGAGGTTAGTTTTCCGTCGATGGGTTGAAGGTGCAAGGACGCTCGCACTTTTTGGCTCTGGACCCATAGAGACGGTGATAGTAGCAAAACTTCTTCCTGTCTGAGGCTGGCTCTTCCTTCGATGATGACTGCTGGAGACGGCCAGATGCTGCTTGGGGCCGGTCTCGAGTAATCCCTTGTTCCTTGATACAGGTCACCAGGTCGGCTATGGCAAGTTTAAGGCCGGACACGTCCTTTGCCATGCTGGTGAGCAGTGAATTCTCGAACTTGTCGCCCCTGTGTGCTGCCTGGGCAGGCTGGTGATGTGTAGCCATGACGGAATGGCCAGCTTGGTTTTCCATTAGCTCGTCTGCAACTTCAGCAAGCTCATCTACAGGGGCATCTCGCAGTAGTTTGAGACACCGGCTGGTAGATGGTGGTAACAATGCCAACCACTTTATACGCAGTAAGTCCTCTGAGGCCCTGTCGCCCATGAGAATTCTGAGCTGGCGCAGGAGCTGGCTAGGTTTTTTGTCATCGAGTTGAACCTCTGTGAGCGCTCGGTGAAGCTGGCGGTCGCTGGATTCTGAAAACCGCTTCAATATCTCGTCCTTCAGTTTCGCGTACTTGTCGGTCTCTGGTGGATTCTGCAGGAAATCCGCTAGCTGCAACATTGAATCAGTGTCCAAGGCACTGACGATGTGATTGTAGCGTGATGCGTCATTTGTGATACGGGCCACCTGTAGCGCTGCTTCGACCTGGACAAACCACAAACGAGGCTGGATGGACCAGAACTGCGGAAGCTTGCAGCTGGACACAGCTACGACTGATGCGGTGTTCTGAGTTTCCTCGGTGACGTGGCCGATGGCCAGAGCTGGGTCATTTGTGGTCATGTTCGAAGAAAGTGGTGTTAGGACGCTTGGAATATTGGTGCACGTGCTTGGCGAGTTACAGCTCACTGTTTTGTTTGGCGTATGCTCTAATGGCATGTCAGTGAATCGATTGAAAGCACGTGGTCACTGGTTTGCACAAATTTTTAAAACTGATGAACGTGAAATTACGACGAGCGTGAGTTGCAATTACTACTAACGTTTGCACTCATTTGTACTTAAACGCGAGAAGAGATAAAGTTTAATCAAATTTGATCACGTCGGGGTCACCAATTATGGTGGAGATATTAGCCACCACGCTAAATTTATTGGATAAATTAGAATAAACGTGTAGCCCTGTTGGCGTCTGTACAAAGAGTGTCCGTTTCTTAAACTGTAACTTAAGAATTAAGGAATGCAGTTGAAACTGTGAATTACATTACTGTGAATTTCCACGAATATACGGAAAATGAAATAGTAGAATAACTGACAGAGAATGAGATGATAGAATAACTGACAGAGAATGAGATAATAGAATGGCTGACAAACAGTGCTGCCAGATGTGATACATCCCGTCTGTGTGTGTGCCCACAAAGATATTGTGAAATGTATGGAGGAAGCCATACAAATTGATTCAGACGATAGTGAAAAGGTTGATATATGTGAAAGTCTGTCATATAATCTTTGTTTTAATTTTGAATTATAAATAAAATATATTTCTTAATTGACAGAACTGATTAATATATGTGATAGAGCGGCCCAAATACCTATAAGGAAAAAAAACGACAATGGGTTAAAGTAAAGAGTAGACAATGGGTTAAAGTAAAGTGAAAGAGAATGAGAAAAAAACTCGAACAGAGTTGCGCAACACAAGTTGCTCGTGTGAAGGTACTGGGCGACAGCAAAAGAGAATCGCCCGAGAATTAGCAACAAAAGTTGCCGCGTATAATAAGGGAATAAGCTGTCACCATCGTAAAGGAGTACCATGCTGTCACTTCAGCAGTTTGACAGCGCCGTTTTCATTTCTATGAAAATTTCGAAGAGGCAACATATCCCATTTACACATATCTCGACGGCATTTTCATTTCGGTAATAGTAAATTTAGTAGAGCGAGTATTAAGACGGTTGTGTTATATTATAAAAATAAAGTACATTTTCAAAATAATATTTCTCCAAAAAATTAATATTTAGTTTAATATTGTTAATTTACAGAAAAATTATGCAAAAAGGGTTGGGAATGATCGAAGTCTTAAATTTAACTTATACAAGCATACATCAAAATATCATTGATTATATTAAATTTATTATTTTGATTGGTATATAAAATTAATGCCCCAATATAGTAATATGAATTCTTATTTTTCCCAGAAATATATTTGTAAAAAAGGAAATTTAAACAGTTCAAGAGCTCAAAGCATGCGCTGCATCAGCTCGAACCTACCTACCCGACGACATTTCGCAAATGATTATGTTATGATAACAAATGCCCACATACAGATTTGGCAATGGCAATAGCAATGGATTTCACAGTTAGCATGCCATAAATTTTTGCATTTCGATATGCTCCGTTAAAAAACGTACGAAATTAATTAAAAAAAATATCGTCAAAAATATATCACTAGTCAAAAAAAAATGCAAATAGGATTTTGTATATCTTTACGAAATACTATACCACAGTCGATCAAGCTTATTACTTACAAAGATCAAACACACTTATCGTTGCTTTTAGTATACATTTAAAATATACATATCTATGTATGTACGTTTCTTATGCAAGTGAAGCACAAGTTGTATTTTAGTATTTTATTAAAACTAATCAAGGTAGAGCAGATGACTTGAGAAAAAAATAAGATACTTTGATGAGTATTTGTATGTATATATACATATTTCCCCTGTCAAACTAAAACTTTTTAAAAAAATGGGCGGGGCATTGTTCTTAATGGAAACATCTCACAAATCACTAAAACTATTTTAACCAAAGAAGTTTTCTGGCACCTACTTCACGAATATAAAAAAATTAATTATTCCGCAATTGTTAAAAGCCTAGCAACCACCAGCACAAATTATAATATAAATGATAACCTTTATATAAACTCATCTCAATCATTTTCATACATTCAAGCGTAATGGTGTCTACATTTGATGTTTATTTTACCTCAAAGTCTTTATTCGAACAACTGATTCTATTTGAATACATTTTAATTTGAATATTATCGTGTTGTCGGGACAGCATTCAAAAGGGATACGTCCAATTCAATGTCAAAATCATGTAGAGCATATAAGCTGTAATCTGTTTTAGGTTCAGTTGGTTTTGAACCGCCGGTAGTACTCTCCTCAACTTTTCGTTTAGCCGGTAGTATTGTCTGTGTCGGTTGAATGGTTGGTTCGCTTTTTTTCTCAACTGATTTGAAACCCATGCGTGGTTGAGTAATACGTCGCGTGAATGGATCAGAAATCTTTAAACCTTTATTAGCACGTGCTTCTTCCAAAATTGCTTTCTCAGCATCTTCAACATTTCGTTTTCGATTTCGATCATTTATATATGATATTAAGCTAATGCTACTTGATCGCTTTTTATCGAGTTCTGATGCTCGACTTTCTAGCTCGTCAATTTGTTGACCTAAATCTTGAGCTACATCATAATCTCCACGTAACATTGCAGCATCTCTTTCTTTCATTAGGCAGGTTTTTCTCATTGCGTAATTTGTGGGTCTATTTCTGAACCGATTTTTTTCCTCAATGATTTTTTCGACGTCTTCGTCCTTAAACTCATAATTAAGAGCTTCTTTGATATCTTTTTGTTTTCGCTCTATCATATCGATTGTTGGCATCGGAACATTTTGCTGTGCACATATGTCACGCCATTTAGCATATTCAGTTTCGGTAAACTCTTGATTGGAAATAAACTCTAAACGAAATACACGTTCCTGAGTGCCGTGTTTAAGTTTTAAGCCTCGATTAGTCCTAGTTTTTCCAAGGCTATAAATTTTAGCAGTTTCCACTACACCAACTATTTCAGCCACCCTATAAACTGGTTTTTGACCGTTATTACCAATACTTATACGTACAAAACAATTCATAACTGTTCGCTCAAACATAGGAAGATTAATAAACCGTTCCATTTTGAATCTTGACAGTCGCAACTTGTTTAATTCCTCTCGAGTGCTAATATATACTGGCTCTCTTATAGCGTCCTCTTCATCCTCTGATTCACTGGAAGATTTACTACTACTAGCTGAACGTGAACGCTTTTCGGAAGGCTTTTCGTCTTCTGTATCACTACTAGCTGAATCGTCAGAATATATTTCGGAAGCCTTTAGCTTAACAGAAGACTTTCCTCCGGATACTCCTTCTAGTTCTTCTTTTTCTTCCTCTTTATCGCGTTCAGCTTGACGCTTAGCCTCCTCTTCCTCTGGAATTGTTATTGCAATTGAAAATATATTTGTATTGAATTATATTTCCGATCATATGTAAAAATATACCTCGTTTTGCTTTTCCCTCGCGTTTAGCTTTTAACATTGCCATCGCGGTGCTACGCTTATCGTCAGTCCTATTCATTTCAACATTCTTCTTACGTTCTTTGGATCGTTCTTTATGATCTAAATTTTCTACAGTATTTTGGTCATCTGTTAAGAGTTTTTGATCAAGTAAGATCTCCTCGGTTATTGGTGATGGCAGTTCCATATCTTGAGTAATAGTAGATACTACTATCTCTTCATTTGGCTCTTTTTCTACAATTGGAATTATTTTTACTTCAGTATTTTCATCTTTATATTTCTGTTTCAATTTTTTGGACACGCTAGTCTTCTTATTTTTTTGTTTATTAGGTTTTATAGCTTTTTCTCCCCGTCGCGCTAACTTAAGTTTGCGCTCAATTTCCCATCGGGTTTTCAATAAATCTCTCTGCTCGATACGTTTAAAAATCTCCGTTTCACGTTCTTTTTCAGAAAGCCCATTTAGGCGCTTACGATCTTCTTCGTCTCCCATGAGGTTTTCATCATAACCATCATCAAATTCTGAATCTGAGCTAGTATCCGAACTTTCTTCGGAACTCGAATCTGAATCGCTTTCTTCTTTACCATCACTCTCCGAAACCTCTCCCTCTTCACGTGGAATAAGTTCCTTCCCCAAAATATCATTTTTTTTATTTTGACAGTCATTTTCTTCTTCTGAATCCGATGAATCTGATTCCTTGTTAACTTTTTTTATGCGTGTTTTTTTGGCAGCCGTGGAAGTACTTGCCCCCTGCGCCCAATCTGAGTCCGAATCAGATCCAGACAATGTTGCGGCTTTAACTTGAGTCGTGTTCGTTTTGGACTTCTTCTTTGCTAGAGATAATAGCTCCTATAAAATGCGATGAAATATTTAGAAACATTATTTTCATTCCGTCTTACAATAAGTAAAAGATTTTTTTTAATGATTTATATTTTCTGTACTACTGAAACTCTACCGATTCAAGGTTAGATGCAGTATCGCTGCTATCATCGTCCGACTCTATTAAAGTTTGTTTTCGACGTTTACCCATTTTTAATAAACTGTGACAAGAAAAAAAAACAAATGATAATAAAAGTATGAATACTATCCTCAAGTCAATTTTCTAGTGAGGAGAATTATGCTCTCAGTGTTCGAAATAATCGATAACTACTGTATTGACTAAAGACATTGAATTTGTAGCTATGTGACTATTTTATACAACGTACAAACTCTTTGCGCAATGACATTCTATATTAAGCATAAACATATCATGTTAATAATCTGATTCCATTTTTACAGTAAATAATTATTGAAAATGATCTAAAAATTTATTGGCAACGAACGAATTTTCCCTGAAGTAATACGAAAGCGGTCCCAGGGTGGGCGACGGTTCCTTAAAGTGGGGGTTTTAGTGACCTGCAAGTGGCACATACCGCTGCTGTGACGATAGCAATGCGGAAGGCATCCCTCACCCACAAAAAAAAATGTTATCTTATTATTATTCGGGAATTGGCATGTCCCAGCTATTGAAGTTTAAAAATTTGAAAAGATGAAATAAATTATGAATAAGATTGAAATTAAGAAATCATAAGTTTTGAGCAAAACTCTTAAAAGTGGAGTCGTTAGTGCCTTTAGTAGTTGTAGAAATAAGAGCAAATAATGTCGTCTATGGGCTTGTGTTAATATGGGACTTATTTATTATAAAAATACAGTCAAATACATAAAAATGCTATAATAAAATATGTGTACGAAAAACTAAAAGTACTATTCAATTATCGGCAAATGATTACTCATTGAAGGAGGAACGTAAAATGGATTTGTATGACATGTATGTCGAAAACATTTCATATTTCTAAAATTGTGCCGTGTATGGCTACTTTAATTCGCATATACATATTTATGTCAGATTTCTCTAATAACTATTGCCTGCCATAAACAATATTGCGTGTACTAAGATGATCGTGTTATTTACTATTGTATGTGTAGACAGCAAGTAAAGTCCTGTAAATGCCGGTATTGCAATTTTTATAGGTGCGTAATTTTAAGCAGAATTAATTTGAAGTAATGGCTTTAATTGCGCATATAAATCCACCTGAAGATGGTCTGATTTACACTGCAAATAATACCAAGTTAAAAATTGGAGAAAAAATTGTTGGAAAAGGTACATTATATATAAGCCAAAAGTAAGTAGTGAGACAAATTTTCATATTGAATAATAAGTATGTGATTGTATTTATTAGTTCATTAGGATGGCAAGCTGAAAATATGAGCGAAGGTATTTCCATACTATGGAAACAAATCAGCGTACATGGGATATCCTCAATACCATGCAAATGTATATATTTTATGTTAGATCATAATCTGGAATGGCGAGGTGTATACGATAAAAACACGAGGGCGTCTGTTCGAAATATTAATCTGAATGGCAATGTCGATGCCGCAGAAGTTGTCCACCAGATAAATGGAGAAATTATTCCCATGGAACAACAATTAAACGATGAAAGAAATGTGGATGTAGATGAAGGGAATGTTACAGATGATGAAGGCGATATCACTGATGACAATTTGACTGAATGTTGGATTCTTCCAGATGATGTGAATACTGTTGATATCATATTTCAGGCAATGACTGAGTGTCAAGCCCTTCATCCAGATTCTGCTGACAGTCTTTCTGAAGAAAGTGATTTTATGGATGATGATGATGACGGGAATAATCTTGAAAATATCCCTGTACTTGTTGGAAATGGTGCAAGAGATGACTCTGAAGACGCACAAGGTGGTATACGTAATTTAAATTTAAATGATGAGCGTTTTGCTGATGCAGATGAGTAGACACTATTTTTCATAAATAAAACTAAGTTTTAGAGTTGAACTAAATTTTTATTAAATGTTATATAGCGTTTTTTTATATTTTCCTCCTATTTTCTATTTCAATTTGGATATCCGTTTCAGATACTGGTTCAGAGAACTATAATAAACAAAATTTGAATATAAGATGATTTTTTTTTTTTTGTTTAAAATTACCTCTTTGGATATGTTGAACAAATATAAAGCTTGCTTGTAAGAATCTCCATTGCTTGGTAGTTTATCATAATTCCAATAATAAAAATTACTGAAATTACCAGTCACATATATATTCCGCGATTTTTCAGTATTTGAAAACTCAGTTTCTTGTAAAACATATGAGCTATGAGTTGTTGGTACTTTTACAATTTCTCCATTTAGCGGGAAACCACGAATAGCATTTGTTAATAAGTTACTTTGGTCTACCCGTGTATATGAACTGAAATAGTTTGATACATCTGTACTCCCATCTCCATTTATTTTAGCTGGAAGATAATGTACTTCCATATTCCTACTTTCAGTATCACCACGCACTTTTAAAGAAATAGACATCTTGAGGCAATAAATCTTAGTTTAAGTATGGATAATACCATAACAAGATGCGAAGCTATTCTCTTTTGTTTGTTTAGACCCTTATCACACACGGCAACTTTAGTTGCGGCAACTCTTGGTTTATAGGCGAGGGGGCGACGAGGAGAGGAGAATCGCGCCGAGTTTCCAGTGTTCAGCAACTCGCTTTGTGTTCTTATTCGTAGCAGTTCGCTGCGACGTTTTTCGGCATTCGTGTTCTTTCTTTCGTAGTACATAGTTGCATTTGAGTATATTTTTTGAAATTAATATTTTGAATATATTTAAAAAATTTAATTTCATCTTTTGGCAAGTAATTTGCAAATATGTATGCAAATATATATAATATAATTTAAATATTTTAGAAAATGGAGTATGACGAAAAAATCGAATTAATTAAAGATATTGTGAAATGTATGGAGAAAGCCATACAAATTGATTCAGACGATAGTGAAAAGGGTGACATATGTATGTGAAATTCTGTCATATAATCTTTGTTTTCATTTTGAATTATAAATAAAATGTATTTCTTAATTGTCAGAACTGATTAATATATGTGATAGAGTGGCCCAAATACCCATAAGGAAAAAGAAACGACAATGGGTTAAAGTAAAGAGTAGACAATGGGTTAAAGTAAAGTGAAAGAGAATGAGAAAAAAACTCGAACAGAGTTGCGCAACACAAGTTGCTCGTGTGAAGGTAATGGGCGACAGCAAAAGAGAATCGCCCGAGAATTAGCAACTTTTGTCGCCTCGTGTAATAACAGACTTAGAGAGCCCATGATCTCTTGATTAAGGTTGGCAACCCTGCCGCTCTATTGGTATCGGGGCATCTCGACAGGATAAAATTTATGTCATACTAACTATTGCCTGTGTCATGTATTAAAAGCAATAAGCTGTCACTTTAGCAGTTTGACAGTGCTGTTTTCATTTCTACGAAATTTTCGAAGAGGCAACATATCCCATTTACACATATGCCGACGGCATTTTCATTACGGTAATATGAAATTTAGTAATACTTAAGACGGTTGTGTTATATTATAAAAATAAAGTACAATTTCAAAATAACATTGAGCGAAGTCTTAAATTTTATAAACTTATTCAAGCATAAATCAAAATATCATTGCTCATATTAAGTTTATAATTTTAATTGGTATATAAAATTTATGCCACAATTATTATGTAGTAGTCCAAAAATATAAATTCTTATTTTTCCCAGAAATACATTTATAAAAAGGATTTTCATCCCTTTTTTATTTTCCACATAAAATATTTAAACAGTTCAATAGCTCAAAACATGCGCTACATCAGCTACCTACCCGATGGCATTTCGTAATGTGATAAAATAAATTTTTCAAGAGCTCAAAACATGCGGTACATCAGCTCGAACCTAGCTACCCGACGACATTTCGCAAATGATTATATTATGATAACAAATGCCCACATATAGATTTGGCAATGGCAATACCAATAGATTTGACACTTAGTATGCCATAAATTTTATCCTGTCGAGATGCTCCGTATTGAACAGATGACAGACTAGCAAAAAGACAAGCTACCAGTAATGGCACACACAACTTTCCTCGCTTTGGGTGACAATTCATACTTAACAACGAACGCAGTGATAAATTCAAATACGTGTATATTTGAAAATATTAATTAATTACACTGTTATCTTAGGAAAATAAGTGATAATCATGTTTAAGTTGTTTAAAGCATAGAATTTTTTTTGTAACAATTGTCACAACTTGAACCGAAAAAAGTAAAGGTAATGTCATTGACGTAATTTTGTATTCTATGATTCTTGGTTTCATCTATTCCGGATATATTCACAGTTGTTAATATCAAAAAATTCAATATTTAACTTGATATATAATAATTCATATTTAATAGGTCTTCTACTATAATATATTGGTTAAATCACCGATTAATTACCTAAAGGCGCTACCAGAGATTTCCGTTGTACAATTTTAATGAGGTTTCAGTATACTTTCTTGTACGAGCTCAAGTCCATAATGTTTTTGTTACTTCTCTATGTAAAAAGAGAGCAAATATAGTAGTAAAATAATTAAATATATTATAAAGTATTTGGTTTACTAATTAATTGTACCATGTTTACCATATTTCTTGTCTGTTTATACTAAGCTTCTTCATCTTTCAAAAAGATTCACAATAAATACAAATGAATTCACCACGAAAGTCATAGTATAAATGAAGAACGATAAGGAATTGCTCAACAAAGATGGCGTTTTCCACTTTGCGAGATTTTGCACTTGCTCTAATAAGTAGTAATTAAATTTGTAGTAAAGCGATTGATTAGTGATTTATATTTATGTCGCGGTGATTCAACAAAAACCCTGTTATTGTCTTCAGAACGTAAAAGATATAAAAGAAAAGCTAACATCTAAAAAGCACAAATATATGGAATCGAAAAGGATAGAACTTACAAATGCACACACACATACGCGATGGAATCACTGTAAAAAGTTATTGTATTAATTGTAAAATGTAATGAAATAATGCTTAATATTTTACCCGTAAATTGAAATCGTGTTAATCTGTAGTTAAAATTTCTAAAAAAAAGTCTTTATATATATCTTATAAGATTTACGCACACAAAAAAAAGACCAAACAATTATTCATTTGCACATAAATTAATTTTAACATAGTATGTGTAATTGGTATGTTTGCATAGATATAAAGGTAAATTCGGTATTAATGATCGGTTGGTAATTGATAATTCCATATCAGATATATACATATAATCTTACAAAATAAAAATCGAAATTGTGAAGATTGTGGAACAGGTCCTAACCATGAGAAAATTAAAGAAACATATGGTAATTTGAAACACGATACCCAGTGACGATCCTTTAAATATTGTTATGTACGTATTAAATTTTTTACTACAGAACGCATGATTGTGTGGTAATTTATAAAGACACATTTGTCCACGAAGGTCGTTTCTATGTAACCGGAACAGAACCGGGCTGTCAATTCGACACTATTCCTCGATATTACTTCAGGAATATTTTCTGCCGCTACAACAACAACGTTATGTATGAGGTTTTTATTTTATGTTTGTATTCTTTGGTAAAATCAGATAAGTTATTTTTAATAAGGTCTCGTAATCAAAATTAAGGTATAAAGACAATTTTTTTCTTACTACTTTCGATGGGAGTGAACTAGAAATTAGAACGACGTATGGGGTGATATTAATGTATAGTTTATTGCTGTCGCAGTTTTATACTTTTGAAGATTGTCTTATGCTCGTGGATTGTCTTCAGTTTAATATAGCTATTTATTTACAATTAAAATTTGTTTAATTCTTTAGCGTAGCACAAACGTTTTATGGAGTATTAGCATTAGGTATTTTGCACATAATTGTATAAAAAAAAATAAATAAAACAAAACAAATTTTTTATGTATTGAAATTGATAATATACAAGTTTCATAAACACAGATTTATTTTCTAAATCTCACATTATACTAGTGTCTGTACACATATACATAAATTACATTATATAGAACATATAAAATTGTGTCCTATAATATAAAATTTTTTATATAGTATATAATGAATTAAAATAAAATAATTAGATTTTAAAATTGAAAAGTATGTTCAAAAATATAAAGATTTACTTTCTAAGTTTTTTCATTACAGAAGTTTCTGTTCATATCTACATAAATACATTATATAGAACGTGTAAATATTGTGCCCTATAATATAATTAAAAGTGCGCATTGCTTTTGAAACGAGAAGGCTTTTACCAATACAGAATATGAATAAATTAGATTATCCCCGTCGTAATGGAGCACACAAAGTGCGAATAACAAGTAAGTTTTTAAATTATAATGAATGTGGATTACAATTGATATGTGTAATTTTTATTTCAGTATTGTGTGCACGAAACTTGGCTCGTAAGGATTTATTTAGTAAGTTTTAATACTTTTATTGCAATATTAGTAGTCCTTTCTAAATTTACTTCACTTGTTAACCAAAATTTCGGACAAAATATATATTGTATTCAAAAACGGGCAGGCAAAGTATATTGATGTGGAATATGATTTTGGTGATAGATCTCTCACATTTTCAAAAGAACTCCCTACTAAAATTGAATTGTGGTTTGCACTGCGATATTACGTCTATCGGGCCCTATTTCTTAACTATGATAATTTTTTGTTTATCTATGATTGTTTTTGTCTCCGCTTGATAACGGAATGATGACAAAAAACATTGGGGATACGATAAGATCGTGTGATATATTTTTCAACTAAATTTTGATACATTTTGTAAATAGTTGTAATTTAACTATATATTGGTTTTGCTTTCTGAAGCCCAATTAATCTTGCATAAACGTGTTACTTTTGTTATATTACATTATTTGTTTGTTAGCCTACGAATATATTGTAAATTGAAACCATAATAAATAATTTCTTAAGATGTACGATACATGATGTTACTACACTAATGAACTGAATTCAAATAGTTAGATGGATATTTAATAAATAGATTAAAAAATATCAGATCATGTAAAATTGTCAAAATATAAAATTTTCACTTGATCTCCATTCTGTTCCTCTATAAAGTAATTAGCGACAGTCGGATTAAGGTAAACAGAACGGACAGTGAATTTTTCCGGCCAAGATGTGTTAACGCAACTACATTCCTCACAATTATTTAGGAATTCTACTCTATAAATAAGAACTATTTCGGATAGTAGTATTACAAAAAAAATATAAGGGCAGCATAATCATTGGCATATTCACTTGACAGCTTTTCACGCTAGGTAGATATATATAGTACAAATTCAATGAACATGCTGCGACAATTTCACGACTTTTGAAAGTCACGTTTACACAACTCGTACATAGGTGTAGGTACAACAAACAGTGTAAAATTTTGATATTTCATTTGGAGTTATTGATAACATTAATTTCAAAACCAAAGGATAATGTAAGCTGCGATATTAAATTCAATTTATCTTCTCGATAGACAATAATAAATTTCAGTGTTTATTTTGAAAAAATTATTGAACAAGAAAGTGCTTAAGAACGTCCCTTAAACCTAATTTTTCGTTTTCCTTTGCAAGTATGCTTTACCAACTCTCTGTGATGAATTTGAAAAAAATATGCCATTCATCAACTTAATCTCATGATATGTTTAAACAAAGTTTTTTTTTTTTAAACGTAGTCTTATCACAATGATGTGGCAGAGTTACATGTTTTTACCTTCGAAAGATAAAACAACGTCGGTAATAATTTGACTTCTTTCTAAGAAGTTAAATATGCTTTTAGCCCAGTTAACTGCTGAATGCTTAAAGAACATAAGACATGCAGAGTGAAGTGTTAAACTATAAGAAACTTTGAGATGTGAAGTGTGGTCGGGTATACATATGTACAGATTAAAGCTTTTCGATTTTAAATACGATTTATATAATTGGATTTTTTATTGCTTTTCTCTCAGGACTTCCAGACCCATTCGCTAAAGTACAGGTCGATGGTACAGCACAAATATATACTACGGATGTTAGCAAGTCAACTTTAGATCCTAAATGGAATGCACACTACGACCTTTTTATTGGTAGTAACGATGCTGTTACTATTACAGTTTGGAATCAGCGGAAAATACATAAAGCTAGTGGATTCCTTGGTTGTGTACGCATACCTGCAGATTCAATACAGAAGTTGAAAGGAATGGGATGTACGTCAATATTTATTTGAATACGAATTTTTAATAAATGGTGTATATATCCTTCTTTAGTTACACGGTTAAATTTGGGAAAACTTTCTCCTGAGGATGATGATATGGTGCGTGGACAGATTATAATTGCCTTATTGTCAAAAGATGGTCCATGTGGAGGCAACCCTTTGGCGGTGGTGGGGCCCAGTGGAGATGTTCGTGGCCCATCGGAAGGAGATTCTTCTGAAGATAATTTACCAGAAGGCTGGGAGGAACGTCGCGCTGGTAATGGCCGCGTATATTATGTAAATCATGCTACAAAATCTACGCAATGGGATAGACCTAGTATGCGCTGTCGTCAACGGCCGAGGGTCCAAAATATTGAAGGTACTAATGTGCGACATCCCGCCGGACCTACTCGATCGAACACTTGTACAAATCTTCTTAACGGAGAAAGTAGTTGCAGTTCTGAGAGAAATGGAGCCGAAGCATCTGACGAAAGGCGTCATTCTACGGAAGTGCTACCATGTTCGAACATGGGTTGTAGCAGTATTATCAGTAATGTCAACGCAAACGTTAACATCCAAATAGGCAAGGAGAATTGTAGTCCAAAGTGTGTGGAAAATGATGATAGTTTGACAGTTGCGGTATCCAATATAAGAAAATCAAATCAGCAGGTACGCGGCAATAATCAACAAAATCAAAATTCTATTGGTGCTACTACACAAGCAGCTGCGCAGATGCGTGTAAGTGATTATAATAATGGTTCGACAACAGTTTCTACGATAGATACTCCAGCGGTTGTAACAACTACGACAACAACCGCTACCGCTTCTGTTATGTTTACTTCGGGTAACATTTCAAATGGAGAAGCGGGTAACAATAGCCACAGTAGGAAGCTAGCAACAATTTCAAATGGCCAACAAGCGGGGCATTTATTTAATGAGCAGCTTTCCTCAGAATCTGCTGACGGATCTCTGGTATTAGGTACACCACAGCGTCCGATTAATCCAAATCAGGTAATTATAAATACCATTTCCTTTTTGAATTAATACTTAAGTACTTTGTATATGATTTATTTAGGCAAACGGTAATGCTGGAAGTACAAACGGATCGAATGCAACTCAATTACATATTAACGGTTGGAGTCCCGAAAGCAATGACCATCTCTCTTCGTCTACATCTACTAGCATATTAATGAGCCCTAACTCAGGAAATGGCAATACTGTGGCTACTGGCGGTATTACTGGGTCAAATATCAGTCAGAGTCCCAACCCAAACTCAAACTCACAAAGTTCAAAGCAGACTAATACCGCAACATCAAATGGCAATCATAGGGATAGAGAACATGACCGTGATAGAGAGCGCGAAAGGGATATACGAAATGGTAGCGTACCATCTTCTTCAAATACAGGAGTTTCAGCAACAACTGTTTGTAATCAACGTTCACAGCGACGTCCTGCAAGAGGAACTGAAGAGCCGTCACGTCGCCGTTCATCGCGAAGCACGCGGGCTTCCAGCAACAGCGGTGGTGGAGGTAATCGATATTCCATTTGTAGTAATAGCGGCACAAATCCAATAGCACGTCCATTTATGGACCTTCCAACGGGTTATGAGATGCGAACAACTCAACAAGGTCAAGTATACTTTTTCCACACTCCTACTGGTGTATCGACATGGCACGATCCACGTATACCTCGTGATTTTGACACACAACATCTAACACTTGATGCAATCGGACCTCTTCCAAGTGGTTGGGAGCAACGAAAAACTGCTTCTGGGAGAGTGTACTTCGTAGATCACAATAATCGGACAACACAGTTTACCGATCCCCGCTTTAATTGTAATATTCTCCAAATGATACGGCGCGGCGCACTATCTAATACCGTAAACTCTCCCAGTGCAGCAAATAATTTGGTTTCTACGGGTAATGGGAGTATCGTGCAGCAACTTTCTCCAGCAGCCTCGCATCCATTGTCAAGTGGGAGTAGCGGTTCAACAAGTGCTAATACTGGTGCATCTCATCGCATAGCTAATAATACAAGTACACCGCCCGCAGACCTGCCACAAGGTCTTTTAGAAGGTTCTGAACTGCTTCCCAAATATCGGCGGGATTTAGTTAGTAAAATGCGCGCTCTGCGCACCGACTTGCAGACACTGCAACCACAGTCCGGTCACTGTCGTCTTGAGGTGTCACGTAACGAAATATTTGAAGAGAGTTACAGACTGATTATGAAAATGCGACCTAAGGACATGCGTAAACGCTTAATGGTAAAATTCAAAGGAGAAGAAGGCCTTGATTACGGTGGAGTTGCGCGTGAGTGGCTTCATTTATTATCGCGTGAAATGCTTAATCCCCAATATGGATTGTTTCAATATTCACGTGATGATCACTATACGTTGCAAATTAATCCAGACTCGGGTAAGTAATGCCTTGCATTGAAATCTTTGAAATATTCAGATTGGTTATTGATATTAATATAGCAAAGAATATTTTTTTTAACAATTTATTGTCAAATTCTTATCTATTTTGTGTGTTTTAGGTGTTAACCCAGACCACTTATCTTATTTTCACTTCGTTGGTCGCATTCTAGGAATAGCTGTATTTCATGGTCACTGTTTAGATGGTGGTTTTACAACACCATTTTATAAGCAACTTCTTAATAAACCGATAACTTTAAATGATATAGAAGGTGTTGATCCAGAGTTGCATCGTAGTCTAACTTGGATGCTGTAAGTCACTCAAATAGATACAATTCCAAAATTAACAATATATCCAATTATAGTGAGAATAATATAACAGGAATTATAGACTCCACATTTAGTGTTGAGAACAATAGTTTTGGCGCATTGGTAGTTCATGAATTAAAGCCGTTAGGTGCCTCAATATCAGTAACAGAGGATAATAAGCGCGAATATGTTAAACTTTATGTAAATTACAGATTTATGCGAGGTATAGAGCAACAATTTCTGGCGTTACAGAAAGGTTAATATATACCTATAAACTATTCAAATGTGCGTACTTATGATATCTCCCGTTTTATTTGGTAGGTTTTTGTGAACTTATTCCAGGTCAACTTTTGAGACCTTTTGATGAGCGTGAATTAGAATTAGTAATTGGCGGAATTTCTAGCATTGATGTTAATGACTGGCGCGTCAATACAAGACTGAAACACTGTACACCAGAAACGCAACAAGTGATATGGTTCTGGCAGGTAATAGTTAATGATTTTCTTCATTAATTTAATTAATTGCTAATTGCTTATGTATACATATTCTTTTATCTTTGAGGTGGTGGAATCTTACTCTTCAGAAATGCGGGCACGTCTTTTGCAATTCGTAACTGGTTCATCAAGGGTGCCATTGCAAGGTTTTCGAGCATTGCAAGGTTCAACTGGAGCTGTAGGCCCACGGTTATTTACTATACACCTAACTACAGATGTGCCCACTCAAAATTTGCCAAAGGCACATACTTGCTTCAATCGCATTGATTTACCGCCTTATGAAACTTACCAGTTGCTTTGCGATAAGTTGACGCAGGCTGTGGAAGAAACTTGTGGATTTGCTGTAGAATAGTTATTTAAGTGGAGTGATAGAAGTAATCTGGTGGTAGAATGTTACACATTTAAATACTTACCTAATAACCAGTGGATCTAAAAAACATGTATTTTTCCTACTTATTTAGATGGATTGAAAAAAAAACATCACTGCTCTTTTTTCAGTTTGTTAATTATTCATTTTTTGATTAATTGTTGCCGATTTTCTTTTTTCAGAAGAATCGCAAATAAATTATGCATACAGATGTATAATATTAAATAATAACAAATATACACATATGTATACAAAGTTCTGTTCATATATGAGTACATATAGTATCGTAGCCGAGAATATCAGGACATATGTATATAACTATAAGATATAATGAGAAAATTCTTTTGTTATAATGGTTTAACACTTTAAGAAATCATGATTGTGATTAATCAGTTAATAAAAAATTGAAAATATCTGCACTCAAGAATTGGGAAATTGTTTTTTTTTTTAGCAGTGTGATATGTTTTGTTGCATGTATGGACATAGAAATCCTAGTATTGATACTATTCTTCCTACTTTTACCAACTTACGAAATAGTTAAAAAATTCAAATTCCGTAAGGGTGGTTATGGAGTAGAATTTATTTACTAGATATTATATTATTAATTATTTATACATTGCTACAATTTGAGTTTCCTTGATTTCTAAACAAATATGGGTCACCTAAGATCAAACACTTCTTGAAAAACACGATTACATATATTGTTGCCCAAGCGTCAAATATTAGTTCATTATACTGTGTTTTAGAGAGTCTGGTGTGGTATTTGGGCAACCACAGTAATTCTTTTCTATAAACTGTATGGTGCCATATTCACCACTAAGCATCCAATCTTTGTTTTTTTTTGCCAAGTCTTCATTTTTTCCTGGACTCATGCCACAAATAATTTCAGTTTTTACAATTCGTAAACTACATATATTAGCTGGCTGAAAACCTTTAATGAGAACATTTTAAATATTATTATTTTCTTAATATTTCTATTGTGCTTTTACCCCTAATACAAGTTATGAACGGCTCCGAGGCATCCCAACGAAAATCTCCTATTAGTTTTCTGTAGTTGCAGTCACCTTTAATAATGATCATATGAGCATGAGTAAGTTGTTCGTATAAATCTGGGCGTACATCGCGCATTCTAAAGAAAAAATTATATAAATATGTATTTTCGGTAAGATACTGTAGCCGTACCTGTAAAATTCATATGGACTTGTCCAAAAATAATCAGCCTCCGCAACTTCAAATTTACCTTCATTCAAGTTTTGGAGCCATATTCTGGCATATTCTTGTGTGCAACGCCCAGCCTGTTTTTTTAATTGTTGAAGAGTCCAATGGAAATCTGTGATTGTTGCATCCGTTACAAACCAAGGAACTGCTTTCATGTGAAAACGGACTTTGTCTACCAGTTTCGATTCCAGCAAATAATGAGCCAGTATGAAGTCTACAACCAACTCGTAACCAGCGTTGTCGCAAATGAAATCTACTTGTACGGGTTTAGTGTGATCCGCCGATTTAAAAGAATTTATAACCGATGTCGTACTATCAATTATTATATTCTTCTCATAAGCTCGTAAGTGCTCAAATGGTCCTTTACGTTTTACGTTGTATTTTTCTGTGTCAGCAGATATATCACATTGATTACCCCAAAGATTAAGCTGCAAAAATGTTGGGTTAATCATCCGATGATAATAAATACCTAATGATTATATAGGCAGAATTTAAGCACTAGATTATATCGAACGAGTTATACTTAAAACCAATAGGATTTTAATAAATAAATGTAAACTGCAATAATATATATATATGTATGTTACTTTCATATACATATACATTTCTATAATGAGCAGTGTAGGTATTTTAGGAGGAGGGAAATTGGTCCTCCAAAAAATATTAAAATAATTTTGTATACATATGTGTATATAGAGTTACGTACCCTTAAAAGGAACCGTAATACATCATCAGAAGTCTGCACGGTACGTATTCCAAACAGTATAATTTCTATTGTCGATAAAAATGCTATTAGAGATTTATGTTTTTTCACAACGTAGTAGTCGAATGCTTTTAAAGTTTTTGTGTTTTCTAAATAGCATATCAAACGGCGAAAAACATAACATTCGGCATAAAGAAAGCATGTACTGAAGAAAGTGTTTTGCCCTTCCTCAAGATTTAACAGGAAGTTGTTCCAAAAGTCTTTATCTGGCTCTATATTTGGAAGTTGACCAAACTAATTAATGTTTCCACTTCATAAAGATTAATTTAATATACATATACCAGCTCCAGAAAATTGATGAAAGGGTCCATCATGCTCCAATCGGTATTTTAATTGACTTATTCTATAAATTACCTTTGCAAAGTCCCCTCGAGATCCCTGAGTTTTACAATTGTAAAGATTTTCAGAAACTTAAATATTTTAAGATTATACTTGAGTTCTGTCAGTATGCCTTTTCGTACCTCGCCATTTTGTGACACTAAAACATCCAAATTCTCTGACAAATGAAGGATTATTTCTGCTAAATTATGTGGAAGTCTGTAGCGCAAGACGAAGTAGGCAAAACTTCTAAAAATAGTTAAAATGCAAACTGGCATCGTAATTATTGTTATTCTCATGTATGTATGTATATCGAGCTTAACTGCTTGTATCGGGCGGAAATTAGCGAATGCCTTGGGGTTCTTGAATTTAATATACCATATTTAATATCGAATTCGTAGTTTGCACTTGACATTTTAAAATCTTCAGTTTGTTTATTTAATTGCCGAAAATTTTTTCCACGACAGACATATGATCGTTGAAATTATATATGTATATGTATAAAATATTTGTGCGCGAATATTCAACTGCAATGAACAATGCATTACATATTCTTTTGACCATTTAATGCAAATTCTTTTGTAATAATTAATTTATTTTTTCTTATATTAATATTTTTTTGTTGCATTATTCAATTTTAATAATAAATTATGAGGTTGTTGCTTTTCATGATTGCTTTTTGTATATTAAATATTTAATTACTTAACTTTGAAAATTTCACAGTCTTTTATATTTCCTTGTATATTTGAATTTACCCAGTATTTGACATTTTTATTATACTTATGTTTGTTATCTTATACTCAATATAAATCGAATGCAACTTTTAATTACGTCTCATTTAAATATTTGATTTTGTTTGCACATTGTATAGTGCCATATTCACCAGTTATCATCCAATCCTTACTTTCCTTTTCTAAAATATCGGATTGCCCTTCTAAAAGTCCACAAATCACATCAGCTTTAACCGTACGTAAACTGCAAATATTTGTTGGCAGAAAACCTGTGGAATAGATAGAAATTTAAAGAGTTGTAACTTTTTTATTTGTTATTTAAATTTTCACCTCTCAGACACGTTTCAAATGATTCTGTAAAATCCCAGGAGAAGTCGCTGATAAGTTTGCGGTAGTTAAGATCGCCTTTGAAAATTACTAAATGTGATATAGAAAGCCTTTTATATAAATCTGGATCAATTTCAGACATCCTATGGTGAGTGGGTAAGCAAAATAAATATACACATACATACGTTTAGCACCAATGAAAATAATGAAATTCACCTATAATATTCATAGGGACTTGTCCAGAAATTATTAATATTAGCCACTTCGAATTTATTTTCTACAACAAACTTTTGCCATTTTTTTCCATACTCTCGTAAAACAGGCGTAGCATGATCCTTCATAAATTGTAAACTCCAACGAAAGTCATTGATAGTTGCGTCTGATATAAACCAAGGTATAGCTTTTAAGTTAAATCGAACTTTGTCAGCTAATTTACTTTCGATTAAATAATCGGCGAGTATGAAATCAGTAAAAAGTTCATAACCAGCATTATCACAAATAAATTCAATAACAATGCCATTTCGCCGGTCTGCTGATTTCAAGATTTCAATAACTTGAGAGCTTTCATCAATAATGACTCTTTTATCCAAGTTTTTTACAAGTTCGAATGGATTTCCATTAAGTTTTACTTCTTTACCTGAAGATATGGACAAATCACAGCGGTTTCCCCATAAATTGAGCTGAAATGTTATTATGAAATAAATTAAAAACTGATATAAATTAATGTTATATGTGTTAGACCTTCAATAAAATTTGTAAATTATCATCGGATATGCAGGTTTTCATGCTTTCAAGACCATGAATAATTTCAAGCATTGGTTCTACGCTAATTACAAAGGCATTTTGCTTGTTTTGTGAAAAATAGTCGTATGCTTTAAGTACGTTATGATTTTCAAAGAAGTAATATAAACGTCGGTATATATAGCATTCAGAATATAGCCAACATGCTTTAAAAAATGTGTTTGAGTCATCGTCCAGGTCGTTAAGGAAACTATTCCAAAGCCTCTTGTCACCATCTATTAATTGATAAATATCAAAATGTTAACACTAAATAATATAAATATGATTTTACCGATTCCCTCAAATGTTTCCATGATGTGATCGTTTTCCAGTTCACATTTTAATTGTAAAATCTTGTCTACAATAGTAAGGATATCCTTTCGCATTACCTGAAAGTCAAAAAAGATTAAAAAAAAAACTACATACATTTTAATATTCTACAGATTTTTTAATTAAGTCTCATTTACTTTCCAATAAGGTCATTTACTTTGAAATGCTAACATACCTCTGTATGTAGTTATGTGAAATATTAATTTTTTAGAATGTGAAATGATAAAATTAATTTGAGCTATTTAGATAAACATTAATTAAATTGTGTCTAATTGACACTGAAATAGTATAATACATTTTCTTTTTAAGGAAAATATTTAAAAGCATACATATATGTACTAACCTATTAATAGTATTATTACTACTTTTTAACACTATGGAAAATTACAATTTGTTGGGTTTATATTTTCGTTTAATCTACTTTTTTTTAAAGATATGTGGTAAAAGTTGCAAAGTTCAATTAATATTTTATTTATGATATTTTATACTAATCTTCGAATACCAACCTCTCCAAATTCAGCGATTATGTTATCAGAGTTATTTGTTATGTCTCCAATAGTATTTTGTAGTATTTGCGGCAATCGGATTTTCATTGTTTTATAGGCAAAACTTCTGTTTTTATAATAAATGAGTATTAATAATTGTATTTTTAAATTTTGTCATACTGTACTGTTTATAACGAGCCGAAAGAAAATTGTGCCTTGGAGTTTTAATATCCATGATGTATGATGGGTCCGGTTTACATAAAACTTCACTTGCCATTATCCTGTTATCTGTTATTATGGAATCGTAATCTAGATGAAAACTTTCAGTTAATACGATCAATTCGTGACGCAATATTTTTCCTCTATCTCAAGGTGCCCCTTTCCATTAGGGCAAATTAGAGATGCAAGAGATCAATGTTTTGAAATATGATAAATATACCTAAGTACATATATGCATATATGCAGATTTCACTGAATGCTTTATTGCGCATAAATTCAATGTTACAATAATTGTTATTACCTTCTTTAAGAAAAAAATTCGATAGTTTATTAGATCTTATAGTTAAAAGTATGGTGAAATACCTACAGTATTTTCCAAATTTAGTATGGTAGGATGTACTCAAACAAAAACAGCTGATAGTACTTGAACACTTTTAAAGTTTTTTGCACTAAACCTGGAAAGAATAACTGTCAGCTGTTTTCGTTAACCAAACTCTTAAATTTTTTTCTCCAACCTCAATATTAAATTCTTGACTAATGATGAAGAATAGAAAAACCGAATGTGTCAGGAGAATCAGATGGCATTTTCCATATCGTCGTATTTGCAATTGGAATTTTTATTTTTCTCTCAATTCTCTATGAAGGGAGAAGTTTACTTACTTCAAAGCAATAAAAATCAAACAAAAATTTGGCAGAGAAAAATGTAACAATAACAAATAATTTTATTAAAAAAAAATTTACCTCAATGCATTGTTGAGTAAAATGTAATTTTAGAATAAATAGATTTATTTGACTACTTATCTTGTACTGAAATAATAGCCTGGAGATTCTTAAAAGTTCTTCGCAAAGAGCTATCTCCTGGAAATTACTCCATACTTAAAGAACTTGTTATGGCTGCTTTGTCATAAATGGTTGGTTTACTTATAAATTGTATAGTGCCATACTCTCCAGTCGTCATCCAGTTTTGATCAATTTCAAATACCTTTTCAGCTTGCCCTTCTAAAAGGCCACAAATCAAATCAGCTTTTACGGTTCTTAAGCTTACAAAATCCGTTGGCAAAAAGCCTATATGACAAATAACAATTGAGTGATGGTCAGTAAAAGTTTATCAACATTAATTTACCTCTTAAACATGTTATAAACTGTTCAGTACAGCTCCATGAAAAATCCCCAATTAGTTTTCTGTAGTTAAGATCTCCCTTAAAAATAACCAGACGGGATTCCGACAATTTCTGATATAATTCAGGATTAATGTTGCACATTCTAAAATAGTAAAAAGCCTTTGATTAGTGAACCGCAATTAAGCGTATTTTCGCATTATTACCTATAGTATTCATAGGGGCTTGTCCAAAAATAATCCAATGGAGCGATTTCAAATTTTTTATCGTTCAGAAGTTCTTGCCATCTTTTCCCGTATTCTTTTAAAATAGGTATAGAGTGATTTTGAAGATAGTACAATGTCCAATTTAAATCGTTTATTGTAGCATCGGAAACGAACCAAGGAATAGCTTTTAAATTAAAACGAATTTTTTCCACTAATTTACTTTTTATCAAATAATCAGCAAGGACAAAATCAGTGAAAAGTTCATATCCAGCATTGTCACATACGAATTCCACAACAGCTGGTTTATTACTATTTGCGGACTTTAGACATTCAAAAACTGACTCCGAGTTATCGATGAGAATTTTATTGTCAAAGCTTCGTATAAGGTCAAAAGGGTTGTTACCAAGTTGAACCTGCTTTCCAGATGTAATAGATAGGTCACAGCGATTGCCCCACAAATTAAGCTGTTTTATAAATAAATATCATTTTTTTGTCATTAATAAAGTAAAAAATTACCTTAAGCATCAGTCGAAATGAATCATAAGTGATTTCAATACCTTGAAGAACATTCAGAATTTCCTCAATGCATGCAACAGAATTCATGAGAGCATTTTGTTTTTGCTTAGCAAAATAATCAAAACTGGTTAAAGTTTTAGAGTTTTCGAAAAATGATGATAATCGGCGATACATATAACACTCAGCGTAAAGCCAGCAAGCTTTGAAAAAACTATTATTTTCTTCGTCCATATTTTGTATAAAGTTGTTCCAAATTTCTATATCAGGTTCTAAATAAAGCAATAACATATGTATGTATATGAATATTAACTATTTTGATCTATAAATGCTTACGTACCATTACCCACAAAAGGCTCAAGAGCTTTATCAGTTTGAAGTTGATACTTTAATTTTGATATGGAGCCAATAATATTTTTAATTTCTTCCCGCGAATCCTATAAATGTATCATATATCAAATACACATAAATAAACATCTGTATATGTATGTACAAAAAAATGCATATTTTTCCACAAATTTACTTTCAACAAATAATATATCGCAACTTTTACGAAAAATAACTTTTTTAAATGTTTCTAACTACTCACTAACCTCACCGTACTTTGATATCAGCTCATCCTTATCTTTTGTTATACTGTCAATTATACTTGTAAGTGTTACTGGTAGTCGCGAGCGCAAAGTATAATAAGCGAAACTCCTGCAAAAGATATTTTTTATTTATACCTATGTGTATTTAATCATTCAGTTAATTAATTTACTGTTTATAGCGGCCACACATTGGAGAGCGTGGAGGGGTATTTAAATTTAAAATACCATATTTGGCATCAAATTCTGTCGAAGGCGCCTTGCAAGTAGAACTGGACATGCTCCACGGTATCGAATTTTTTTATTTGAAAGATATACGAGGAATGAATTGTATTTATGATATATAATATTCGACTAAAAATATAAAAAATACAAACATTTTTTTAAATGTAAACACTATACTTTTTAAACTAACCTTAAATGTTGATTTAATTGCAACAATTCTTTTATGATATTTATAGTTTTTTGACATATTTTATTTGATATTGGATCATCTGGTTTCAACTAAACGTAAACAATAACCATATGGGTGAGCTGCAACTAATAATGCCGTATTAAAAAAATTGGAAAAGTTATATTTTAAAACAGAACTGATAAAAAACTTTTTAAATAAATAAACATCCGGGCCTTCATAAAAATTTTAGTGCTATCTGTTGGTTAACAGTTTGTTTAACTTTTCTGTAACGCTGATCATTTGCTAATGTTAGTTCCAAAAAATATTCATTAGCCAACACGTAAAACAATATTAAAACAAAGAACATACATACATATGTATATCTTTAAAAATCCACCACGGTTGTACTACTATTACACCACGATGGAAATAATTGTCAAATTCGCAAAACTACGATTTCTTTTAGTTGTGTGAATTTTCGCTCTTTTATTCCAAAATAATTGTGCAATTATACTTGATCTTATTGGATAGATCGTTATGTACATAAAATGAAGAAATAATTTGATTGAACAAAAAATTTAAATTTGCACGGTGTAGTGAGCTCTGGAGTTTTGTGAAAAATCTATAACATACTGGCGTTTTGTCGGCTGGAGTTTCGGAGGGCGGATATTATTTAGTAATATGGTATTTATAAAAAATCTATTGTAAATTATACATATGCTCTCCAAAATGTTGGGGATACACATTTACAAAAAACTGCCATAGGTTTTCAGATATTTCTGATCACAGAATATACATAAATACATTTGTATAAGTATGTATTTTATAAATGTAAGCAAATAATATGATTGCATGTATATATGTGTGTATGTGTATACATTTACTTATAGTGCATTACAAATTACTACTGTCAGAAGAAATAAGCAATGGCTCAACTTAGCATTCGGAGATTTCCATGACCAGATGTACGGAATCGTTCTGTAATATAATTTATGTCTTCATTGTGGGAAGTTAGCTAGTATGTAAATATAAATCCGAATGATATTAAGTTAACGATGTTATGGTCAGTGCAGTTTACTAAAATCCGACGTATTTTTGCATGTATCTATAATGTGTTTATTCTATTTAAGAATTGTAGTTTTGTTGTCTACCATAAGGAAACAAAATAATGTACTGTAAGAGACCCAGCATCAAAGACATAATGGCAGGGTTACTATTGAAATCTCTAAAATTGCATTAAAGTTATTTTCATGACGGTCAGAAATGCGAAACTGTCTATTCGAGAGCATGCGCACAATTATTTTTCAAATGCTTTCCACCGCTACACAAACAATCCCTTTAAATAAATAATTTTTTTTTTTAATTTCTAAACAACTGTTATACAGCCAGCGTCAAACACTTATTTGTTATATTGCCTGTTTTATTTCAGTTATTGCTAAGTGATAACATTTTTTTAAATGGTATTTAATACTCTTCAAACTGATGAAAAAACAAAAACAAAATTCTTACAACAACAAAAGTTATGAAAACCTAAAATAGGTCATACTTCTGGCGTCAAAAGAAATTATACAAAATAACAATAAATGATGGAAACATATTTTTCGTACTTTGTAAGCTTTCCATTTACTCTAATTATGACTTGTAAACGTCGCGACATTGAATTGCGAAGATTTTCTGTTACTTCCGGTTACTTTCGGTAATACAAAATCTTCTTGTCATTCTTCTGCAATGACATGTTTGAGCATGTCCTTCCTTGTGAACTCCCCTTAGAGCGATAGAGAATGACGTTAAAAATATTCTTTCAAAATTAGAACTATCTCCTCTTCCTTTTAAGAATGGATAAATCCTACAGATTTAATAATGTTTTTGGATTTTTTTTGGATCGAAATTGTGGCCGCAATCGTGGACATTGTTCAGGACCTTTTTTTAAAATATAAAAAACCTTTTGCATTCGTCATAAATCTATTTATAATAAAAAAAAATAACTGGACCAGTTAGTTAATTTAAACATAAAAAAAAAAGTCGCGAAAATCAGTAATTGTTCGAAGGGCGATTTTTTCGGTAAGAAGGGAAATGAATTTTTCCGCTTCCGAAAGGGAGATAGCACACTTTGAAGGTACTACTTTTGCAAATGGGATAGTGACACGCCCATTGTTCAATTTTCAGAGGGCAATATGAAGGTTTTCCGTGCCGTTTTTACTGACGTAGTTCTTTAATGAGTTAGTGCACTTTGTGCACAAGCAAGCGTTAGGTGAAAAAAACTATAGTACTCCGAAAAAAGTTGTATATCAATCAGCCAGAAGGTGTACGAATTTACTTAGACTCTAAACTTGGAAACATTTCAAATTAAACAACAAATCCTATTTTTGAAAAATACAGTATATATATTCAATTCGGTATAAATTAACTTGCGAATACTTCCAAACCTTCAATAGTTGTACTAAGGTTTTTTTATAGTTTATATTATTAGACGGTTTTTATTTTATTTCAGATGTCTTAGCCGCTGAAAAACAAAAAAATTGGCAGAACTGAATAAATAAAGTTTCATTAAGAAATGGCAATGTCAAAGGTCATGCGAGTGCTGGAAAAATCTATTCCACCATCACCTTATAGCGTTCTTTTAGAGCATCGAAATAAAAGTGATAGCATTCTTTTTGAATCTCATGCGGTCGCTTTGCTCTCCACTCAGGAAACTGATGTAATACGAAAGCAGTATACAAAATTGTGTGATGCTTACGGTTGTCTTGGTGTGCTGCAACTAAATGCTGGAGAAAGTACTGTTTTGTTTCTGGTGCTTGTCACTGGCTGTGTTTCAATGGGAAAAATCTGTGATGTTGAAATTTTTCGAATTACGCAGACACAATTCGTGGCTTTGCAAAATGCAGCTCCGAATGAAGACAAAATATCGGAGTGTCGTAAGCTGTTGAACTCGGGAACTTTTTACTTTGCACATTCGAATCCTTCGATGACCAGTAATTTACAAAAGTTTGATATAACATTATGTGCTCAACGGAGGCAAAAAATATCTGAGACTGACAATCGTTTCTTTTGGAACCGAATGATGCACATACATATGCTCCGTTTCGGTGTAGATTGTCAATCATGGCTTCTGAAGGCAATGTGTGGTTCTGTGGAAGTTCGCACGGTGTATGTTGGAGCTAAACAGGCTCGCGCCGCTATCATATCTCGGTTAAGTTGCGAGCGTGCGGGCACACGATTTAATGTTCGAGGTATGTAATAAATGTTTTGAATGCCGAATCTAAAACAGAATTTTCTAATAAGACTGATATGATTTCTTTTCAAAAAGAAACACATTAATTGTTAGTGTAATCAATGACTTAAAATAACCCTACCAGAAGTGATCTAATGTGTTAAAACAAAACTTCTTTGAGGCCATTCAATGTCACAATTTCTTGAAATAATCGAATCTCCACACTTTTCTCGCAATAATTCGGTTGATGCACGTGCTGTGTGGCACGGGGCCCAGTCTTGTTGGAACCAGATGTTGTCAAGATCAACTTCTTCCAATTACAGCCATCAAAAGTTGATTATCATCGATCTATACCGCTCTCAGTAACGGTGTCACCAGCTTCATTTCGAAAGAAGCACGTACCGCTACCGATTATTTTACCGGACCAAAAACCACGCCTACGTGCCAATTTAGGTGAATGTAATGGTTGATCAAGGATAATTTGTGGATCTTCTTTGCATCAGAATCGACAGTTTTACTTATTAATTCGACAAAAAGCAACAATTCGAAAATTGGAGAACTTTTATTTGAATAATATGTAAACGTTTCTTCTTGCGTATCTCTTTCTACAATGAAATTGTAAACATTACTGACTACAATGAAAAAAAAATATTACAGATCATATTAAAAATGGCCGAAAGAAAACTTTGAAATCATATCACCCTTATTGGAAATGTCTTTAATTTACATATTTATGCCCTGAACAGGCTATATTCAGTTTGCCACGAAGTTTTTAACACCCAGAAGGAAGCGTCGGAGATCCTATAAAATATATATATAAATGATCAGTATGTTGAGCTGAGTCGATTTAGCCATGTCCGTCTGTCTAACTGTCTGTATATATACGAACTAGTCGCTCAGTTTTTAAGATATCGTTTTGAAATTTTGCAAACGTTATTTTCTTTTCAAGAAGCTGCCAATATCGGACCACTATAACATATGGCTGCCATAACTGAACGATCGGAATCAAGTTCCTTTATGGAAAACTTTCACATTTGACTTCACAAAAGATGGCACAGGTTATTTTCTATGATAATAATATAATCCGAAATTATTCAGATCGGTTAACTATAGCATATAGCTGCCATACAGACTGAACGATCGGAATCTAATGCTGGTATAGAAAAGTTTTGTATTTGACAACATATAGTCACGAAATTTGGTACAGATTATTTTCTAAGGCAACAATTTAATTTTCGAAGAAATTGTTCAAATCGGCTCACTATAGCATATAGCTGCCATACAAACTGAACACATGGTTACTAAAAGAAATGCAACTGTGAAGGGTATATTAGCTTCGGTGCAGCCGAAGTTAACGTTTTTTCTTGTTTTAAGTTTCAGAAACCTATATTTAAATTGAAAACTGTATTTTAGAAATATTTTCACCAACATTAAAATTTAATATATTTTTTACAAAATGTATGTTCTGTTGTACTATTTGCTATTACGATATATTTTATTTCATGGTTATACCTCTTCTTAAGGCACCAACGATGAGGGGCATGTTGCTAACTTTGTTGAGACCGAGCAGGTTATATATGTGGATAGTGATGTGACTAGTTATATTCAAACACGTGGATCGGTTCCTCTTTTTTGGGAGCAACCAGGTGTACAAGTTGGCTCACACAAAGTGAAATTATCACGAGGGTTTGAAGCTTCTGCGGCAGCATTTGATCGACATATGGTGATGATGAAACAACGGTACGGATATCAGGCGATTATAAACCTTTTGGGTACTTCGATGATTGGTAGTAAGGAAGGTGAGGCAATGTTAAGCAATGAATTCCAAAAACACCATAATATGTCCACCCACAAAGATGTTTCACATATTATATTTGATTATCATCAAGAGTGTCGAGGTGGTAATTTTGGTGCGCTTTTAAAACTGAAAGAGCGCTTAGGAGTTTGCGGTGTAAACTATGGATTTTTCCATGCTTCCCAAGGGCAAGCATTACGTGAACAATTTGGTGTTATTCGTACTAATTGCCTCGATTGTTTGGACCGCACCAATTGCGTTCAAACGTTTTTGGGCTTAGACATGCTCAATCAACAAATTGAAGCTTTAAAGTTGGGAGAGAAAAAACAAAATTTTTCCAGATTTGAAGAAATATTTCGACAAATGTGGGTAAATAACGGTAATGAAGTTAGTAAAATCTATGCAGGTACTGGAGCTATACAAGGTGGCTCCAAACTAATGGATGGTGCACGATCAGCCGCTCGTACTATACAGAATAATTTGTTAGATAATTCAAAACAGGAAGCAATTGATATTTTATTACTTGGATCGACACTATCGTCAGAATTAGCTGATCGAGCTCGAATATTATTGCCATCGAATATGCTGCATGCGCCAACTACAGTTTTGAGGGAAATGTGCAAACGCTTTGCTGAGTATGTAGCTCCGCGTACCTGTCGCGTCGCAGTTGGTACCTACAATGTAAACGGTGGTAAACATTTTAGAAGTATTGTTTTTAAAGACTCTTTGTCTGATTGGTTACTCGATTGCCACGCATTAGCACGAGCTAAGGCTCTAGTGAACGTGAACAATCCATCGGAGAACGCCTGCGATCCGGTTGATATATATGCGATTGGTTTTCAAGAGATCGTTGATTTGAATGCCTCTAACATTGTAGCTGCCAGCACAGATAATGCCAAATTATGGGCAGAGGAATTGCAAAAAACTATTTCCCGAGATAATGATTATGTGCTCCTTACATATCAACAACTAGTAGGCGTGTGTTTATATATATATGTTCGACCTGAGCATGCGCCATTTATTCGTGATGTTGCCATTGATTGCGTTAAAACGGGACTAGGGGGTACTACTGGAAATAAGGGAGCATGTGCGATACGCTTTGTTTTTCATGGAAGTTCAATGTGCTTCGTCTGTGCTCATTTTGCTGCTGGTCAATCTCAGGTAATATATAATAGATACTTAGTTAGTTCTTTATATTAATATTTAGTTAACGGTTTTTAAAAAAGTTATAATGGTAGAACTCAAAAGCTCCTATTTATTTTAATGGCTTTTAAGCTTGAGTTAGACGCAGTTGTATCTGTTTGGAAAAAGTTATTTACCATACCCACATACATGCATATGTAGCTGTATATAAATGTATGTACATATAATAGACAGACTAAAAAAATCGGTTTAAAGGAAAACACGTTGTATGGAAATTCGTTTTAATTAACTACCAATGAGATCTATTCTCTTTAAATCTGAGTACAGAAAAAAATGACTGATGCTCAATTTCGGAGAATAAGTGTATGCAAAAAACAAGTTTAAGCCTAATTCTGGCAATTTGTTATTGAATTCCTTTTTTGTTGCACTGTGTATTGTTTTGATGAAACGTAAACTTCTTATTTTAATGAGACCGTTTTTACGTTATTTCGTTACTGCAACATTCTAGTAATCGAGAGCTAGTAGTGGAATTCTACCTCTTCAACATAGTGAATGAAAATATATTATCATATAACTTTATTGATTGTTGATTATCCGGACGAATAGTCCAGACGAATAACTGTGGTTTGAACCTGAAGTGAAATTATGGATCCAAGTTTAATATATATATGTTACATATCAACAAAAAAAAAAAAAAAGAAAAAAAAAATCGGGTTCATCATGCTTCTAATGCTGCACAAGTTTGATTAGTTCATTGTTGGTTGTATTCGATTGTCCGCCCTCGCAGTACTCATTTTACTTATAGTTTTTTTCATCTTTATAATGTCAGCTATTCGAAGACCTTCATTTTATGGTTATACAAAATCTTAAATGAATATTAAATTTTACACCCTATATTATACAAAAGCGTTTCATAAGAGTCTACTTACCATATATAAAAATATACATAAATTCCATATAAGTTTTCAAAACGTTTCCACATAAGTTTTTTTTTAACTAATTATAGGTTGCTGAGCGTAACGCAGATTATGCTGAAATAACAAGAAAGTTAGCGTTTCCAATGGGACGTACTCTAAAGTCGCATGATTGGGTATTTTGGTGCGGAGATTTTAACTATCGAATCGACATGGAAAAGGATGATTTGAAAGAAGCTATACAGAACGAAGATCTCACATCTGTACTGCTGAATGATCAGCTGCGTAAGGAGCAAGAAGCAGGCAATGTCTTCAGCGATTTTCTTGAAGGAGAAATCAATTTCGATCCTACGTACAAATATGATTTGTTTAGCGATGAATATGATACGTCAGAAAAACAACGTGCACCTGCTTGGACTGATCGTGTATTATGGCGTCGACGCAAAGCTTTGGCAGCAGAAACAGATGTTAATAGTGTCGAATGGAATCCAGGAAGACTTATTCATTATGGTCGTTCAGAGTTGAAGCAAAGTGACCATCGCCCAGTTATTGCCATTATTGATGCAGAAATTGTGGAAATTGATTCACAGCGTCGACGCGAGGTTCGGAGAAACATAAATATTTTTTTTTTTTTTTTTAATTGCATTAATTGTTTTATCCTTTAATGTTCTTAGGTTTTTGAACAGGTCATAAGAGACTTGGGTCCACCTGATTCTACCATTGTTGTGCACGTAAAAGAGGATGTCGTTTGTGACGACGGGCCGACTATCTATGATGAAGCAGTCATGTCTACCCTTATTCAGGAATTGTCAAAGTTGGGTGAAGTAACTTTGGTTCGATATGTAGAGGACACAATGTGGGTAACATTTCGAGATGGTGAATCAGCATTACATGCGAGTAATAAAAAATATATTCATATTTGTGGTTTGGAGCTACAACTTCAACTAAAGACTGCAAATTGGCAACCATTAGTTGACAATGAAATTGAGTTGTGCACAACCAACACTATACCTCTGTGCTCGAATCCTCAAGAACAAGCACAGTTATTCTGTAGTTCACCTGATATTCCGAGGCGTCCGAAACAGCCTCCTGGACGACCAGCACCAGCTCGCCCACCTATGCCACTGTCACCTAAAAGTTCGCCTCGTCATCATCCACACGTTGGAGTTATTAGTGTCGTCCCTGATATGCTGCAATCTAAACTCTCCAAACCTTTAATGACACAACCCTTACAGCCCTTACCAATTTCGCTTCAAAACAATCAAAAGAACACTAAAACGTCTAGCAATGAAAGTATTTCGTCTTCTAAATCACAGTCACCTACTGAAACTCAACAATGTTCTCCATTACATTCGTCATCTGCAGTTTCACCAGTTGAGTTGCCCGATGAACAATTTCCCCCAACTCCTCCAAGGCAAAGCAAAAATTCTACACCAGTATCCACACCAATACGTCAACCGAAACAAGAAGGTACTTCATCTTTTTATGATGGTAGTGCTAACATATATGAAGAAATACAAGAAGAAATGCCAGCGCCTAGACATCCACCACCTCCATTTCCATCAATTGCAAACCAAGAAATTGCTCCCATTGCTTCTGTTGAAAGTCCTCGCAGACAAGTAGTAGTAACACATCCGACACCAATAGGTCCTCCACCACCTTTGCCGGCGCGGCGCGGACCTCCACCTATACCCAATCGCAGTGGAAATGCACCACCACTTCCTACTCGACCAGGCAATAACAATTGAAGTAAGTACTAAAAATATATACTTATGTATTTATATCTTATACTATTAGTTATATCTTCATAACACCTGGGTTTGCATTCTTTGAAGAATAAATCTTGCAAAATGTGCTTTGATGGCAAAATAACCATTTTCAAAATGGTTCTAGTTAATTTCATACTATTTCACTCAAAATGTGAAGTATCATTAAGTGCGTATGCTTTTCGATTTAGATTTGAGTAACTGTGAGCTAAAAATCAAAGAAATATTATTTTCGCCACTTTGTTTGGCTTTGTACCGTTATGTAAATAACGTTCAGTTAGAATATTAGTATGGCGCTACCAAAAATGTAATTTCTGTTAGGTACGAATATCGAAACACTTGTAATCCCTACAAATTTCGAGGGTATCTAATGTTCACGTGAACAATGTGACTTGCCGTGAGAATCAATCTACTCACTTTTTTATGATTTAATGCAGTTATTTTTTTGTAGTTAACCTAATATTGATTTAAATAAATTTCCGACACTGGATAATTAACCTAGGGAAGAAACCGTTTCCATCGATATTCCAAAGTGACCTGCCATCTACTCACTTTTTTATGATTTAATGCAGTTATTTTTTTGTAGTTAACCTAATATTGTTTTAAATAAATTTCCGAAACTGGATAATTAACCTAGGGACGGAACCGTTTCCATCGTTATTCCGTTTCTTTGTCTTTAGCCCATATATATTTATATATGTACTAACTTACATTTAAACATTTAAATTCATTTTTAAAAACTAAGCAATTAAAACTTTTATATTACTATTTATATATTTGTCAGGTACTAATTTCAACATCGCGCGTTTAGACTCCTTTCCCGTGTTATGATATTGATTGTAGCGAATTTGGTGTAATAATACTTACTTTCAGGCATTAATGGATTTGTTTCTGCAACATGAAAATAATAATAAAAAAGTGTTATATCTTCAACTTCTATGGGAACCTGGCATTGCTATGAAAAAATTTGAAAAGAAAGAACTTTCATGCCAAATAAATATAAATATAAAGAGAAAATAACAAAGTTTTTCATACGTACTTATTTCCCTATTGCATTAGTCAAACTTCACAATTATTTGCTTTTCTGTAGTTGCTTGCAAGCGTATTTTAGGTATCTACGTATGTAGTATAAAGTTTTAAACCGACACATTATTATTTTTCAAGTGGTGTTGCTGGAGCGACTAAATTGAATGTAAAACCATAATTATTATGATAATTATATCTAAGTTATTAAATTTATTAGTTTAATATTGTTATAATTTATCTTTATTAGAAATAGACTGCAATACAAAAGCTGACATTCCGTAATGAAATTAAATTTACCAGCTAAACCTTTAAAAGAGTATAATATTCGCTATCCAAAAATGTAGCCTGTAGCCACTTAAGCTAAAACTAGTCAAAAAAGCTCAATAACAATTTTTAAAAAGGTATTAATAATTAAAAATGCAGTTAAATGACTTTATACTAAGTTTGCTTAATTGTTAAAGAAAATAAAATTCAATTCAATTAAGTTGAACCAAATAACAAAGTTAAATAACATGAACAAATGTGTTTATGTTAATATTGTTGAAAGTATTTTATAGTATACATAAATATTAGCAATGTAAACTGCAAGTCAGGAAGTTATTGCTGCTGCTGGTAAAATCCACTACTTATAACATATTAATCTAAGTATGTGAACGTAGAATTCTGAGGCTTAATTTAGCATGATATTTGTGCATTGTAATGACATATAAAAATATTGCTTGTCTTTGGTTAAAATTTACAATTAAATAAGTATAGGCGAAAGCCCATGCACATTTGAAAATGTTAAATATAATCCCTATAAATGTTACATTGTAAAAACACATATACATATAAATAAAGCTATTATAAATCAATATACTAAAATTGCAATTTACTTTAGTTTAATTATGTTGAGCTAACCCACATATATAGATATGTAAACTTTCTAGTAATTCACTTATGTATATAAAATTGTTCTAAAACCAGTCTGGTAGAGGTTCTTGGGGAAAGTTTTTGTAACTTGTGAGTGATGTACAAGGACGCTGTTGTCGCCAAAATTCTTGCCGTTTTATTAGAAAGTTAACAGCTTCATTTGCATGATTGGAAATATTTTCCGAGTTTGTATCGGCTCGAACTAAATCCGGGTGTTTCAACAGTTTTTCTAAATATTCCTTGTCAACACATAATTCACCTAACAATTTTCGAGCGTTATGTCGTTCAATTTCGGCTCTGGATAGTTTTGGGCGATTCGAATGTTGTACATTTTTTTGAGATTGTTTATTGCTGTTAGATTTGGTAGAAATTTTATTATTCGCAGACTTGAGTGCAATGTTGAGCGATGAACAGTTACTAGTTCCTATAGTATTCTCAATGGCTTCTTGAGTTTTTTGAACACCCAATCGAAAGGAAGATAATTCGGGACGAGCGCGTAATCCTTGATGGAAGAACATTAGACTCTGTTCGAACTGACCAAGAAAATAGAGGGATTCTGCTTTTTGGAAAATGGCTCGAATATTATTTTTGTCTTCAGTGAGTGCAGTTTCCGCATCCTGTAATGCTTTTGATGGCTCTCCTAGCAAAAGGTAACATTTACTTCGAGAAACCAACGCATTTATGTCAGTTCCATTTAGTTCGAGAGCCTGAAAATGTAAATAAAGGATACGTTTAAGATAAAATTTCATAATCAATTGTGTGAGTAATTATTAAGACTAGTTCCAATTGTTCGAACCTGTGAAAAGAAATATACGGCGTTTTCTGGATTGGCATTTTTAATTTCTTTCAACCCCAATGCTATAATGGAATTAATGTCTGCCTCATCTGGTATTTGCATGATTTCATTACGATCCTGTTTATGTTTTATTTGCAGGCTTTGTTTAATGTCGTAAGTGCCGGCGCTTACAGCTGCTGCTCTATCTTTATCAGTATAGAAGTCTACAAAATTTTCTTTTGGCTTTTTTTTTAATAATTGATCCTCGGTTTTTCTTCGCGCTGCACGCAATTCTGCCTCAATACGGTTTCCGCGACCTCCAACTCCACTTTTTTCTACATCGTCAGCAAATTTTACAGTCTTACGATTGCTATTTAAATTTCGGCCACCTGGGATAGCGTTAGACAAGCTTTTCCCATTATAAGAATGTCTTGAACGTGGCGAAGTATAGTACCGGGCTTGATTTAGTTTGCGTGTGGATTCATCTATTGACTCTTCGTCTGCAGTTATTCCGATTCTTATAAAACTTTGAAGTAATTCTTGTTCCTTATCAACATCTAAAATGTTTTTCAAAAAACTTGACATATTGGCGGAAAAAAGTTTAATCTAAAAAACACGCTTATGAATATGCTAAAACTGAAATTTCCATTCAACCTTTTCGCTTAAAATTTATTGAATGAATCCACAAAAACATCTGTATTAGGGTATTGCTCGTGAAAAAATCATGTGGGTGGGACGGAAGTTAAAATGCACATGAGCATATAATTATCTAAATTCTAACAAAATAAATGAATCCTTTTTAGGGCATATTTTCCTATACAATTATATATATATATATATATATATATATATATATATATATATTATCCTATTATAATTTGGTAGTATTGATATCTAAGAGCTAGCTAAGTCAAGGAATTGACAAATGTCGAGATTTGCTTTCCTTCAATGATTAATGCTCTTTAATATATTATACGACCCTAATGTGAAATACGCGTTGTTAAGTGAAATTAATGTTTGTGTTGCTTGGGAACATGTGATAATCGATAGCTAATCTACCAGATTTGGAAAATTATATATTGTACACTTTCGGCTAAAATTACTATGAATTTGTGCAAATGTATGAGTTAATAGCAATTTAGGTTTAATTTTAATAATGTTTTATCGTCTATGAATTTGTGAGTTACATGGCGTTGTGTTGCATAATACTTTCATTTTGTAATTTCGTAGTATTAGCTGCAATGATCACTGTTTAATCCGTATATGTATGTACATACATACATACATATATCCCTAGATTTACTGTTAGGCAACTTAATTCACCATTAAGTTCCGTTCAAAGATCAATCCGTCAGGCAGCATTTTTTTATTACATTCAAAACGTTACTTTTTAAAGATGATGAGACGTACGAAGCTCGCAAAATAATATAATTAATTAAATGATTTCAGAACCTAAGTTAATTTATAATGACGAAATTCTTGAGAACTAGAGCAATAATTGTTTATAGCAAGATTTTTGTTTATTCCAACAAATGTGTTAAATATTAATTGTGGTTTTAGGTAAAATGTGGTTTTAAGTGGTCTAAGACCGAATTAATTGTGTTCAGTTAAAATACATATATATGTAAGAGCATACTGTGAAAAGGAAATTTCTCCCATTTTTTTCTGTCGGAATCCTTTTTATTGCAACTTCAGCGGTATCACTTGATATTTATACTTGTTTACTATATTATATACTCATATTTATACAGCTTAGTTGATAGATTGACAGATAATTAGAATAATTAAGAAACACTTAAAGATATGAAAACATTCTACCAGCCAGACAACACGACATTGAAACGAAAGAAAAATCTTCATTTATACATACATACATACTTATGTAGGTAAATGAAAGCATTAACAAGTGAAAAGTAACGGTCTACGATCATGTGTTTCAAAATTATGACACAAAAATTGCTTTACACTAAAATTTCCTCCCCTTGCCTGGTTATTTGACAAACAAATATCTTTAAGTTAAAATTTAAATATTTGATCAGCTGTATCGAAAATACTTGCATTGGAAATTCACATGCGTTAATAGGAAATAAAGTAAAATAAAATAAAATAACAAATTAAGTGCCTATTTGTTTTGTTAACACCATGAACAAGATTTAATAAAAAAAAAATTGGATTCTCTGTTATTTCTATGGTATGATGTGTTCACGTAATCTGTTCCGGAGGGTGATGTTCCTTTAGTCCAGAACTCCGAATTTACTTAAATATTGGGAAGTAATATTTGTATTTTGAAAATATTTAATAAATAAATAAATTTAGAAAAAATAATTTTAGCTTTATGTGATTTCAACTTCACCGTCCTTTCAATTAAATACCTTATTGTAACCTATTAAAGCTTTATCGTATTCTCGAACTTTCATATGGTTGTGAGACTGATCACATAACAGTTTAATGCAGGTCTCCAGTTCCTCCAACGGGTCGACTTTATTTCTTCTACGCGGCATTATCCACTATAAAAAATGTTAAATATACAAAATTATATTTATTTTTTATGCTAACCGAATGACTTTACATAGCTATTGCTTCCGAGATACTGACAAGTTGGCGAATATTTGAAGTTAATTGTCTACTTGGTGCTTAATGAAATGTAATCAAATGGGACAAAAAAAAACTTCAATAAATGGCAAAAAACTTTTTCAAGGAAAACTTCGACTGTGGAAATCAACGCATTCAAAAGTATGTAAATAAGATAGCTTGTAGGAAATGATCCCAATTTAAAAATATAAATTATGATTTCTTAGACTTGCTTTTAATATATAAAACTCCAAATATTTCTTTGAATAAAATATTTAATTATAATATACTTACATACATATATTCCCCATGGTAAATTTTATTTTGCGAAAAATGTGCATGTATGTAGATGAAAAAGCGAAAATATAACTTACACGAAAATATTGCAGCAGTAGACCTGACTAAATTTATTACTCTGATTCTGATCTTCAACTTGTAAGCATCAGTGTACAATTTCAAGTCGAAGAAATATAATATATTTGTCAAACTACCGCGGTAAAATAATTAGTTTATCTGCTGATTTGAGCTATATAAACTGCGTTTTGTTCTACAGGGATGCCTTCACCATTGAGTAATATTTACACAAACACGCAAATTCGGAAATGACATTCAGAAGTGCACCAATTCATCTAGGTTGCATGTTATGACAAGCAGTAATAAAATTTAATAAACAACCATTAAGTATGACTATGTAGTTTTATATTTACTCGTAAGTTTGAGTAGTTGTTGCTTTGCCTGCTTGTCGGTCTTTCAACCGGTTTCCCCGCTTAATTCTCTTCACTCACAATTTACAAATTGCTTTGATTGCCCTTTACTTAATGTGACAATTTCCTAAAGAACTTAACTGCATGGGGAGGGAGGAAATGTTCCTGTAAGTTTTTGTTTGCTAAAAATGCCATTTTTATCGAGTAAATGGGTTAAAGAATTACGTTCTTTTTTTACATATACATACATACATATATGTATGTATGTGTGTAGTATATGGTACATTTGCATTTAGTGCGTATGCTACACACTATATTTACTAAGAAATGTTATAATGTACGTTGTTTTTTATTATGTACTTAATATATTCGCTTTGATTATAAATCAGCCTTATGATAATTGAATTAGGAATAACGATGTTTATATAATGTCAAACTTGGCAGAGAATGTGATTTTTCAACTCCTTTTGCAGTTAAAAAATATATGCATGTACATAATTTCGTATGTGAAGTAGTTTTCCTTGCCGTAAATGCAAAAGTATTATTGCATAAACCAAAAATGTAATATATGTAAGTGCCTTTGTTACTTTACTGAGATATTAAAATATTAATTAAGTATATACCTAAAACTACATATTAACCAAATGCTTCTGGTTTTGTTTATTATTGCCATTAATCTAGTTTACCGCAATTTTAAGTATCTACATAATTTATATTTGGTGTTTTAAAGTAACCAAATTTTTCGGCTTTGTTATACATATGGGCAGAATTTTGAAAAAGGAAAACACTCAAGAACAGGTAAAAAATTATTATAGTCAATATTCGAAAGAAGAAATCCGATATATGTATTATATGTACATATATACATACCCACACACATATATAGATATTCCTACACATGATCCTTTAATCATGAATATGTTATGTATGTACGTATATGTATATGTATGTTATGAAAAAGAAGTAGCATTTGTTTTTATTTTTATTTTATTGGTTTATTAAAATTTCTTTTATTCATGTAAACTTCCTACTGCTAATATACTTTTTGCTACAGACAGAACGGTTGTACGTTCTTCGGTATGCAACTCTATATAAGAAATTACATAAGTATGTATGTATTTAGATAATTTTATACTTACAAATGGATGTATGTATGTACTTAATCAAAGAAGGTGGAGAAATACACAGAATTTTATGTAATGACGTTGTTTCCACTTTTGTGGGTCTCTCAAATGAAATTACGCAATTCTGTATATGTATATGGTTTCACTGATTTTTTTGTTACAGCTTATGCGAATAATTTGATCGAACTTCATCCTAAAATTTTCTTAATAGGTCAACAAAAGACGCGTTTAACAACATTCATCATTTTTAACATTCAAGTTTATTTTTTTACCTTAGTTGTGTTCTTTGATAAACTTGAAGCATACATGGAGGGTTATGCATAATTGCTTTTCAATAGACATTTAAAAAAAATTAAAATGTAGCATGTGGTCATTATAACTACATAGCTATGTATTTTGAAAATTGATAAAAATTGCTCTGATTAACAAAACAATAATATTTTGTATATTGTTAACGCAAAACTTTTAAATTGTTAGAGAATGAGACGATTGTATTGCTACTCATTATCAGCAACTTCTATTTCTGTGTTGTACAGTGCGTTCACACGGGTAACTCGAGTCGGGCGAATTTCTGCCGTTCCCACCATATTATTATCTCAAATTCTTGGACGCTTTATTTACGCGTTACCCAAAAATATTTTTCATTACCTAATTTTCGTTATATTATGCAAATTTATTATTTTATTAAGTATTCATTTGAAGCTGGGCGCAATTGTAATCATTCCAAAAATTTCAAAATGAAATGGAGCATAAAGTAGCAGCGAATTGTTATGCAGTAACATTGTTGTATATAACAGACACCCTAACATGTACATATACTTGTATATGTATGTTCATTTAATTTCTATTAGCTCACATGTGCTATAATATGTATATTAATATACGTACTTACATTAGTACGTAAATGTTAAGGTTTAGTTAATTATATATTTTACAGCCATTCTATACTATAGCGAGAATAATTGCACGCAAGCGTATACCGAAATACACATTAGGAATGGATATTGGATACCTCCTGCATACAATAATATAATATCGATTACTCTCAGCCCTTGTTATAGTATGCAGAAATGTCAAAATCAAGAAACTGCTCTTGAGCAGTTGACTAACTAACTGAATTATATACTGAAATTGATATCAAAAAACTCGTTGCTTTAAACAAGTGCTTTAAGCACTTTTTGAATTATGTAAGTAGTATTTATTTTCATATTTTTTGTATTAATGTGATTAAACTAGTATTTTCAATTGTAAGAATTGTGCCTAAATGCTGCATCTTTATAAATTGATAGTAAGAAACTAATTATTCTAATTCTATTAAATTGCCAATATTAATCAAATTGAAAAACTGGGTACTTTTAGGACGAACGTACAAATTAGTTTAAATCCATTAAAAGATTTTAATCCCTATTGAAAGATTGTATTATTAAATTCATTGTTTTCCATTTTTCCATGCTTCATGTTACGATTCCTAAAATGTAAGTAAACTAAAGGTTGCTGTCTTCATACTGTATACAGGCAACCAAGCGATAACGGTAATTCAGTGGTCTTCCGCTATGGTGGTGTTACTTTAATATTTTTTAAATTACTAAATTTCAATCCCGTCTACTTTGTTGACACAGTCGGACACATGACTCACTAAATTTTTTGCTTATTGAGAAAGCGAAGGAGTTTTATATTTTCCATACTTTATTTGTAATAATCATTTTTAGTATATATTTTTCGTCATTTTATATATTTTTCTAACATTTAGAGTTGAGCGAAAACTAGCGTAGAATTTATTCCTATCCAATCGATTTCAGGCACTCAGAAAGAAACGTCGGAGACCCATTTGTCTATATATGCAGACCATCAGTTTCTGAGATATCGATTCGAAATTTTTACCACATCGTTTTTCTACCAAGCAGCTTATTTGTCGGAATCTTCAATATCAGACCACTATTGGACATAGCCGCCATACTAATACATCATGACTAAGTCCTACATATGTATGTACCTTCGTATTTGAGCTTTCAATACAAATTATAATTTTATTTGAGATAAATAAGTTGAAAATAATGTTAAACCGTGTGGTAAAACGTTTTCTGTTGGATGTAAATCATTGGCCGGTTACTTTTCAGATAAAATTATTTATAGGTATAGTGGTTATAAGAAATGCACCTGTGAAGGTAGTGCACAATTGCGTAATATCCGTCTTTGTGTCATTTCGCCAGAAACAAGATCCTAATTTTAAAAGTTGTATAATGCATCAGAAAAAATGGATTGCTGATTGATTGTGCTGGAAAATGAATACATAGGCTTATGCTTTGTATATGTGTTCTATGTATGAAAAAGGTTCTACTATTCCGTTCACAGTTTGGTGATCTGGTAAGACGTTAATAAGAAATTGAAAATGCACTTCTGTTTAAAGTTGTTAAAACTACGGTGCACCACAATCACTGGAAAAGTAGGATCATAAGGATAGGTAGGATGTATGGGCACTACATATTTTTGTTGTGAAGAATTACGAGTTTACAATATTGATGTATATTGATATAATTATTATTGAATTGTAAACACTATTTACATAAGAAGAGAATGTGAATATTTTAGTTTGTTTTTATTCATTTTATAATTCGACCAACCGCCGTACATAACAGAAAGCAACTCTGTTTATCTGTTAGGTTAATTTAAATACTTCTCAATATACACATATACCTTTATATATATTTTAAAATAAAACATATGTATGTGCAGCCACTTAAATAAGTGTAATTAAACGTATTTGTGTTCATGAACTAAAACGTGATACTTAACTTTATTATATGTGTTTTTCACACAGTTTTTTTTAGTGATTGGCGGTGTTTATCATCATGGCGTTTATGTGCGTTAAAATGTCTTAAAATATAAATTTATTTGTAGTATTCATTTAATATGATTTTCTATTCCATAGGGTTATTGCAATTTACTAAGTTTCATTCTCATAATATATTTTATAATTGTTATAAATGTTTCCATAAACTTAATTTCATTATACATGGTTAATTTTATCTATTATATTTGTGCACTTCGTAACTTTATAATTCAATATGTGCAATTATGTTTTTAATGACTTAATTCAAACAGAGTGTTGAAAAATATTTTTACAATTTTTTTAAAATAATACTCAAAGTTTTTATCTGAAAATACTGAAATTGCTTATTTAATTTTTGAAAGTGAGCTCATAACAATACTTTGCTGTCTAAGCAAGTAGAGTACATCTGCAGCGCTTGAAATAAAATACAATTTCAAACTTGACTGAGTACAAAGTAAGAAATTCCATTTATTGTATGTTAGTTGTCAAGACAGTTTTTTCAGTTCTTTGCAGTTGCATTGTTTAAAGTAATATAAACTAGGTTTATCGACCAGTTAAGAAAAGGTAGCTCGGGGCCATCGACTTGATAAATATTTGCATATAACTAGGAAATTTGTAATCCGACGCTTAAAAATTTATTGCATAAAGAATTGTATGAGAGAATGTACGATATATTTCAGCATAGGGTAGTCATTTTTAATTCTGCATGCAATTTACTCATACATGCATAAGCACGTATGTATGTATATATATGTATGTTATGTAGCTTTAGTATTCAATGTAATCGGTGGTGTGGTGTTTTAGGAGTTGTACCTACGTTACGCATGCGTCCCATTGTACCGACATTTACCACGCCTCCGCTCATGGCAACTGTACCGCTTGCATTTTCGATGGCGCTACTCCCACCACCTTGGATTTGCATGTGTGTACGTATTTGCAGTTGATATTGTTGGTGTGGGTAGTGCAAATGTTGTTGGTTGTTTTGCTGAGCTGACTGAATGTGATTTAGCTGTTGTTGTGGTGAATGTTTGATGTCATTACAATCACAAAATTGTGGTGGTGGCGCTAGCACTATATTTTCGGCACTAATGGGTACAGATAGAATGGTTCGGCCACTACTAGATGGTATGGCGGCATTTAAAATCGGTTTGTTGCTGTTACTATTATCGCCAGTGGAGTTCAACTCGTAGTGGTCGCTGTCCGATTCAATGGGTGGTGGCAACTGCATTAAAGAGACAGCTGCACTGCGGCTAGCACGTTGCATAGCAATGGCCGCTGCCTGTTTTCGGGTCAGTGAATTGTGACGCTGGAATCCCTTCGCAGGTGGTGACGGACTCAAATCACCTTCGTCTTCAGAACGTTGTTCATGCTCTGATTCATATTTTGCATCTTTTCCTTCGTGTTGCGATTTTTTGTGCAGCTGTTGTTGTTGTTTGGTAACAATGGCAGCCGTATTTGTACCTGTAACACCAGCGGCTGCTGTTTTTGCTTTCAGTATTTGTTGTAAATGCTGTTGATGCAATTGTTGCTGATGATGATGATGCTGTTGTTGCTGCTGCTGCTGTTGTTGCAAAAATATATGTTGCTGTGTGGCGAGCAGTTTCTGATTTGGATGCAAATGTTGTTGCGGTATATTTACAGGCAAAATTGATGACTGCTGCTGCATAGTTTGACTTGAAAGAAGCTGTGGTTGTACATGCCCCACCCGACCACTGACGCTTTGATGACTTTTATTCGCACTCATTTGTTGACTTTGTATTACTAATGATTTAACTTTTGTTGCCGATATATGTTGTTGCTGTTGTTGTATTGCAGGAGCATGCTGCTGTTGCACCATTTGTTTAACCGTCACTGTAGTAGCCGTTGCTTTAGCTTCAAACACAGCAGCAGTGTTGGCAACGTTGAGTGTTGGAATTTTCGACGCGGTTGAAATTTCTGCTATGGGAGTATCTTCAGTTTTTTCTTTCAACGTTGTTGCTACAGATGTTGAAAATACTTCCACTTCGGCAGCACTGGACGATGGTAATGTTAAAGAGCTCTTTGTCTTACAAATTACACTAATATTTGATGTTGAATTAGTAGCAATGTCTTCTCCGACTATATTCGAATATGTAATTGTTACTTTTCCTGGTTTGGACCCTAGAGTTTCTTCATTTTTATTAGCTTTAGGGTCTTCAATAATTGTAACATTCGGTTTTTTCTTAATCGTATCAGTAGTTCTGGTAGTATTTCCTTTCACATTTGCGCCAGCGACTTCTTGGTCACTACTTACACCTGACGAGCTATTATCACCTTCCTCACCGATCACTTCATTAACCGGCTGATCATTGTTTTTATTATTATTTTTCTGATCCTCGGCAGTTATTCCAGCTGATTGGTTTTGTCCCGGAGCACCAGCTTCACTTACAGCTACAGGTCTTTGAGGATTTTCGCTTTTCAGAAAACCGTTTGGTGATGATTTTGATTGTTTTAAGTTGCTGCGAACGCGTTGAATCTCATCAACGGATAACGAGTGCGAAATTGAAGTAGATCCAGTGCTACTCCCGCTGAAAAAAGAATTAATAATGAAAAGAAGCAACATTATCAATTTTTAAAACAAGTATGACACGTTTAATGTTTGTTATTTTGTGGCTTACCTTGCTTGACTATTTCCACTAGTTTCAGCAATGTCTACAAGTGTAATTTTTTCGTTTAGTTTAGTATTTCTAGCGACTAAAATAGAATTCTCATCCTCATCGTCCGACTCACTAAAACTATAATCTGGCTCTGGTATTGGAGGTGCGTGACCTGCTCCAATATTGTTATTGTTATTTGTGGTGCAGATTTCAGAGTTGCCATTCTGTTGACCTGCATCATAATGTGTTTTCTCTAGTAGTTGGGGCTGCTGCAACATTACCTGACTAGTTGTTGGTTGTGCATATTGACTACTAGACTTTTGTGCTTGTGTGGAAGAATTTGATCCTGCCTGTGGCGAAGAAGTTACTTGTGTATTCGGGGCCAGAGATTGGTGCTGTTGCTGTTGGTCATTTTGAGATTGTCGGTTCTATAAGTAATGGAACGTATTATAAACTTTTGCTGGTAAAATTAATTTTTTTTTTTTTACACACCTCTTGGGATTGTCGTAACTTCCATGCCATTACATTTCGTAACTCCTGTGGCGAGGCATATATTTTAGCATTTGTTGAGGGATTGAAACTCGATTGAATACCATCAATGGCTGCCGAAGTGACGGCATCATTTTCGGCACGCTTCTTTAACTTTTGCTGCAACGATAACGTTGACTCATACTCCGATGTGCTGCGAGTCTCCACTTTAATAACTTGCCCAATCGGTGGTGGAGGTGGTGGGTGTGTAGGCGGGGGTAAAACATTTAAACGTTGCAAAGAAGAATGAAGAGTGGCAACATCATCTTGCGAGTGGTGTCCTTTGTTTGCTGCTGCCCAAATAGTCGAGACTGATCCATTTAAATGCGTATTTAAATCTGGAGTTGAATGGAAGCGTTTCAAGTCATGACCATTGGATCCGCCTACCGACGGTATGGGGCACGGTTTACAACGCATAGTTCCATTTTTAATTTTTGTCTTTCGTTTCATTTCAGCAACACTACCGTAGACTAAAGGCGCCTTCATCGGCGAATTGGTATTTGGCGGTGGTGTAGCAGGTCCACTGTCTGTACCAGACTGAAATCGAGATGTGGTCATCATTGTGGAGTAGCTGTTTGAACTATCCATTGATTCACCCTGTTGACGTTGGAAAAGTTCTTCCAGTTCTGCAGCAGTTATGCGGCTGGATGTTGGTCTCGCCTTTATACTAGCGGTACGTAACTGCACTGGCGTTCCTGGATGAGTTGGTGTGGGTGTGATTATTGATTCGACAGATGAAGATTTAGTGTGTGGTACGTCGCCGTCATCCTTTTCCCCTCCATTTTCCAAACCTGCCACCATTGATTTCGCTCTTGCTCGTCCAACGCTTAGCGTTGTTTTTGGGTCTCGGCGTGGCGGTATCGGTGCTGGCATTCGACTAACTACGCTACTTCCAGCACTGATGCTACCAGCTGTAGTGCCAGGACCCAGTGACATTTTTCGCGGTAAAGTTGCACATTGGCGATGCGATGCTTGTGGTGTGTTCGGTCCGCTTGATAACTGATGAATGCTAGGTAAGAATTGTGCTCCAGCTTGCATTTGGTTAGGGAATTGAGGGGAAATAACAGTCATAGATACAAGCGCCCCAGCGGAACGTATCATTTCTACGACTTTCTCATGGGAAGCTGCCCGAACATCTTCATTGCCGATGGCCAGGAGAAAATCTCCAGGACGTAAACCTGCCATGTCTGCCACACCTCCTGGATCCACATCGTCTAAGTATTGTAGCGCTGGAAACCGTTCTGTTGGTTTTAATTGCATTAGTGGTGAGGAAGCTTTAGCTCCTCGTAATATGAAACCAAAGCCACGTTTTGCTCTGTGTAGAATAATTGTTCGCGGTTCATTTAAACCTCTGGAATTGGTTAGTAGAGGAATTGAATAGCTTAAAAATGCAATATTATACCATAAAAAATATATATCCAAAGAGTAAAGTCAAATAAATACATTATCTAGCAAAGAACCCAATCACTCGATAACGTAATCGTAACATTGTATAAGTAGTATTTTTCCAACAGTACAAATTATAAAATACCAATATACTATATACTTACGCCTTTTTCAATCGAGGAGCCGTAGCGCTGCTGAATTGACTAACTAAATGTAAAGTGTTGTGGTATCCGGCATTCATCACTGAGTCGGATCCGTTGCTATTTAATGACATAGAAGGTGAGTGCTGCGTATGGCCTGGCGCAATAATGTTGAGTGAAAGCGTATCAACACTGTTATTAGCCGCATTAGTAGTTGCATTACCGCTGATACTGAGCTGAGGTGACCTTTGGGGGTTCGCTACGTTATTCACTGAACCTCCGGTTGAAGCGTGTGGTAGATAAGGGGAATGGCAGCTGGTGTTATTGGTATTGCTACTAATAATAGGGATTGCGGCTGTGTTCTTTTGGCGTAAGCTCACTTCCTGTACACAATCGACGGGAAAAAAACCGGATTGATTTGAGCCACGTATGTATCCTTCCAGGAGACCACAATCAGTGGATCCCACCACCTCAATAACATCTCCTGTCTGCAACGAAATATGGCCTGGTGCATTACCAGAGTATGGTTCCATGCACACCACGGTGGTGCTGGGATGTCCGATTGAGCATGCAGCAGAATCTGAATTGGTACCAACACCAGATGAATCGCTGATTAAATCACTAGTGTCACCAAGTGATTTGTCTAAATATGGGCAAAAAAATAAAAAATTAGTAGTATGAGAAACATAATTCTTTCTTTGTAGATCACTTCTGAATGTTTTAACATTAACAATCATATTAAGTTTAGCGCCCTGGTACGCTATTGCATATTTATGTTAATTCTAAATTTTTCGTAGTTTTCTTTCTTTCCCCCTAAAACTTATTATTAACAAAAATAAAGAATGTCTTTATTGTCCGAATGCCATAAACATTAACAAATATCCCGATGTTATGATAACTACTCCTGCTGTTATACTAAATTGCTTACATGCAACTCTCCGTTGCATGATAATGGTACCTGACATCGTAATAATAGATAAAAAAGCATGCCCATGCTATTGAAATATTACAATATGAAAGAAGAAGTTCAAACATATCAAAAAAATTAAGAAAAAATATATCTATATCCTTAATATGCATGAGTGTTCAAGAATACTTACGTGAGTACATGTTAGATAAACGTTGTGCTCATTGTTATACTAATTAGAATAATTATTACTTTGTAAATGATTTCTTTCTTTTCCGCCATATTTTTTTCTATTAGTGGTAGTTATACTTATGCTCGACTTTCTATTGCATATGTAAATGGGATTGCTGATACACATTAAAAACAATCTAAGTTGGATAACATACATATGAGTTTTTTATTCTTGTGCATAATATTGCGAAAGTATTTACATAATAACAATGTCATACTTTTAAAACTTCCGACTTTCTTTCTCAGCGAAATTATGCTCTCACCAAAATTCATCATCCGTTCGGAAGTCACTTAAAATTTTTGAAATCACACGACTAGTCGGACAATATCATTACGGAGACCAACTATTCAGCAAAGACATAAAATCTAAATACCATCTGATCAAAATTGACTCGGACTGGTCCATTTCACCTTCGCGCGGAAGCGGAATAGATATTTTTTTCTTCTCTTGGTATAACTTTTTTATGTTGGTGTGAAGAAGAGATCAATTTTGTTAATTAGAGCGAGCTTACCTGGCGAATTTTAAAATAGAAAACAATTAACAACGAGGTTGTTTGAAATATTGTGTTTCTGAGGAATAATGTGGAATCTACGGAAGCGTCTACCTCGATGGCAGTTAAATGTTTTGGGCATGAAGCATGTCAATGCTAGACTGATACCAAAAGACCTAAATTTTTTGCAAAAAAGACGTTGAGTAGATGTCGCAATAAAGATGCTTAGCAGCGTAGCTGAGAACCGCATATTCAGCGTTCCAAAAATGAACCAAAACCGAAAAAACCATTAAAATTACTGAATATCATCCCAGCCGTTGTTTGGAACAAGTGTATGGGACGTTGGATTAAGTATTGGAATGCTTGTATTACTTAAAGTTCATAAATAAGTAGTGCAATATAAGTAATTGTAATGTATTTTCATAAACAGACCATTTTAATAATTAATCTTACAGGGGAAGTTTCCTCTAATTGCAATTGCATGCAGCATAGTTTGAGAGCTAAACGGAAAACTAACTAAATACTTAATAAAATTACAAATTATGTTTGAATCTTTGGTCATTATCGTTCTTTTGGTTTGGTGTTTTTCAAACTAAATAAAAAATGGGAATTGAAAACAAAAATCATCCATATGGATATCTAACTTTACATAAAAAATGTACAATGATGATCAAAAATCGATCTCATTGAATACTAAAGCCCTCCCAAATTGTGAGGGAACGAGGAGAAGAATTCTATATACAAGATTCAAAGCATTTTTCTCTTGCCACAACAAATCGTCGAAAAACGTATGTATACATATACTATTTTACATAGTATGTACATTTTAGTTATATGTATATTTTTTTATTTTGTTTTTTATTATTTGTGTATAATTAAATTAAAGCAAGTCAGACGGATTCCCTTAAAAACTAATGACTTTTGTAAGAATAGAAAATGTTTAAAATACTAACAAAAAGTGTATTCCTTATTAAAAAAGTGAATTTTATTACTGTGATATTGGGCCTATGAGGTATGATTTTTCTTCACATCTAGATGACTACATATACATACATATATGCATATCACATAATTAAATGTGCAAATGTACTTATGTAATTGATATGTAGAAAATAATGAAAAATATAAAGCAAGAAAATAAAGTTATGACGAAACAATAAAAAATAAAGTTTAGAAAATAATATTCAATACCTGTTACAATGCTGATGTCATCTTCATGTGAGCGATGTCCTGACGATCCTTCGGAGAGACTTGAACTAGCCGAGCTATAAGGAATATGCTCGGATGGACAAGGTGACGGTGGTCCATTATGAAAACATGTGCTGTTCCGTGGCAACGTGCCCATCAGGCTGCCAGCGCAACTACTTTGGCAGCTGCCACCTGGCCAGCCCACAGCTGACCGACGTTTTGGATTATACCGAGGTTGTCCGCGAAATGGAACTGAGGAATGTGGTGGGAGTTATTTACTTCTTGTTATGTTTTTTCACATACTATTATGCACGTAGTTACATTTTAGGTCCTTTACTAATTTCTTTTCACACTGTATTCTGCTTATATGTAAATACTTATTAATTATAAATTGTAAGCCATTAACTAAGCAAGTAAGAAATGTCTAATGTCGGTTGTAAACGAAAATTTAACATTCGCGCGATTTGCAAGGATCAATGCCGGGCAAAAACCTTCAGGTTTCCCAACAACGTATATAAAATAAGTAAGGAATGGCTAAGTCAGGGTGTAACCGAACATTTCATACTCTTGCAACTTGCTAGGATCAAAGCCAGGAAAATAGGTTAAGTTTTCACCCGAGTTTATCTGTTTTAGGCACAAAGATGTACCGTTATTAGAAAATACGCCCTCACAGTTTCATTCAGATAATTCACATGTTGGCCGATATATGCGATATAAAGTCAACTGGAAGTGCACGAATTATTCTGTTAGGTATGTGGTGGCTAAAGAAAATAATGATCAAATTCAACCCTTTTTCACCATAAAGACATACTATTATTAAAAGAGGCTTTTTCTATAATTGATCTCACAGATTGACCGATATTGTCAATAAAAAGTTCGCAATAGGAATTTTGATACACATTTTCGCTATCTGAGCACTCGAAAAGTTTTGGTCCGATTTGGACACTTTTTGGGTATAAGTTACCGCTTGCACAGACCGGCAGACGGACGGCCAGACAGTCACCCGGATTTCAACTCGTCCAATCATCCCGAACAACCGTTAGGTGAACAATACTATTATACTCGTAGCTACATGCAACAAGTGCATCAAAATGTTGCGAAAGAAGTCAACATTCATTGTTACTCGAAACCATTACTTTGGGTAGTTAAAAAGTCTTTTCGTGTTTCTAATCAAAGTTTAACCTATTTTTTTATATTTATAATAACACTGTGGAACATTTTTGGGATTATTGTCTGGGGGGTGAGAAATTCCAAGTCAGGGTGATGGTACTAGGTCAGTATAGTAAAACCCTCAAAGGGTTTGGCGTTCGTATGTGTCAGTTTTTTTGTATGACCTTTTAAATTTTTTCCTTATCTTGAGCATTTTTTTTTTTTTGCCAAAATGTTACAACTAAGCGAAAAAACATCAAGATAAGGAAAAAATTTAAAAGGTCATAAAGAAAAACTGACACATACGAACGCCAAACCCTTTGAGGGTTTTACTATTACATCACCCTGACTTGGAATTTCTCACCCCCCAGATTAGCTGTTGTACTGTGTAATAAGTAAATAAACAAATATGTACCATTTTGGTCGAATACTTTTTGCCATTTTTCCGTAGACACATTATTCCATCAGTCTAAATCGAAATTTCGAAATTTCCAGAAGGGAAGCGAGCGAACCAGTGCTACACGAACTGACACAGCATCGTCTCCGTAAATTTCATAAATTTAATTGGTGGCTTCCCTTTTTATACACAAATTTAAAAATATAGCGAATTTCTTCATCATATTCATTCATTTTTGAATAACCGTAACTTTTTTTCAACTTCTCCGATTTTTTTTGGTTAAATGAAGCTTAAAATCTCATCTTTCCAACACTATATCGTATGGCGTAATGGCATTGGTAGTACTGGAGATATACAAATACGAAAAGACTTTTTCCACCACCCAATATATGAGAGTTGGAGTAAATCGACATTTTCGACATTAAAGTATATTATAGTCAATATTACAAGTATATGATTGCTTAATTTTGTTAAAAGGGCTTACACATTGGCCGATATATATGGTAAAAAGTCAACCGGATGTTTGAAATTCATATTTAGACGACTGCAGACATTATCTTAGTTTCATTGTTATATCTTAGAGATTGTCGCTATTTTCATTATTTGACGGTTTTATAAGTTGTGATTCGATTTTGACAATTTTTAGACGTGAAATGCCTTATGACGCGCTTCTGCACTGGCTTGGTTGTGAAATTTAAGGCTTTAGGTGTATTTATTTAGTGAGTTGTCATGCATTTAATAGCTTTCAACATAACCTTTATATGGTGGGAGTGACTACAATACTATTTCACCAATTTTAACTCTGAGGAGATGTCAAAAGGATTCGTCCTCGATTCGGTTGATATAGGTTTTCGCTTAATGGCAGTTGGTGGTCGTGGCAATGTACCGATTATGCCAATCTGTAATACCAACCTCATCATTCACCTTATTATTTTGGTACTTATAACCAAATATAAACAATCGTTATGCGAACAAAATTGTACTCTGTATAAACATGTTGAGAGAGTATAAAAGTACAAAACATAAAAAAAGGTAAAACAGGTAGAGAACAGAAAATATCTTTATTAGTTGTCCCAAATTCATTGTTTATTAGAAAACTCCTTTTGACCGCATAAATGAGTGTGAGGTTTTTTGGTATTGCTTATTGTGTCGGTCACCTTCCGCCATCTTTGTATGAGGTCAATTCCAGAAAAATTAAACTAAACCAGCTTGAAAATGTTACATTTGAAAGAACAATTTAGTTTTTCGAAAATATGGATATTATGATAACGCAAACATTAAAACCAAAAATTAATTTAATTTTATTTGCCTAAAAAAATGTTGCATCTAAAAATCTAATCCAATTAAATATTATGTGATTGGTTGTTTTAAATTCAGGAAATATTGATATTTTAAATAAATCCAATGAAGAATAATTTCTAATTTTAAAATTTTCCTTTATAAGTTATAAAAAAACCTCTCCAGTAAAATTTGATTTGTGTAGATATGATAACTTCGTAAAAAGTGGACCATATGTATTAAAACCATGTATTTACCAACAAATATTAAAAACTTTTTAAAACGAAAAGAGTGATATTTTTTTAATATAACAAATGATACTATTTATAGGTATTTAGGGAATAATAACAGTATAAACATAAAAATGTATAATGTTGCGTGCAAGTTTAGAGTCAACATAGAATTCTGTCGAGAAATAAATTACTTAAAACATGATGGATGAAGCTATTAATGGTATTTATTACATCTTTATTACATAGACGTTTTACCGTTTGTAGTGGACGCCTAAACGATGTCTGACTATGATAGACGGTATACATTTAAACTACCTACGAACGGCTGACGGATTTTATAAGAATCTCCGCTTTAACTTCGTTATTTTCTAATAGGTTGCTTTAATTAAATTTTTTTTCCTTTTTCATATGCTTATCATAGCTTGAAGAGAACCGATTCTAGAACCGAGCTTAGGTCTTGCTAAGCGCTCTCCAAACTCTTGAGTTTCATATGTAAATTTAATGCTTATGTTATAATTTTATAGATATAAACGAATAATTCATAATTAAGGACAAATTTTAGAAAACTGTTATAAAAGGCGTAACTCTTTACACATATATAATAAAAACAAAAATCAGTGTGAAAGAAATTAAATATAAAGACATGTTTAATATATATATGTATATTAGGTACATGCAAATATGATGCTTGTAAATTGTACAGATTTTAAAATAATTAGAGTAAAGTGGATGATTGATATGGACATCGCAAGTAGGGTTATTTCTGGTAGTAGTGCATATTTTATTCTTTTTGCCTCGAAAATTATTGTGATAGAAAATGGATGTATGAATTTCAACACATTCCGACGTATGGTACTTGTGTACTTGTGCATTTTCATGCAATATTTTATCATGGGAGAAAACAATTTAATAAGCGAATATAACTACGTACCATACATATGATTGTGATATGCACATATTTACATACGTATGTACCATTTTTTGTGTATGAAAGCCAACAAAAATGTTTAAAATAAATTCAGGTCATTACTCACCTACATCATCAGGTTTAAAATTCTGTATAATTTCGGCGAGGTCCATATTTCCGGCAATTACGGCAACCTTAATAGAAATATATATATAGAATTTTAATAAAGGATTTTACGTATTATTTCATTATTTGTTAGTAATCTGCTGTAAGTTCAGGTAAAAAGAAAGCTGCTGCTATTTGTAATATTTTTAACAATATTTAAAATAAGTACAGTCTTTAAAATATCTGTATAGATACACGCCAAAAATAACTCTAGAACTTTCGATATATGCATAACGTAATAGTTTGTTCAAATGGACATCCAAAATTCTGCATAAAAAATTACATTTCATTTGCATTGTTTAACTTTTCATACTTACTGCTGAAAAGAATATTTAGTGAAGTGCATAAAAACGATATATCTCGATTTATTTAAGTAATACAATGAAAATTCATGGATAAAAGAGAAGCATCTATTCAAAGAGGCTGGTATGTACATAATAGCTTTTGAAAACTAAAGACAGTGAAATCATTGAGGATTAAACGGATTCAATTTGTAACTTAGTTGATCATATAATTGACTTTTAAATTATTTTGAGATGGAAAGTTCTAGAGTTTTTTTTACCCATTTTAATTGCGTTTGTTGTTAACCTTATAAAGCAAAGATAGGAAAAATATGTACCTGATAGGGAGTTTGATTGGCATAATTGAGAGCAGACCGCTGTGCACCACGAAACAAAAGCATTCTTGCACAAGCCTCTTGATTGTTAACAGCGCATACATGCAATGGTGTGTTACCGGAAGCGTTACGGCCATCCATGTCCGCACCATAAAACAATAAATGTTCCAAATGGTGTACAAGACCATGCCGACAAGCCTACCATTATTCCATAGTTTTTATTTGTATACGTTCAAAATACGAACACAAATACGTATATTATTAATGTAGTTTAAGTTCAAGCCAGAAAAATAAGAATTAAATATAGTTTTGTTTTAAGGGGCTAGGGATTGTCAGAGGCACGAAAAAATTTTCAGTATTTTTTTTGCTATTAAATCGTGTTATTTTACAAAAGCTACTTGAAGTCACGAAAATTTCAAAAAAAAATTAAATTCCAAAGTTATAGTTTTTATACTCTCGCAACAAAGTTGCTAAAGAGAGTATTATAGTTTTGTTCACATAACGGTTGTTTGTAAGTCCTAAAACTAAACGAGTCAGATATAGGGTTATATACACCAAAGTGATCAGGGTGACGAGTAGAGTTGAAATCCGGGTGTCTGTCTGTCCGTCCGTCCGTGCAAGCTGTAACTTGAGTAAAAATTGAGATATCATGATGAAACTTGGAACACGTATTTCTTGGCTCCATAAGAAGGTTAATTTCGAAGATGGGCAAAATCGGCCCACTGCCACGCCCACAAAATGGCGGAAACCGAAAACCTATAAAGTGTCATAACTAAGCCATAAATAAAGATATTAAAGTGAAATTTGGTACAAAGGATTGCATTAGGAAGGGGCATATTTTGAGGTAATTTTTTTGGATAAGTGGGCGTGGCCCCGCCCCCTAAAAAGTTGTTTGTACATATCTCGGAAACTACTATAGCTATGTCAACCAAACTCTACAGAAACGTTTCCTTCAGGCATTTACATATACAGTTCAAAAATGGAAGAAATCGGATAATAACCACACCCACCTCCCATACAAAGGTTATGTTGAAAATCACTAAAAGTGCGTCAACCGACTAACAAAAAACGTCAGAAACACAAAATTTTACGGAAGAAATGGCAGAAGGAAGCTGCATCCAGGCTTTTTTTTTAAATTGAAAATGGGCGTGGCGTCGCCCACTTATGGACTAAAAACCATATCTCAGGAACTACTGCACCGATTTCAATGAAATTCGGTATCTTAACACTCTGATGACATGTACAAAATATGGGTGAAATCGGTTTACAACCACGCCTTCTTCCAATATAACGCTATTTTGAATTCCATCTGATGCCCTCTCTGTATTAATTTTACAGCAAAATAAAAAAGTATGTAAATGACGGGTAATGAAATCTCGATTATCACTTTATAATGCGAGAGTATAAAATGTTCGGTGACACCCGAACTTAGCCCTTCCTTACTTGTTTGTATTGACCCAGTTCCAAAAAAAGGTACTTGCGGTGACAACTATAAGTCCTTGGAGATTGATCTAAAATCAATCGGACAAAACAAATTAGTTTTATAAATAGATAAACGCGGGCCTGATCGAAGGATTTTTTTTTTCAAAAATTAACAAAATGGTGACCTCAGGAAATTTTTGTCTACATTTTTTGGAAAAAACAACAGTTAATTGTTCTTATAAAATGGAAATTTTTGAAAAACAAAAAATTGATCAGGCACGAGTTTATTATGTGTTCTAAAAGCTGTACAAATTTCAATAAAATCTACTGAGTTTTGAGAAAAACGCGTTTAAAGTTTTACACTAGCGCTTTGAAATGTCCAAGCTTTCTTTGTTATTTGTCGAATAACTCAAAAACCAATTATCGGATCAACGTGAAATTTTCAGAGAATATTTTTAAGATATTACACTTAACGAAAATGCAAAAAAAAAAATAATTTTTGGAAAATTCTGACTACCCCTAGCCCCTTAAGTAAAAGCATTTAAAGATGTTATTAATTTGTATATAATAACATAAGTATATATATAATAACAAAATAGTCAATAAGTCCTGAAATTATAATAATCTACACCATCACCACTTAATAATTGAATGGTATTTCAGCGATGTTCAAAATAAGTAAAATATATTTACAGGAAAGCTAAATATAGGATAGTTTTGTAATTTAATTTAGAATAACAAAGAAAGCTACATTTTGATATGATTCAGTCAAAGTGTTTTGTTTTGGAGCCCGTAAGTTTATGTGTTGAAATTTAGTGCTTTAGTGTAAGTCAAGCCGGTCTTCGTCCTTATCACAATTACATTCGAAATCCTTCTTTGAACTGTTCTTGGAGAACCAGAGGCAAGAGTTTAGCCCGAGATAAAAGTTTCTTTAAGTGGAAAGTGTTTGTTATACTTTTTTGTGTTTCATTTTACATTAACAAAATATTATTTAGTTACAATATTTTACCAGAACCCGATATGTATGGTACATTATTTGTAGATAAATTTTAATTTACGGCTTAAAAACTTAATAATAAGATACTAACCTGATGAACCTCGTTCCAACCTTGAGTGTCTTGTATACCTAATGTGGCGTGATCATGCAGCAAGCTCTCTGTTACCTTTGGATCACACTTACGGGCTATAGATAAATAGAGAGGTGTTATACCTCGCCCATCCTTGTAATTAGGTGATGCACCTAATTCTAGTAGGGTTCTTATAGAACAAAAAAAATTTCATTTTACCTATATTGAATGAAAATAAATATGTTCTGTGAACTTACGTTACAGCTTCCAGTGAGTCCTTTTCAACGGCTTTATGTAGAGCTGTAGTACCGTCTTTGGTGCGATAGTCAAGTAAAGCACCGCCATTAACTAATGCTATCAGTAATTTATTTGGTTTTTTAGCTCCAGTGGCAACAGTTAGTGGGGTCTCTCCACTTTCTGGGCAATGAAAATTCGGATCTAAGCCTTTGGAACACATTTTTGCAATCTTGTCTACATGTCCAGCATGTATGCATTCAAGAAATCGTCGTAAGTTTGCGCGAGTGTGTAATGCCTTCAATTGTCTTTCATCCAAATTCAGCATTTTGTAAACACGTCTCTTATATTTAAGCTAGCAATAGTATACGAAAGACATGCAATTCAAATATTGTACTTGAATATGTTGGAGAACTTTAAATCACCTCTAAATAGCCGACAGGTCCATTAAACGGATAATCACCTAAACGCCGCTCTTCATCAAGAAATTTCCCGGCTTTGCCATTTGAAGGTGGACTGAAAAGTCCATAATTAAAACTCTCCTTAAGTTCCTGTGTGCAAATGGTAAAAGATATGTATGTATAGTAAAAAGTATTTAAAATTTTATATAAACTTAACAAATACATTTCTTAGTTTGTAATTTAATGACAGTTGAGCAACACAAGTTGGTTTTAGCATGCAAAATAATGAACATTCAACACCAACCTTAAACCAAAAGGCCACCTATGGAATTTTTAGCGAAAAATATAATATGGAAAGTTAATCCAGTGTTGTATATTAATATATGTATGTTGTTGTAGTGCGATCATTTCGTGAGGCGGACGTTCATACGTCAGTAGTTGTGTTGCGAGACCACTCATTGCACAAATGTATGTAGGTATATTATAAGTATTTGTGTACGTTGATTAGTATTTATTTGGCAATGAAAACATATTGATAAAAATCATAATAAGAAGAGAAAGGCAAAGTTCACATAAATTAAAGAAGCAAAATTCGAACTATCTCAAGTCAAGAACATATCCATTATGAAAAATAATTCCCGATTTAGATTTATTTTAAATCTGCTTTCAGTAAATTTCAATAAAGATTTGTATTTATATCTTGGATTTGTACTTGAGTTGAGTGTGCAGAACATTTGAAGCTGAAAAATATGTTTGGCAATAATACAAAGCAGTAGTTACTTAATTTTTATATTGATTGTACTAGATGTACTTATATACATTCATTTACTATAGTATTTTTTTAATACTAATTCATTTATTGAATTGGAAAAATGTAGTCTTAATAAATTAAAAAAATGGCCTTCTGAAATATTTTATTATATTTTGGAAAAGACCACTTTCTTTTGCCAACACATTCAAATGAATACGGAAATTTTTGTATATATGTAAATTTAATAAAAAATGCATACATATTTCGGGTTAAAAAGTAGCTTTCTAATTATTTTATACGACTTTAAGGACTTACCTTTGGTAATGAGGAGAGCACCTGCTGTTTTACATCCCAAACTAAACGATCTGACGGAAACTGGAGACATTTAAAGACGTTTAGTTCGGGCACATGAACCCGCACCAGTAGCCACCCATCTCGAGGCTCTGGTGGTGGTTCATCGTCAAACCCCGGCCCTGGACCGGAGTCCATATTGGCCGGGTTTTGTTTGACTTTTGGTGTGGGTGGGTGATAGGCGGTAATTTTGAATATAGTTTAAGCAACTTTTTAAAAGAAGTAAAAATATCAAATTGTGGATTTGGCTTTTATACTGTTTTGTTAATATATTGAAACATTTGTTTCTTATGATTATTATTAAAATAGATATTTCGTTGTTGCGGCCTTTTCATTCACAATGGATTGAAGGATCTGAAAGATAAAAATATGTTGTTAAATATTGTGGATTTATTAACTTAAAGGTGAAAAATATATAAATTATTTTATTTTAATGGTATTTAAATTAATTAGTAACATACTTATTTACATAGTTCTAAATAGAAGAACTTATTCTATAACTAGGTTTTGCTAAAATAACGTGTGATTAAAGTTGAAATTAGCTAATAAAACAGAGAGGACATTTTGTAGAGATATGCCGCCGAATTGTCATGCAATTGCTAATATTTTTATAAATCAAGGTTATAGTTATCTTTGCGTTTTCACTGGTAATTCGTCCACTTTAATCAAGCTTTTTAAAATTCTTATCATTATTAAATTTGTTCTTTATAACATCTTAAAATTACCTGTTGAATTTCTACCATCATTTTTGTTTTTGACATTTTTTTAATATGTATATATAAACCAGAGATGTACATAATATGGTTTATCTGAAATAAATATAACGTATAACTTTGAGTGGCAATACGTTTATACTATATATAGTATGTATTTTTATTATAGTATGTATTTACAATGTTTTCGAGTATTTACATATGTACTCGTATGTATTAACTAACTTCCCCATTTGCATGGATCTATTTTCATGGTGTTCATTTAATGCAATATATGCACTTTTAAATCCCAATTAGGCGATTAAACATAGTAATTTGAAATTTGGAATTTTTTCAATAAAAATAAAAGCTTGAAGAGCCAACTTTATGAATATGTGATGGTTATTTTTGAGATATGAAAATTAGTTGGTGAAATTTTAGTTTGAATGAAAAAACGAAAATTCCTATGTTAAATGTATGGGAACCTAAAAAAAAAAATAGCGAACCCTTAGAGTTAAGAGAGAGAATTTTTTGTTTGTCAATCGCTAACATTTGATTTGATCCGGCAAATATCAAAGATATGGTCGTATTTGCTAAAAAAAATTTTAAACGTCTTTTTCCATACCACAGCCGTCTGCTGCAACATCAGAAAAGAAATGAAGAAAATACATACTGTTAAAGACGTTGGCACAGCATCGAAAAGTGCCGTATAGTAGATTGAAAACGAGGTTTGCGCGTATACAAAGGTCTTTAACTTTGTAAGTGCATCCACTCGTTAATGGAGTGGCACAGATTCGACCTTAAAGTAAAAGCAGTACGAATTCCGAAATGAGTAATTTGTTTTTAAATGCTTGCCTTGTCAGTACTCGTTGATATGATACATATACATTTGCAATATATAGCACCTACTCAAGAGAAAATGGTTTATCGGTAAAAATCCGATTAGTGTTTTGATTTTTACAACATGTATTCTTTGATTGTAGAAAGGTGGTTTTTACGTCAAGTACTTCATGTTACAATTCAAAACGAGTTCTCTTAATGAAGATTAAATTCTGGGTTATACAAAATTAATAAATATATTAAATATGTTCGCCTTTTTGTATGGTTAGGTATTGAGGTCCGCACACCTCATTCACTGTGGTCTGATAAACTATTGTGTACAAAATTTCAAGTCCCCACGTTATTTGCATTACTGTACCACAATTATTTATGTGTATAATCAACACCAATTGAGTATTTTTTACGAGTCTGTGTTCATTTAAAATTGGCGCAAATGACGATAACATAAATATGAATACATCGGTATACATATGAATTCATATGTATGTTCACACATGTAAGGCTAAACAATTTAGTGATAATCAAATTTGCTTGATAATTTATTTCATTTGCACAACCACTTGCGAGTATTCATGTGCATATACATACATGTATGTAGATATTTGTACATGTGGTACATTCATAGAAATGTATATGCATGTGGAAAGCAGCCAATACGATTTTCTTATATATGTAAAAAATGGATTAGTTTAATTATGTTTTAACTACACTTCAAAATATAATAACACCATACCGTCTTTCTTTCAAATTTTTAGAAACGGGGTGCATATTAAAATGTGATACATGTTTGATGAAGCTTTACTATCTAACATTTCAACATTTCACAACATAGTAGGTTTGGGTTTTTGTCCTAAGTGCCCCTCTAGTATGTAAATTGGTATGAATAATATAGTACATATGTACCCTAGTGAAGCTTGGTGTTATTTCCTAAATTTCAATCAGTCGGCGGAAATAGTATATTAGGTTGTCAGTGTTTTGATATAATTTATGATTAGTTAATTTGTAAATGAACTATAATTCAAAATCATAAATATCTTAGTTATGTATGCATAGCGTTGATTTTTTAACTTTCTACACCCATTTGTATTGATGAGCATATACATACACAAAAGCATATGTAGATATCGTAAAATTTATAAATTGAAGCGCTTTCAAGAACTTAAATTAAATTAATATGCATAAAGCAAAAATAATTTTTTTTTAAATTTTAGTCATAAATACAAATAGAAGAAGCAGAAGTAGAGCAATTTCAAATGCGCAAAAGTTTAAACGCTTGAGCTCACGACGGATATAGTCCATAAAAGGATGTATGTATGTATGACAGCGATATCAAAAATAGTCAGTAGACATATACATACATACCTATATTGACTTCTATATCAAAACTCTGTCTTTCGTTTAATTGACTATTGACAGAATATGAAATGAAGAAACTCATAAATACTATATCTAATAAGATTAATAATAATTATTATTTCTAAAAAAAAATGTGTGGAAACATACGTAAAGTGATCATCTCAATTTCAACCTCATTCTCATTATGAATGTAGTAGTGGACGAAAGACAATGAGAACAACAAGGTCGTGATATTTATTCGTATTCTGTAACCACAGGCTTAAAAAAATATAATGTTATATAGACGATTGTATTACATACATATATATATCTGGTGTGTTGCTAATAATCCTTTGTCATGAGTTTCGGTATTCATATCCATACCAATACGGGCGTGCACGTGCTACAAAAACAAACCGTAATAACTTTTTTCTGAGTGAGCAAGGGACTTTCTTTTTTTTTGGCAGATTATTATTTAAATTTTTTAAAAATTAAAGCTTGGGAAACTAAAAAGAGGGATAGTGCTGCGGTACCGTGCTTTGCAGTGCGTCATAGAGAATTCAGATGGGATTTTGGCGGCACTCCCCGAGTAAATGGACTAATAATTTTTTTTCATTGAGTTATAAAATTAATAAGAAATAAAAAAAAATTTTCCCAAAAATAATCAAACTTTAACTGTTAATATCTTTTAAACGGTTGGGTTTACGAAAAAATCATGGGAGATCTTTTTTTAGGGCATTCAATTTCCTACAAAATCTAAGGAACAAGATATTTTTTCAAGTATATATTTATTTTTAAAAACAAAATGTTTTCTATAGGAATTGTGAAAAAAGTAATTTGGAATTCTTAATTCAAAATTGAAAAAAAAAAAATTATGACGACTGGAAACGTGAGCTAAGACCGTAAAAGCTTATGACAGCATTTTTTCGTAAGCAAAATCTTGTAGAAACACATGCACCTTGGTGTCATTTAAACCAGATGTATTTGGTATTGACAATAGAAAAGTCAACAAAGAACAACTTTTGAAAAGAGATTTTTTCAGCTTATTGACAAAGCTAGTGTATTTGTTTAGTTCAATAAATTGAAAATGGAAGTACATAGAGACAAATGTATGTATTGTAGTATTTTATGAGAGCAAAGTAACGTTGGAATGTAATTTGCTTTTCTCAATAAAAAATACATTAGTCATGTACCTGTGACCGATAGAGTAATAAAATGCTGAAATGTACACTTTTGGAACTCCAAATGTGTTTTAGTACATTCGGTTGTGCTTACTGTATAACTGTGCTCGGTGAAAAGAGGAACCAGTCACATCGTCCGGTATCTGGGCGAACAGATTAGAGTATGTGTGCGTGTCGCAATGAAGATCTGCTTGTTTCGTTTCTGCGTGCGGTCGTAATAAAAATAGAGAACAGAAACTACATACATATCATATTTGTAAATAAATTTTAGCAGTTGAATTTATTTTACTACCTGAATATGCATTTTTTTAACTATATATGCTATATACTATAGGGTATAAGGGACCCAAGACATTTCTTAAAGATTGTATATAACTATTCGTTTACATAATTCATCAACTTCCAAATCCGTGTATCTGAAGACTCCACTTTATTTATTCTTCTTAAAATTCTGTTTTTTTTTTGCTCCCGCAACAGTTTGCGCAGAGTATAAGAGTTTTGTTCACCTAACGGTTGTACATTTCACCTAAACCAAAACTAATCGAAATAGATAAGTATGTAGTTATATGTATACATATGTATGTATGTATGTACATATATGATCAGGCTAACGAGACGAGTTGAAATCCGGGTGACTGTCTGCCCATCTCTTTGTGCGTGCAAGCGATAACTTGAGTAAAAATTGAGATACAATATTTAGATGAAACTGGGTACATACATATGTTCTTTGGCACCCGAGGAGGGCTGGTATTGTAGAAGAGTGTAATCAAATCACTGCCACTTCCACAAAATGTCCTTAAATGAAAGCCTATTAAGTATCATAATTAAGTACTAAATTAAGAAAAAACTGTAATTTGGTATAGGAGATCGCAGTAGAGAGGGGAACTTGTGGGCCAAAAATTTTTTAAAAAGTTGGAACCCCGCTCTTTAAATGCTCAAATGTACATATGTATGTATGTACATAGGGGACTCCAATATTGTGGAGCTTCCGGCTGACTTTATACTTTTTAATAATGGGCAATGTATCTTCTTGCATGTGATTGTAAATAATGGATGCAATACTTTTAAATTAAAATTTCATACATAATACCGTAGATAGAAAAGATATGGTGATAATCTTTCTAGAGTATAAAATTTTCGGTTACACTCGAATTCAGACCTTTCTTACTTCTTAAATTGCTGTTTGTATGGAATCGGTCGTTTTTTGGTCACTAGCTTATACATATATATGAAAAAATAAAAGCTCTTTAGATGAAAACTCCTGCTTCATAGTAATGTATCGTCTTCAATATGAATTATAGGTAAAAACAGTATCCCAGTAATCAAGTTTTTAAAAGATTTTAGCGCACGTAACTAATCGTAAATACGCAACAGTAATAGAATAGTTTAAATTGATTTCACAGAGCCAAAAACGCGTATCAGTACTTATTTATTAATTCGTTAATAAATACAAGTATGTACATGTGCATAGATAAGTACAATACGTATATAATTCGGTTTATTCTGTTAGAATAAGCTGTGCTATCTTAACAGTATGTTGGTATCACAACTAGTAAAACAGACCTCGAAGTAAGAAATTGTTGCTTGACACGAAATCACCTTGGAAGTAGTAAATGTTTCACTGATATTTTCTTCCAAAGCTTTTCTACAATATCACAAACAACTGAATTCTTTTTATTACGTGACTTAATCACTTAATTAATTAATGGTCTATTATTATTACATATGTATATGAGTTTTTGTAAGAAAAGTCCTAAATAAGCACATATTTATGTTTATGAATAAAACATACATTACTAACTTTACGAAAACACGTTCATATACATACTTTGGCATCGTAAAATCAGATGTTCACAAATATAAGAGCGGGTCGATTTACGTGGTGCTAAAAAACGTGGAATATTCTACGGATTATTTTGAACAACTTTGGTAAAGAAACTATAGGTCTAAAGCCAACGATTTTTAAAGCAAAGTTCTTTGGGGATCATAAAAATGTGTTCGTCAGTATTTGAGATATCTGAATGAAATTTAAGACTTAGATCCGACAACTATATCACATATCTCGCATACCACCGCTTAATCAGATTTTTTAAACACCGTCTTAAAAATTGCACATTGGGAAAAAAATGATGAATCTCATATTCAACACTATTCTTCCTATTTGTAAGACTTAAAGGCGTGTGAAATATTTACAATAAAACTTTAGTAGTTTATGAATCCTGGCACCATTTAAGGAAAACCTCAAAATCTCCACCTTACAGTGACCCTCTGTATTAAGGAAGGGGTTTTTGTTTCAAGGTAAAAAAAAAAACTTTTAGGCGAATTTATTTCTTAAATATGGATTGAGTAATTTTATTCCGACCTTTTGTACATTACTGAGCACACTTTTGACAACACAAAAGTTGGTTATGGGCTAGAAAATGATTATATAAATAGTGCCTTCCTCTAATCTATAACGTTAGAGAATCAATCGAGAAATCATAAAGAAACATAATTATGTATTATGTGTTATTATGTATTAGCATTATAATTCAATTCTAGAATGAGAGTAGAATTGCGTTAGTCAAAACTGCCATTTCAGTTAAGAGTAATAAGTGTGCTGGTTAATTGTTTGGTGCCACACGAGACAAATGCTTAATTTCTGCCCGTAAAACTCCTTTGAACTGTGCCATATACTATACCCCACAATCTAAATTATAAAACTTTTGGTATACGATTGTTTACACCAAGTAGCAATTTTTTACTTAGCACTAGGTACACATTACAAACTTTTTCCCTGACAATTTCATCAGATGAAAACTAGCAAACGGTACCGCTTATTGCATATTGACTATTAGAAATAGAAAATGCAGTTTCGAATGTTCCCTATCTTACACAATATAGCCATGTAAAATTTGACATTTCTTAATAATTATAAATACGTTCTTAAACATTAAACATTAAACATTTTGTTACATTTTTGGCATTTTATATGATTAAATTTGCTACAACGCCGCTGCAATACTGCCAATAACTTAATGTTACGATTGGGATAGTGAAAAATAAGTGGGATGTAGGATACTGACCTTTTCAGACACACCTAAGTACATTATCCCAAATAGACGTTTATACACCAATGATACATATACATACATAGGTATATAATTACAATGTTATGTAGCTTAATATTAGCTTGTTGGTTTCCTTACCACTTTTATGTTATTGTATCCTTGGGCAATTTTAATGTCTAATGCGGAAGAGAATCACTGCATGTAAAATTGCAATGAACACGGTCTCAGTGGAAAGCCGATCGTTGGAGGCGAAAAATCGTTGATTCTGTTCGGTTCCTTGTGGGATGTGTGTATATTACATGCAGATACTTTCGTATTTTGCTTTTTTGAGCTTCGCTATCAAAATCCTCTCACTTGCCTGTATACATACATACATCACTTTAAGTTCACCATCTTATGAGAGCGGACGAAGCCACCCATCATAAGGAACAATTTGACACAAGGAGTCCGTAAACATACAAAATTTTAAATAGGAAAGGAGATAAATAATTAACGTGTGTGATACGAGAGAGGCACAATTGTCAGCGAGAAATATGTATATTTAGCTTACACCAACAAGCACTTCATTTTATTCGCTATGAGCTCACCAACGGTTATTGAAGAGCAAACAAATTTAGGATATACTGTATTGGTGTCGTTTTTTAGCTTGCTTTGACTTTTATTTCGTTGTTTCGATTTAGCAATTTTTGCTTCCGATGTGCATTTTTCACTTCACTTTTTATCAAATTTTGTCGAATTTAACGAGTATAAATATGCATGCGAATATATGTACTTATGTTCATAAATTTTAGAAACTTGTATGTGTATGTATTATTATGATTTTCACCTTTTTGTTTGACGTTAATAATGGCTTAAGGGGTTTCCACACTAAATAAATTGCTTCGCGAATTAGTTTGCCTTCTTCTAAATCAGAATGAACTCATATTTAGGCTTTTCGGTTCACTTGAAAATTGACGAGGTTCTCTACATGGTTTTTACTAAACTTTATGTCTGGCGTGGTTTTTCTAATACGAGCGACGCGGTATACTTATGCACTGGCACTTGCACTTCAAATAGTTCATAACATTTATATACATATGTATGTATGGTATACATATGAACGTATTCTGTAATTTGAACAATTTATTTTTCATACTTTTTGATATGGTATTCTTTTAGTTCTTAGTTTGATATCAGATCATTCATTATTAGAAGAGAATTTGAAGTTCTGTAAAAGAATAGAAAAACATAGGTAATTAAAAATTCATTGGAAATATTAAAAATTGTCTTCAAATTTTAATATTAAGGAGGCAAGTTCTATTTCGATAACCTGATCCAATTAGATACTAACTATATTAAATATTAGTGGCCTGTTATCGTTTTATAAAATCGTATCTCTCAATACCTAATGAAATATTTTTCAACATTAAAGGAAAACGTGATAAACGTTTCGTAATTAATAAGAAGGAAGTTGTAATGTAACGTGATGAAAAAACCGCCTATAAGCTAGAAAAGATTTGCTTAGAAACGAAGCGACAATTATGATTATAAAAATACTATTCCTATTATATTTTACCTCTTCTTGCCCTGGTTCAGCCATTTACTGATGGGTATTTCCATGGTCGAGAACGCGACAGTCGTACGCCTTTGAAGTGCATAAACCAAAAGTAAAAAAATTAACAAAAAAAATGTGTTGTTATTATTCGAAAGCTTTTCATTATCACTATGTATAGTACAAAATGTAGGAGCTTTCGATAATTTGTTTCCAATTCATTAGCAATAAACATGGGATCAAGAACGCGACAAAAAATAGAACTTGCTTTCGACTACATATAGAAAAATGCAAGATTCTGCGAAACGCAACAATATATTTTAGAATGATTAATTTAAACTAAAAAGGACTAAAAAGGGCTTCTTTTGATACATTTCTTGTTGATATATTTTCATCGGTTTTTTTTTACAAGCTTAAATCTAATTTAGCACGTGACATTTAAAACGCGACATATTTCATTTGCCTTCCATGATTCTAATGACGATTACTATAATAATTCCAATTCAAAAAATGAAATTGAAAACAAAAATAAAAATTCATATAAGTAAATAAGTAAAAATAAATGAGAAATATTTTTTTTATGAAATTTTTTTTTCAATGAATATGCGGTGTGAGCTACTTTTAATTTCAAATGATCGTCACAGGAGATCGAATGCAGTTTTCGGATGCCGGGAATATTTGGTATATCCTTCCATTTTTCCATTAAAGTTGGCGAACTCTCCTTAATTGCGTCATCACTAATATACATACTATGAATACCAGTTATGTTCTCTTGTGCACATTGAAAGAAAGAAAATGCGTCACTCAGAATAATATTTTTTGTTTTTGCTATTTGCCAAATTTTTCTTTTTATAACCGCTCCAACTCCATCGACTGCACCTTTTCCATGCGAGGTTGCGAAATAGTTCCATTCAACTGTTTTGCAACCGAATTGAACCAAGAAATCAGGTAAACTCCATACAATAAATTTGTTTTTAAATTGGCTGCTACTTCCGTCCGAAAATAAGAATATATTTTGAAAATTGAAAATTGCCATGTTGATGTGTTATCTCCTGAACAGTTTTTTCTATGAAAAGGTGGACATCGATTTTGCTATGATTTAAACTATCGCTGATTACAGCTAATGACTTAGTTTTGTCGAACATCCATGCTACGCAAGTAAAAATCGTAACTTGCTTGTAGTTGAAGTGCGCGCTTTGTACTTCATTTTGGCAGATTAGTCTATAATTTTCTGCAAAATCAATTTGTAATACTAGATCCCCGGGTCTTAAATTATTCTTCACGGATTCAAAATAATTTTGTTGGGATCTCTTAACAAAGAAGTGTTGTTTAAAAAGTGGTAGCTGCACTTCTAATTCATGGATAATTTCTGATAACGGAGCGACAGTGTAAGTTAATATAATTCTATCATCCACTTTCCTCCAATGTTGCCATTTAACATTTTCATTCATTTTAGATAAATATGCTACAGGAACGATATCATTTTTTAAATCCTTTGTACAGTTTTCGCAACCGTTTGTCATACAATTTTCATCCTCAATACTGCAACAAACAGTTTGTAAAAAACTTTGGAAGTTCCTAGGAACAGAGATTTTATGATTTTTGCGCAACCCTCTAACAAAAACCCGAAATTTGCATGATAAATGCATACACACATGTTATGTGGCGTTTTGCTCGACAGTTGGATATGCCGTGGCCGATATTGATAAAAGGTTGAAATGTTCACAGATTCTTCAATTACCTCGTTTTTATAAACCTCGTAGGCTTCTGAAACGGTTATCAGCATAAAGCGCTTAGAAATAATTTCTCCATCGACTATGAGAGTATCCTTTCTGCCTGCAGACTGGACGCTAATATCTTCACGATTGTAAAAGTCTTTCACCACTTTCACTTTCGATTCCATTTCAAAACTGAGTCCAGATATATTTTCTGTAACATTTCTTGGTTGAACATACTTTTCATATAATGCTTGAATAATTTTATTTTTTTTGCTAGATCGTTTGGCAATGCATTTTCCACCTTCTTTAGTGCTTTTCCAAATGTTTGCTTGCAGTTATAAGGTTCATCGCGTTTATTTTTTTCTTCAGCATTTTTTTCTTTTCGCGCAACTTTTTCTGCCTTAAACGGTTTTTTTCTTTTTCCTCTTTCTTCCACAGCTTGCTATTATTTTTTTTCAATTTCGATAGCTTTGCGCGGTGTTTTCGCATTCTCTCAGCTGCTTTATCGCGATATTCTTTAAACTTAACGGGATTTGTGCTTAGTTTGTCAAAGTAACGTTTTGATATTTCTTTTCTTGCTAAGCCAGATGTTTTACCCATCTATATAAATAAATATACATGCTAAAAAAAGCAAAAAAAAAATATTTTTCAAAAAAGTTATACTTACGGTAGCGAACGCGACACACTTCAAAAACCAATTAAAATATTTTGTATGAATCTAAGATACTGAAACTTTTTTTTTAAATTTAGGTCACTAAAATTGATTTAAATATAAATTTGCAGCCACGTGTTACGATCGATCGCAAACTACTGATAAAAAATAATGATTTACGGACAAGAACGCGACAAAACAATATCAATGAAAGCAAAATAAAAATTTACCGTTATCGAGCTTCGTTTGGTCTCGTTGAATTTTTTGTATTCATTGTTGTTCCTAGCAAGATTTAATAAGACTAGTGCAAACATAATAAGAATTTACATATTATCAAAAAATACAAAAATAAAAAGGCATTAAAGGTACACAAATGCTACTTTCTACGATATTTCAACTTTTAGGTCATTTTTCTAATAAAAACACTTGAGATAAGCTGCAAATCATATTATATTATAAAAATATATATATATTTTTTATATAATATCAGAAAAAATTATTTGTTTATCACTATTTTAATTTTTATTCCCGGTAGACCTTTCTATGGAAAACCCCTGATTTCATTTTGCTATTGCTTTTGCAGGTTTTGTACTGCTCCAATAGTTATTGGTTTTGTTTTTTCTTAGACTTACTGTCGGAATCTGGCCATCGGAGAATTTTTACGTGTATATACACATATTTGTATGTAACGTTGAAAACCGGTTCTTGGCTTTTTAGTTGTTGTATTGGTTTTGTCGTTGCGATACTCCGGCCTCCTTTTTTCAGGTTACTTGAAGTTATTTGCTAAATCATTTGCAATATCTGATACGTATTCTGATACATACACAAATATTTGTTCATATGTGGACTTTAATATAACTTCGCATGTATATGAGTGTTGGGTGTATGTAGAGATGTAATGCACATTCCGCCCTCAGTAAATGACTTTTCAACACATTTAATTAGTAATATTTTTATTTTTCCGTCTCGGCTTATTTCTTTCTCCTGAACAACTCGAACCCAATTGAAAGAAAACTTCTTATTAATTTTTTACATATTTGTCAAACAAGAACGGAAGGAAACGTTCTTACGATTCAAGGAAAACTAGTCACAACGCAGTCTAAAAACGAACTGAAATCGAAACAGAAAAATTAAGTCCCATCAACTTCAATAGCAGAAAGTACGTGGGCATTTACTTGCAAGAGCAACTACGAAGGTGGCAGGTTGCAGTTATGAGCGGCAGCGAGTGAACAAGAGATACTATTGAGAATGGAGCAATCAAATAAATGGTTGTTTATGAGTTGCAAAGAGAAGTACAGAGAATGAAATACATATCATTAAAAAAAACTTGTTTAGTTAAAATAAGGGGGATGTATACTTCCAAATCACATACACTTGACAATAACAAACATTCATTCCTGTAAAACACATACGTACATATGTATGTATGTAGATGTTCAAATGTTATATGTGACTTTATAAAGCAATATAGTTTTTACTTTAACTAATTTTGTATTTTGTACTGTTATTTATTTGTAAAAGAGTTTCAAAGTCAAAATACATAAAATTTTAGAATACACATTTTTAACAAACTCTGGAAAAAAATTATAAAATTTCTCATTTCAAGAATGATTGAACCTAAATAATTTGGAAAAATAGTAATAGTTAATCTTTTAAATAGTTTATTAAAATCTTTTCGTATCATATGTACATTCTTAAAACTCAATATACATACATACATTCATATTTGTATGCACATAGACACGTATGTACATATATACATATGTATGTATATGCATGTCGATACGCATTGCCAGTATTAATACTGCCAGACTTTTTGTGCGAAAAATTACATAGAAAATACGAAAAACCATATGTGAATCATCAAATAATATTTTATTTTTAGTTAATAGTGTTTTTCCGAGAACCTTAATTTAAAATGTTTACTTTATAGTTATTCGTTTCAATAAATTCAATTAAATAAACAGAAACATTATATGTGTAGTATATGTCAATACAAGCATATTAAAGAGAATTTAACAACAACAACAAAATTGATAATTCCCAATAATTTGTAAGTTGTTTTTATTTTTTTAATAACTCTTGTTTTTTTTAAATAAATTCTAAATTGTGGCATCACTTGTTTATTGTTAACTCGACTCGCTCATTTTTTTCTCTCTTCACATGATTGGTAGGTTTTCTTATCGCAGGTGGTAAATATTGTACCATAACTTTCAGATTAGTTTGTTTATCAAATTTTTGTTTCGATACCACGATGTTTCTCCCATTCCGTTTCAGTTTATAAGGTATTTAAAACTTAACGAGTTATTTAGCAGCTTTTGGAATGTATTCTGATTGTTTTCTTTGTTGTTGGTGTGTGGGATTCTTCCATGAATGGATTCGACATGTAATATATTGTCTAAGTGTGCAGACATCATGTTTATGCATACATACAAATTAAATATGTACACATTTTGCATGCAAAGATACTTTTATATACATACATTGTATGTACATATGTATCTGGAAATTTCATTAACATTCTTTGACTATAATGCGAATGCAGGTAGATGCGAAATATTTAAATAAAGGTAAAATTGTATTTTCAATATGCAAAGACGGTATCAAAACTTCTTAAAGGCCTCTTATTTAATTTCCATAGGAGTAGGTTATTTAACAGAAAACGTTTTGAAGAATCAGATATCTCAAACGCATCGCGAATAAATATAACAGCAAACAGTTACATACATATGTATGTACAAACATATATGCAAATAGTATATGATATGTATTTGTATACATACACACATGTACATATGACATTTATGTATAATATATACATATACATAAGTACATATATACATATATGTATGTAAACAATTATGATTAGAAATTAAGATATACATTAATCAAATGTTTAGAATTAAGCATAACACAAAATTTCTTAATTTGATTTTTAGACTCTTTTTATACAGAGCCCCTCATAGGAATCGCGGCTGGTTAGTGAATTATTGGACTTTTCTGATTGTCTGTTGACGTTGACAGACGAATATTAGTAGCTTGAACAGTTCTTGTCTTCATTCTGAACATGCACATACATACATACATATGTATGTACATAGCTCTACATCTATCTCGTTAAGATTGGTAACAGCATAAGGCAGAGGTAGTTGGTAGGTATGTTGATACTTTGTGCAACATGTTGCAAGAGTGTAAAATGTATATACTGTTGTAAAATAGGACAGTAACTCCGGTTTCATTGGAATAATGCACTGACCAGTCAAAAGAGAAAATAAAAAAGCTCCGTACATACATATATACATACATATTAGGCCAAAAATTGTGTTGTGTAAAACACGTTTATGATCTTGCTTTCATATGTACAAACACATATCCACAGTATTTATAGTTTTTTTCAAATATTTTTATAGACTTCTAAGCATTTGAAACGAGTGTTTAAAATATAAGAAGATTCAATTGAAAACTATATACCTACTGAATTAATATAAGTACATATGTACTATATGAGTCTATGTCTGCCAGAAGTGAATGAATAATGATTATCTCACTAGTTTCCGTTGAGCCACCGTGAACCAGACGGCACCAGTGTAAGACAACTTGTGTACTGTAATCATTTTACGTATTCTTTTTAAAAAACTGTCTCAAATCACCAAAAAGTAAAAATAATTAAAAAGAAAGTAGAAACTATAAATTGTGTAGATTTAACGAAATATTACCAAAATAGTTTCCGTGTCCGGCATGTCCAGTTATAAGAATTGCTTTTATATAAAAATAATAATGAAAACATTGTGTTCATGAAATTTCTCTTGTTGTGGGAGATGTCCGCCTATGAGAACTGTCCGTATTGGGGAATTTCACTGTACTATATGTATGCCATATATGTATGAATGCATGTACATACATTAGTCTGGGTTGATTTATAGGGAACCAAAAAAAAGGAAAAATCGCATATGCGGGAATCATTTGAACAACTTTGCCCTAAATGACAAAGATTTTTTAAACTTCGCTGTAAAAATCATCAATAAAAATACTTCTACACATATACATATGAAGCAAGTACAGAGTTTATTTACAAAACTGTATAACAATAAACAAGTAGTATATATGTATATAGTATATATTCAAATATTTAAGTAGCACTAATTGCCTTAACTTTTTGTACATACATACTTACATATAACATCATTACAAATGAGATCAAGCCATATGTATAAGCGGTAAAATTATTCATATTTCAGTATTGTTTCTCAAACCTTCAGGAAGCTTAATATTAGTTCTCCGATTTTCATTTCCTAGCTCATGTAGTCTATGGAACTCTATTTATACATCAAGTTGATTCATTTCAAATACATGTGCAAATCAACATACTATACTTACCAAGAATATATGTACATTTACATATTAGTTCCAAGTATATTGCAATTTCCATACTCGATTGCAAAGGTGACTTGTTTAACCAAGTTATTTCTAATAGGTCTACATTTTCTTTCAGGTACTTATAAATATTATGTTAAGATTACTTTTCAAAATACTATAGAGCTGCATATGAGGTAATAATTTTAATTCTGTGTGCCTTCAGAAGAACTGAAAGAAGTAGAGAGTTTAAGTAGAATTATTGTGCAAATGAAAACATATTCTAGCTTCTAGCTTGGATGATGTAAACACAAACCTAATCACATAACAATGAATTTCAAAACTAATGGATATATGTATGTACGTATGCATATAGGTATGCTTATATATATACCAAACTAATACAATGTACATGTACATATGTATGTATATAGACACCAAAAATCAAAAAAAGGTTAATAACATTATCTCTGGGTTTGAAAAATGATATTCTACATTCTGGCTTATTAATGAATGTTCTGTTAAATATTATTCTCTAAATAATAATATTATTAATATTGATCTAATCAAACTTCAACTTATTCCTTTTTTTATAATTGTACTAATAAATAAATAAACATATATTTACCATTTTGGTCGATGACTTTTGCGATTTTTCCGCTAGAGAAATTATTCCATCAGTGTAAAGCTTTCATCAGTATAAATCGAAATTTCGAAATTTCCAGAACGGAGCGAGTCAACCATTGTTGTGCTACACGAACTGATACAGCATCGTTTCCGTAAACTTCACAAATTTCATTGGTGGCTTCATTTCATAAAAGCGCGATTGCTGTTAGTAACATCAGGAATGTTCCACTACGTCACATCACATGAAATATCGATTTGAATTCCCGTTTCCTGACTACTGTCAAGACCATAAGGAATCACGTGACTGCGAGGTAGTAGCAATTTCCCACGTTAACGGAGCGTCGATAAATATCAATTACTTTTTGTATTGTTGTTACTTCCTTGATCTTTTCGAATTTGAAATTTACAATATGTAGCCTCAAAATAGATTATATAAAGCAGTTGCAAATTCAATGGGAATTATTGAAATTTTGTTTATTTAGGATTTTTGCAACGTTTAACTATGGTGGCACTTTCTGTACATTTTCTACATAGTAGACTTTAAGGGACAATTTTGCGTGTGGTATATTTTCAACCAATCAAATGCTGAAAATGTTAAAGTTACTCATACGCCATGTATTGTATATGCTTGTTTTTTAAATATGTAAAAAATTATATATTATTAAAACTTCAATACATAAACTTTAAACAGTCCTGAAACATTTTCGCTTGCCTTTTAGATAATGCTATACCATATATAAATGATAAATATTCTTAGTTTGAACTTATGTTTCGTTCTCTCATTCCTTCTATTATTTACGTGTGCTCTTCGGTATTTACCTTTTTTTATAATTTTCCCCAAGATTTAAAATCCACAAAAAATATTCATATTCAACATAAGAAACTGCAAAAATTAACTAAGATTTATATAATTGTATCTGCAATAAAAGATTTAGAGTAGAAAATAGTACCGTATTCGTTGTTAAACCGATCAAAATAATTATTGTTAAATGATATCACATCTCAGTAGAGATGTTTCTTTTAGTTCAATATCCGCACATAAGACCTTTGGAAGTTTGCCTGTTTTACGTCGGACGAAATTCTAAACACCCGGTAGAAGCAATCATCCATTCCATGTTGTCGGATACTGACACTGTTGCACATACATGTATGTAAACAACTTAAGAACAACAATGTGGAAGACTTTCATATAAACGCATATGTACATACACTAGCAAGTATGTTGTGGGAGATTTTAATATAAATCATTTAAAACTAAAACATTATTTACAAACCCGTTCATATTTTTACAAATTGGTATATTGTATACCAAATAACCGATACTGCAATGTAGATACAGTATATTTGTTATTTATTCAACGATTTTCACTAGACCTCAGTTTTTCTTCACATGTTTTAATTTACATGAATGAAATCAAAAATTATAATTATTATGTTAATATATAAAGTTTATCATTTATACGCACCCTATTTTTGCGATCCGTTTTCGATTATACTTTCATAACCCACATTTTAATTGACAACCGCACATCATCACTTAAATACAAAGACTAATTGCAGATCTTTACTTCGACTTATAATTTTTCGCTAACTTCAAATTTTAACCGGCTTTGTATCACCCATCCTTGTCTTCCCGTACCTTAAATTACACAACATTTCAATGTCATTCCCGTTCACAGCATTTTTTTAATACAAACTGATATATGTAAATACAAAACTTATTTTAATATGTATTTAAGTGCAAACGGATATTCTATTTCTTTTCATATTGTCTAGAAACTCTCATATCCAAATAACTGAAATAAGCATTAATGAATATTTACATATGTATACACTTATGTATGTAGGTACATACGTATATGATTTTCTATCGAGTGTATTGGAGCAATAGGTTATCTATACACACATATGCATGTTTGTGTGTATGTATATGCATACATAAGTACATTAAATATTGTATAAGATTTCAAAGTTCCCTTGAATGTTAAAAATATGCTTAATTGCAAAAATGTAATTTTCCAAACTAAGGACCGTACTTGCAAGCTTCACATATACATATGGATATAGTATGGAAACAGAATAAGAATAGCAACGGGTGTTAGTATATACAGTATATTTTATTAATATTTCAAAATATTTATTAATATTTTAACATGATAAAAAAATTTTATTACAAGTTATTTAATATATTTTTAAATCTGCTTTTCATTGGAATAGTTTTCTAATGAAAATTTTTCTAGAATGTTATTTGTGTTTACTTGGGTACGAAACTTTTTAAAGAACTCGCAGCCATGTGCAGTTATTGCTTACTTATTACACACCCTATAAAAGTTTATGCATGCATACAATGTACGATACATACAAAAAATTGTTGTATCCGGTTCTATATATTACTGTCCACCTCCTCCAATATATACATATGTACATACATACATATGTACATATCCATATACATCTTTTCAACTGTAATATTTATAAAAACTTAGCAAAAATTTACTAGGTTAACTTTGGAATTTATTAATACGGTTAGTTGTTAATTAGTATATAATTATTTTACTTATTTTTAATATACATATACAAATATCAAGATTTGCTTGTGGCAGTAGTGGGCGATCCACATGGCTAAAATAGTATTTGAACCTCGTTATGAATAGTTTCAAAATATTATTTGAACAAACACAAAGTAATTATGTTTGCAGACATGCACAAGTAAATTTAAAATTTTACAAAATGAATCAAAGTCGTAGATAAAAGTATTGAAAGAATTATCAATTTCCAAAACGCGAACTTAAAATCGCGCCCTTGTATATACACAAATGTACGTACATATGTTACATAAGTACATACATATTTAGAGAACAAATTATTTATGAGAATTCAAGGCGGCAAAATATATTATAAGGTATGAACATTGAAAGCACGGTAGCGTGTGAAAATATAGAAATATGCTACCCTCACGAGGTGTATAAAAAAGGATATAGCACGTACGGGCCGAATTTGAGATTTCATGAATTTGAGAAAAAATGTTTGCATTTTACAGAAATTAATGTACAAACAGTTATAATTCAATAATTTCAATTAGAACTTTTTCGCTGAATCAAATTAAACTTGTTATTACCAGTACCCGGATATTTTAAGAAACGTTTAAGGATTTAAAAGTTTCCTTTGTCATAATTCTTGTCTGGTACCTACAATGACAAAACTGATCGCAAATAACATTCACGCATTTATTTAGTATATGAGAAAAAGGTTAGGGCTAAAAACATTAGATCTAAAAACATAGATCTACCAGCTAATAGCTCAAATAAAAGTTTTTATATTGACATGTTGATACAAAATGGTGGCCAATGCTCTATTCTTCGAAGTTAAGATTGATTCCAGGGATTCAAACAAATTGATCTTAATCTGCATAAACTTTGCGGGAAAAGTACCTATGTTTTTAGCTCTACATCAATTTTCCCAAATTGCAGCCATATAAAAAGGGCTAATTTTAATTCATCTCAAAAACAAAAACCATAATAAAAGTTAATCACAACTTGTCTCGTTGTTTTTGATTATTCATATTTTAGCAACGAAACGAAGAAAGCCAATGGTATGCTAGAATGAAGGTTTAGCTTTCAATGTTCCTCTCTAATAAAAATGGAGGCTGTGGTCTGGCAAAGCGTAAAAAGATGAGAGTTTTTTCTTCGTCTTGTTGAGATATGAACGTACTCACATGTAGGAAGAATAAATAAACAGGCAACAAACAGAGTTTTTTTCTTTCTTCCTTAAGTAAAGGCTAAACAAATTGTACTAAATTATGTTTTTTTTTTGTGGGAAACAAAATTTCAACCAGAAAATGTTACTGAATTCATTAAAGATTATTTATACCAGAGACTAATAAATTTGTCACGAAGGAAACTCCGGAGACCTTATGAAGTGTATGAAGGATAAATGATCAGGTAACAGCTGAGCTGATTTCCTTCTTTCCTCAAGAAACTGTTCATTTGCCCGGACCGCCGATGTCACATCTTTATGCATATATGTATGTATGTATGTGTGTACGTAGTTATCATATAAACTAATCGATCAAAATCAAATTCTTGTATGAAAAGCTTTCTTTTTTTTTGATAATATACATACATATGTACATATGTATGTATGTATTTGACAATACTTGTATTAGGCGAAAATAAATTTGGAATGTACCTACATACATATGTATCTCCTAATATATTGTTCAGATCGGACTAGTATAGTATAGTTAAGGTTTTTCTTCTTTACAGAATTCAATTCTGAGTCTATGTAACAAATATATGCCAGGGATTTCTCTGAACATACTTTCACGACTCGAAAGCAACCTTGTAACCTGCTACAGGCGAATATAAATAAATAAATTATTAGAGATAAATTATATATGTAAATACATTTTGTTGTGGTTTGATTATGCCACAAATTTCAACAGATACATTTGTGCAGGGCTCAGACAGAGAATGTACATTATTTATATATTTTACGTTTCCTAATTTAGGTCATCTTTGTCGATCTATTACAATTTAAAAAATTAACGCTATCAGCTGTTTGCTGTGTATTAAGGCACGTGCAGTCGTGTTGGTGGCGTAGCATTTTTGTTTATTTTTTGTTGAATTCTCTGCCTCAGCTACTTTTCCAAGAGCGTTGATTTGTGGTTTTTTTTATACACAAATTACACATGAAATTTTTGACTGTGAAATTAACTACATATACATAATTGTAAATTGAAAATTTTTTAAGTTACGAAATGCCAAAATTTTTTGTACCTACATCATGGGAGAATCTAGCAGAAGCAATGAAATTCCGTTCAAAAGTGTCTTTGGGCGATAACAGTGCTGAGGCAAAGGCAGTCCACGCTATATCAAGCACTAGAAAAAAGAAGAAAGTCAAGAAACCCAAATTAGACAGGGATAAAGCAAAAGATTTAGCTAATCCAAAAGTCAACAAAAGTGGATTGGAATTTGGAAAAGTGCACAAGCGCCGAATTGACAAAAAAAATGTCGATAAAAATCCACTCTCACATGCTAAGGTCGTAATTACGTCCGGATATCGTGACCCTCAACCAGTTGATGCGCTATCATCCGCCAAAGTAAATCTTAAGGGTACGAAAAAACGAAGTAAAAGTGCACCAATCGCAGCATCAACTTCTAAAAAAGTTGTAAAATTGGCTGGGTCGGCTAATACTTCTTTAGAGAAAGATAATTCTGATAGTGAATTAGTTAGACCAACAAGTTCGCAAGACATTGGATTAAAAGCTTTTGAAAACACTCTAAAACAACAACTGTTAGGTGGACGCTTTCGATATATAAACGAACAGTTATATACCATGGATAGTACAGACGCGAATGAATTTTTCAAATCAGATGCCGAAGCCTTTAATGCATACCACGCTGGATATCAGCAGCAGGTTGAAAAATGGCCTATGAATCCACTTGATCGTATAATAAAAATGATAAAACGATTACCAAAATCACTAGAAATTGTAGACTTCGGTTGCGGTGAAGGTCGTTTGGCTACGATGTTGACCAATAAGGTGTATTCAATGGATTTGGTGAGCACACGCAGTGATATAATAGCATGTGACATGGCTTATACGCCACTCAATGACCAGTCGGTAGATATAGCCGTTTATTGTCTGTCATTAATGGGAACGAATCTGAAAGATTACTTGTTGGAGGCGAATCGCGTTTTACGTCCTAACGGTTTGGTAATAATTGCAGAGATTCAATCACGATTTGATGATTTGCGACAATTTATACGCGGACTAGAAGCTTGTGGATTCGAATTACTGAAGAAAGATATTAATGAGCGGTTATTTTATTTTTTTCAGTTTAAAAAGGTACGAAATGTTGGAAAAGTGGTGTTAATACCGCCATTTTCTCTGAAACCGTGTTTATATCGGAAACGGTGAGATATATCATATTTAATATAAATAATTTTAATTTAATTTATATATATTTAAAAAAAATTTATTCTTCCCGTAGATAATTGAAGCATTATCGTTATGACTGCCTACATTTCAGAAAGAATGCTACCAAATTTATACCTAGGTATGGTAATAATTAAAAAGGAAATGTAAACAGATGATGTAATAGTTTTTGTCGATATTAATGTAATTTCTCAATAAATTATGAGTATTGATTAAGATCCAATTTGGTTTCCTTATTGAGTTACTAAGTCGCCGCAATGGCGCGGGCTATAGGACACCACAATGTCATTGACATTCAATATGTAAATATTAGGTAAGTAAATTGCCCCGAATAACATGTATTATTAATTATTCCTTCAATAAAAAAAAAAAAACAAAAAAGTTATTTTAATTTTTATTTGCAAAAGTAATATTTTGTCACGTTTTCTTATGTTTAATATATGTAGTTTTTATTAGCATAATAATTATTTCAGTTATTTTTCATGCAGCTAGTATATTTTCTTTACTACTGTTCTAAGTTACAAGTGGTTGCATATTGTGAAGATTTTGTTATAAAATAGAAATGATAAAATTACTAGTGAAGTGTAGTCGTTTTATTACTAAAATATTAATATAAAAAGGATGACAACAGATTTTTTATTATTATTTTGTTAATACTTAGGAAAGTATTGACCCGATTCAAGCCATTTTTGATACACAGAATTCGTATTCTGAGTAAAGGATTCGGTCTGAATTTCAATTGTATATCTCACACATTGACCGATATTTTCATTCAAAAGTCAACTATAGATGTTGGGGTCCACATATTCGGTACCTAGGACCGTGAACAGTTTTGGTTGGATTTGGACAATTTTTGCTCATAAGGTGGCATACTTTAAGGGAATTATTACTGCAAATTTTTATTCCGTTATTATAATTACAACTTTATTTGTGTACTGGAAAATGAAAGAATCAAATGGAATTTTAAATTGTTTTATATGGGAAGCAGGCGTGGTTGTAGTCCGATTTCGCCCATTTTCACACTGTGACATAGGAATGTGAAAAGGATACGTACTAAATTTAGTCGGTCGGTCGGTTCCCGAGATGTGGGATTTCACCAAAAAATGGGCGGTGACACGCCCATCGTGCAAGTTTCATATCGGCTCTAATGAAGCACTCTCATACCGTTTAGGAGGTAAAGTTTGATGTCTCTGGCGTAATTAGTTATTGATTTATTGCACTTTTTATAGTTTTGAACGTTATATGGGGAGTGAGCGGTACACTGTCGGTAGAAGTTCTTATAATATTCGAGCTTAGCTAATTTGGTTGTAGTAGCTTTAGTGGCTTAGGAGATATGCACATTAAACATATTAGAGGGCGCCAAGCCCATTTTAACCAAATTTTTTATCCACAGGTGCCCTTCGCTGGTACTATCCCCTGTGCCAAGTTACAGTTTGATGCTTAGTTATATACTTTATAGTTTTTCGATTAATGGCGATTTGTGGTTGTGGTAGTGATCCGATTACACCCATCTACGAACTCGTAATTTTTGTTGTACTAATTAACCTGCATATCATAAAAGCATTATGGCGTTATATAAAAACGTATGTATTTGATTTTATCAAAACCAAATGTTATTGTGGTTAGCAACTTAATGTTTACCTTAAGTTTCTTGTATGTCAAATGAGAAGATATGCCATTAGTGTACTTCTTGCAATTGTTTGTTTCCACTACATGTCTAGAGTATAATGATAAATGCTATAAAAATCATGTTTTGATTTATCTGTATTTCTGGTGGTTATTGTTATTATTAATTAGATACTGTATTTTTTTGGAATTCGCGATTTTCATTATTATTATATTCCATTTATAATGTGGTGTCTTCTCAAAGCTTTGTTGGTACAATGTTAAAAATAACAGTGTCGACACATATAAATCTTGTATGTATTTTTGGTATTTTTCTTAGCCAGGGCTGCATAACTATTAGGTTTAAAAAATTGAGGCATACAACAAACAAAAATTATTTATCACTATATTATTTGTAGATCATTGTTATGAACTGTTTTTTTATTATGTACTGTCGGCATATGATAGTAGTGCAGAGTGGCATGCACATAATATCTTTGGGTATTTTTCAGCAGAACTTGTACACAAACATTTGTCTACCTTAATTCTGATTACTACTAATATTTTTTTATAAGGATATTCCATGGTGACAAGAATATCTCAGCATATTCATATGTAAAAATACACCAACTCGGTTAAAACCATATTTTTCCTTATCTTCAAAAAACTTGCGATGTCTATATACGAAATGGAAGAAGACATCAGAATAGGTAGACAAAGAATTATGTACACAGATGTCAAGAAATCAATCAGAGCAGGGTGTCGTTGTTCTCCTTTTGAAACAGTATATTTTCGTAAAATTAATTTCACTTATCTTTTCTTAAACTGCTATAGTTAAGTGGAAGTGTATTTTCAAAACCCTTAGGAGTTAAGCATAATTATCCATAATTTCATATCAATTTTGAATACTTTTACCCTTTTATTGATTTTGGAAGTATGTCTTAGATCTATTTGGATACATATATCTACAGTTGTATATAATTTGATATAACAATTTTAATCTACTTTGTAATTATTTGCTTAGCAACTACATTGTAATTAATAATTTTTTATTAATTAATGTTTTTATGCTCTAAAAACTGTCTCTTTTATTATGTACCTTTTACATTCTTATTAAATTTATCCTTTGTGATTGTATAATAAAATGAGTTTTTCGACAAACATTTAGTGAAGTGTATTTAAATATTTGCAAATATCTGTATAAATAAATGTTCCTATGATTTCTTTACATTTATTTGCGCTTGAACTTCAGTTTTATATCATAGTTTGGAGTGTGCATATGCCTAGCGTGTCTTTGATGTTTATCTTAGATCTAATTTATATACTAAAAAATATTACGGAACTCATACAAGAACTAATAATAATTTCAAATATTGCCATTTGTTTACACCGCTGTTTGTTTTATTTCGTTTTGGAAATTATAAGATACTTTTTCGTTAGTAATTTTAGTTTCAAAATATTTTAATGTTTATTTTATTGGGTTCCTGCTAATAACATTATTTAATTATAGAAAAAATATCACCAATTTTTTTCTTATTACAGTTTTATTTACACGAAAACGTATACATTTCAATATGAGTGTTTGCAGAAGTTTGGACACATACATATTAAAAGTTTTCTGAGAGCATATTGTTTAAACATTATCAATATTCAAAACTGTTAACAAAAATATTAAAATTTCTGTATGCTACACTATATCTACATATATCTATATGGATTCTCTAAATTTTCCGGCTGTCATGTTCTATTTATTTCCTAATGCTTTTTAAGTACATGTTATACATACATACATATGTCTATGTAATTATAAAGAGCATTATGTAATTGAATTAACGATAATGATTATATAGGTGTATTATAAAGAGCGAGGGAGTGTTTAAACCATCCCCTTTAAGTAATACATAAATTATTTTTCTTGACAAATGGAATGTTGTTAAATTAATGCAAAGTATTAACTTTCAAGAATATTATCCGCAAACAAATTTAGATTAGTGCGAAACAAAACTATATATGCATACATTTATATTTGAGGCTATATCAAAAATCAGTACAGAAGCCAGACATGTAGCCAGTTTAAGCTTACCACAAGTAAATTATTTAATTTTGTAATGCCGCTTTAGGATGGGCTCATTCGTAAATATGCAAGTGTATGTATGTGTTTTATATGTATATAAATTAAGCTACTCAAATTCGATTTAAAGTAGTATTTCTTTTCCAACAGCTGATGAAAATTTTTTTCATCCGTTATGTAATGTACAATTAGATGAATACTAGGTGTTTACCTGGCTGCAGTAACTTTCTTTGTTTTCTATTTGCCTCAGTTTCCGATTTACAGAATGTCTTGCAGATTGAAATTGTCGTTGTCAAGTGAATTAATTAAATCCTGTGTGGAGAAATTGCCACTGTCCACCGGCAAGTTGTCGAGGAACTCGAGACATAAATCATTAGAACTGGCCACCACTGAATTAATTGTTTGATTTATGGCATTGGCAGTATTGGAAGCTGTAGATGTATTGGTGGATTGAGCTGCTGTAGCCGCAGTCATGTTATTTCCTGGGATATTATTATTATTTGACCCAAGGTTGTTTGTTCCCGATCCAAGTGAACCAGTGGTGTTGGCACTGGGCCCTATACTAGGTACTCCTACCGATCCGCTTACCATTCCGCCAGTACTTGCGTTGCTGCTTCCCACATTCTGACTGATTTGCATCATTTGCGTATGTTGTTGGTGCGCGGTTGCCGTCGATGCGGTTTGTTGAACGAACTGCTGTTGTTGCATTGTCATTTGTTGTTGCGACTGTGACATGTGTAGTGATGTCATTTGCATCTGAGTCATTATGTTACCAGGTCCGCCTTGTTGCTGCTGATGATGTTGCTGCAGCATTTGTTGCATCTGTACGCTGCCTGGTCCTCCGCTACCACCGGCGTTCGCTAACATTTGTTGCTGCTGCTGGACCTGTTGCTGTCGCATCATTTGTTGCTGAATTTGTGATGGCGTCAATTGCATGCCGTGATTTGGAACACCACCACCAGACATAGGACCAACACCACCAGCACTTGGTAAAAAGCCTCCTGATTGGGAAAGGAACAAGTAATAAACTACCACTTTAAGATAGAAATGTAATATATATATTTACCGCCGCCAAATGATCCAGCCCCTTGCCGCATTGGACCGCCAGGTCCTCCACCAAAACTCATCTGTTGTTGCTGCGACATCATCATGTGGCGCCACTCCTGCTGTGAACCCATCGGCATACCATCTGGAGTAACTTGGACATTAGGAGGACGTTGTTGTGTTCCCATGGGACCATTAAAAGCTCCCATGGATGAACGTGAACCAGCAACTGCTGAATGTTGCATGTACATCGCATGCTGCGGGCGCATCATTGGTCCTAAAAAATACGCCAATTTAATACTTTTAATCCTAATATATGTATATATTTTTTCCTACCTGAGGGTGGAATAGGTTGTTGCGTCATTCGTCGCATTGCCGCTGCTTGAGCTGAAGCATTGGGAAAGCGTCCGCCGCCGCCGCCAACGTTCTGCTGCATCATTTGTGCTTGCATAAGTTGAGCTTGCGATGCCTTGTATTCGGGCGGTGGAGGTCGCGATCCACCCATGTGCTGTTGTTGTATAGCTTGAACACGCATCATTTGCTGCTGTTGTAAGAATTTGGCTTGGTTAATATTCATCTGGGGTCCACTATTTGGCGTCGCACCCATCATCATTGCTGCTGCAGCAGCATTTGTTCCATTCTGGGCATTTATATGCGATAATGAATTGCTAGACATCATTCCGCCTAACCCGCTACCATTAGTCCCACCCATTTGATTTGTTCCACCAATACTGACATTCCCGCCCATTCCCGAAATGTTATTCATGCCACTGGGTCCAATTGTATCCCCTCCTCCTCCCCCTATCGTCACACTTTGTGGAACTGGTCCACCATGCACATTACCAGTCACACTGCTTGACTGTTGTCCCATTAAATTACCCACACCTCCAGGTACACCATTATTTGTATTGTTATTGTTGTTCGGAACGACAGGTGAGCCAACATTCGTCGAAGATACTTGAGCCAAGGCCGCAGATGCAGCTGCAGCAGCTGCTGCTGCAGCTTGTGCTTGAGCTTGAGCCTGCGTTTGACGTTGACGCATATTGGAAGGCATTTGTTGATTCTGCTGTGTCGGCTGTTGTTGTGCATGTTGCTGCTGTTGTTGTTGTGTGAAATTCAGTGACTGGGTTTGCGAAATGGAGAAACCGTCTGAAGGTCCTATGAATGATTACAAATTTAAATAGAGAAAATCATATGTAGTTATGGTAGAATATACCATTTCCGTGATTTAGATTTTGATTTTGTTGCTGTTGAGATTGCTGTTGCTGTTGTGAATTTTGAGTATTTTGATGTTGCTGACCATGTGGCTGTTGTTGTTGTTGAGCGCTTGACCCATGAGGTTGCTGCTGCTGGTGATTAAAGAATTGTATACCCTGTTGCGCTGCCACTGATACGCTGCTCTTCATGTCCCCGCTTAAATGAAGATGCTGACCACTAGATACCTTCAATTAAAGATTGAAAAAATATTTTATATACATACATACTTTTTTTTAAAGAAGGCGATAAAGAGAAAACTACTGCGAATTTTATTAAATAGTGTTTTAACAGTATGCCGATCTTTTCGTACCGAAAGCAGATACATTCATATAGTATGGGCATGTTGGTATCATATGATGTACATCCTCTGGTAGGTATATACGATAAATGGAGACAAATAGTTTTAAGTCGACTACGTTTGATATGAAATCATTTTATATCAATGTTATACAGCGAGCTTGATCATTGTATGCCATTTTTGCTTGGGCCGACGAATGTTAAACAAATTGGTTTATAAAATTTAAATTTTTGAAGTCGATATATGTATATGCTGTATTCCAAAGTGCAATTTCATAACTGAAATATAAAACGAAGTACCACGTCGAAAAAAAGTTATACTAGTCAATAGTGTGGGAGAAAGCTCATAGCTCTCAATGGCGCGTTTTAAACTGTTGGCACTTTCCTCTTCTTCAAATTTTGTAGATTTCTGATTTTAAATCGAACGGCGTGTAAGTAACATAAATTAATCAAATAGAATAAATACTAGATGCTGGATCACTACCAAATAGTCATATTCTTAAAAGCCGTAACTTATGCACCCTTTGACTTCTTATATACATACATACATATGTACATATGTACCATGAGCCAAAGTATTCTTACTTGCAGCTTGCTAGAGCAACAGGCAAATAAGAATTAAAAGACCACACAAGTTACTTACAGCAAATATATCATGCTTTTAACACGAGTTCGGATATCGATTATTCAACGAAGTAAAGTGCGCTCCCTTCGTGGTAAGGTAAAGCACTCAAAACTCTTACTATTTATATGTACATATATGTATATGTATTTAGGTATAAGTGATATAGTTAGTTATGTAGGACATAAATTGCGATAACATTTTATATTAATATTACCAAGCATTAAAACTTCTGACTGGGAAAATAATATCGGCAATATTGTTGGGGTGGTTACCTTACACTTGTTTTCTGAATGCAATCGTTTATATAAGAGAGTTGTATTTGAAGATAGTGGGCACAAGCGCACTGCGAGAGTATGATGTAAAGCACGACATCAGCAGAGCGTAAAATGTGAGAGTTTTATAAATAAATAATGATAAATATCTTCATATAAAGAATGTACGAATAATTATGGTTTCAACTGTGTTTCCACTCTATGGTGTTTACGGTCAAATTTAGTCGATTATGAGGCTAGAGAAATGTTTTCTCGACTTCACAGTGTTATTTTATAATACAAAAATTTAATTTGTCTACACAATAACATCTGATTTATAATAGAATTGTGATATACCATAATATCTGATTGTAAGAAATATGAATGTATGCATATAAAATATCCCGATCCCAATAATTAATCGTATATTATTTTCCTTTTTAATTTTTTTTGTTGGATAACCACCCATTGCCTTGTAAAATAATATTCAAATTTTCTATTTATTGGTCTCACCAATAACTAGCACACTTAAGTCACATACCTGTATCCCATGAGCTCCTCCTTGTTGGGTAATATGCAATTGCTGTGTTTGTTTCATTTGGAGTGTTGTTGTTGTCGACTGCTGCTGTTGTTGCTGTTGATGTAGATTTGGACCACTCTGCGAACTATTAGCATTGCCCGTTCCCGCATTAATGCCACCACCGCTCCCATTTTGATTGTTTGAACCTGACACCCCACTTACACTAGGACCACCACCCATGCCACCGGTACCATTGTTGACATTTAGTGGCGGAACGCTTTGCGGTCCTCCACGTTGTTGCGTATTGTTCTGGGGATGCTGCGCGGTCATATTAGGTGGACCGCCATTGCCACAACTATTCCCTACGCCGACTCCTCCACTAATACCACCCGATCCTGAAGCACCGCGATTCGGTCCTTGCATAAATGATTGACCGGCAGGGCTCTGATTGCCTGTTGTTCCCATTGGGGAGTTATACGGCGAGTATTGTTGTTGCTGGGTTTGTGGTTGTCCGGGTTTCGAGAAACTGCCAGAGTTGTTATTGGGTCCCATTTTAGGTCCATTTGGGCCATGCGAGTTTTGTGTTGGTTGTGGGTGATTTTGTTGTGTGTGGTGTTGTTGTTGCTGCTGTTGGTGCATTTGAGCCTGCTGTTGTAGTCGCTTGAGATCGAAATCATTTTGTGAGGAATAGAAGAGCTCTTGCTTAATATCTAGAAAAGACTGTTGCATGCCAACAAATGGACCGGAACCAGCCATAGATCCATTGCCAGGAACTTTTTGCTGAAATTGAGGCAAATGCTGTTGTTGTTGTGAACCATTGGGCCCCATACCAAAATCACTCCCAAAATTTCCATAATCATTATACCGATTATTTGAGCCACCTCCCCCCATTATTTGCCCCTGTTGTGACTGGTGCATTGGCGGCCGTGGGAAACCTCCCATACCGCCCATAGCGTTCTTATGCTGATGTTGCTCTGCCATTTGTTTTAGCGTTTGTGCAGCTAGCGATGTCATCTGACCGTTATCAGGACCATTTAAAAATTGTCGCATTTTGTTCATCGTTTGGGGATCGGCATGTGGAAGTCCATTCATAGGACCACCTATACCACCACTATTAGTCACGTTAGGCACGTTATTAGCACCACCTACATTCATACTCCCACCGCCATTTCCAAATGTTGCGTTAAAATCTGCCATCACGTTTTCTGATTTCACATTCAGACTATTAATGAGGTCTTGTGCATTTGGTGGCTCCACCTTAATACCATCCTCAGTTTTAATATCTAAAAGTGGCTTCTCATCAAAACTAAATAAATCCGGATTGAAGTCTTGTAGATCATTTATGATATCATCACCCATAAGATCGGGAAACCCGGGAAAGTTACTATTTGGACCACTCTCTTTTTCTAATCCAGCCAGATCGGAAAAGTCCTGATCGGGCTCACGTTTGCATTCCACTAAATTCGATAGACTACCAAGTTTTTGTTGCTGCAGAGTTGTATTTGAATTGTTATGTCCACTCATTAAGTTGTTAATATTAGTACCGGTAGCACTATTACCACCCCCGCCATTAGCACCTCCGCTGTTTCCAGTGTTTCCACGAGCATTATTCGATATTCCGCCACTTTGCGCATCATTCGGCCCACCAGAATTACCGCCAGAACCAGTAGTCGTTCCACCACAACCACCGCTGCCAGTGCTGCCGCCGTTCCCACCAACGTCCGACTCGCTCTTTACGGAAGTGTTTGTGAGCGCTTTAACTGTGACATTCGTGCTTATCTGCTGCGGTTGTGAGTTAGCCGCTGACGTGGTGAACTCCAATTTTTGCACAATATGCACTGAGAACTTGGTTAGATTTTCAGAACCGTTGTTATTGTTGCAGTTATTATTGTTATTTGGCAGTTTGTGTGGCGGCTCAAATGTTTCAGATCCATTGTCCACGTCGTCTGCTGGCCGTTTTAAGAACTTTTGTTGCTAAAATAATGAGAAAAATCAAAAATCATTCAATAATTTTCACATATAAAACTTGATTATCTATTAATGTATTATAAATAAAATCAAAATATAAATTTATTAAGAATTTGAAGTTTAAAATATGTATATACATATACATATGTATGCATATATCTATATCTATGCAATAAGGTACTAAATTGGTTTACCCAAATATTCATTAAAATGATTAACTTATTTCCTTCCAAAGCAAGTCGACATAGAAAAGAGAAGCATCGAGGTGTTCCCTTAAGACTTTTCTATGTAACGTCCAATCGGAATTTGATTTGATTCGATTTCTCTTAAAACTTTTAGTTTTTCCATTTCATTGACACAGTTTGTTATTTGAACGCAATTGCTATAAATTACAAACATTTATTTATTCTTTTTTCTTTATTTTACTAACACTAAGCATATTACAAATAATATCACGGAATTTAAACTATTTATATCATTTTCTATATTGTGTATGAATATTAGTTCAGATGTTCATTTAAACCTCCTCGAATGTTGAAGTGTCGTTTTGCCGCTCAAAGTGCAAACTCTTAACACCCCTTGTATCTGCTAAGGAGTTAATTTTACGTTTTTATAAGTAAAAACAGACAGCAGTAAATATAAGGAAAATTAATAAAATTACGAGAAATACATATTACAAATATTGCGGTGAAAACGTAGAAGTTTTACTTAAATAAAGCTACATTTTTTTTTGAAGACAACATTCACTTGATGCGTTCAAATCGCAAAAAGAATTATTTGTTTTGGTTCTTCACATAAAATTTGCCTAATTTTAAATCGAAATATTGTAATGACTTTTCTAGCAATCATTTCAGCATAATTGATTTTTGTTATTAATAAAAGTGGTAAGGGAGTGGAGAACGTGAGTGCAGTTCTCTTTGCTCGAGTAAGTATAATTATGAAGATTTTCTCGTCGTTATACATATATGTAGATTACTGCACTACCAGAATGAGTGAATATAAAAATATTGTATGTATCAAAAGACATGTATAATAATGGAATCATTACCCATTACTATGCCCACAAAAAGGCGTTTATCGAACGAAACAAAACTTAGCTTACGCATTAGTAGATATCGAGCTAGAGATAAAACAAAATTCCATCAACTAGTTAGAGAAATATACCTATTTTCCTCGAATAATTGGATCAGTACCTATCAAATCATGCTGATAAAAATATATCAAACCGATCTATACATTCTAGAAGGCCAATCCAAAATGACCGTTGTTTTGGTTGTCGTTCCTAAAAAATGTTTTAGGAATACCTATTACCGAATTGAAAGTCCGAAAGTCTATCCATCTATCTGTACAAGCCACACATGGGTAAAAATTAAAATATCTTGATAAAATACTCCTTGATAACATGAGAAGGTTGAAAGTGCAGATCGACGTAATAGAACCATAATATGTTTCCCTTACCACATAAACTATATATAATTATAAGTTTCATCTGATTTTTCACTGTATATCGGTGTAAAACTTTAAATAGAGCCTCCGAGCTTGCCCTCTGTCATCTAAAAACGGTCGAAATCAGGCTAAACATTTCCAAGACCCCAGATTCTGAACATGAGATCCCTATTTTTTCTGGCTGATTTTATTCCAAAAATGTCAACGTGGGGCTTCACTAGTTCTAACCCAGCCAAAACTCTAGCAATAAAAGTCTTAATTTCCTTTTTTTTTACAAAGAGAAAATAATTTAAAAATATATTGATTAATTTTTGTGATTACAGTGACTTCCGTTTCCTGGCATTGGACTTATTTACATAGGTCCATATGCTTATACACTCACTATATCATATTTGAGTTTAAAAATTTAAACATTTTAAATATAAATCTAGTGTTATAGGTATGTATGTTATGTGTTTCTATATTTAAGGTTGTTGCACTATTGTTTTTCTCTACTGTTTCTGATGTCACTTTGACCACCTCCACTTTGCGAATTACTATCTATTTGAATTAGATGCGATGTCTCGCCGCTGCTGCAATTGTAACCATCATTAGCATCAGCTACGTCAATACCTTATAACATTAATATTGATTGCTTGAAACTGTGCCTATGTATAGTACATTTATTTATAAACTGTTTTTATTATTTAGATTTATTTCAATTAAAAATTTTAAACTTGCTACTGTGTTATTTGGCAAGTGTTATCGTTTTCGCCGTAGGTGTCGCCCTAATCGTGTATGAATTTAGGTTTCTCGTTATCGCAATAGCCAATTATGCTCATCTGAAATTTTCCGTGTTTTGGTCGTGTGGCGTTTGGCTGACAATTGAGTACTGACACGAGCCGGCTGTGGCGGAGTTCCTGATATGCGACAACAGCAGCTACATATATCTCGAACTACCAAGCCAACGAGGCAGTCACCTAATCAAACATTTCGTCAGCCAGCAGTAGAGTCACAACCGCTGTAACCGTCACAGGAGAATCAAAAAATAAACGCATTGTGAGAAAGTTGGAAAAGCACTGCAACACATTAAAGAGACAGCAACAGAGACGCAAAGCATAACAACGCACCAATGAACTCGAAATACGAAAATAAAAATTCACATGCAATACATACATACATTTGCCCGAAGCAATATGAAACAACGGTGACATCCCAATGAGAGTTAAATAAGAGCCATAGACATTGCGAATAGGAGAAATGGAAAATCTCAAAAATTTGAAAAACGATGTTTTCTTTAGGCACCAGCAGTAATCAAGGTATGCGACTGAAATGTAGTGAAACTATATCAAACCAGTGATACCCATAAAATACCAGAATACAAATGCTAACATGGTCAATAGCAGTTAAAAGCGCAAACGCCGAAAAGCTAGAGCAATATAGAGACATCATCCATGAAGGGATGTTCTTATGGGAAACCAAAATACAATAGAAAATATACATACATACATACATATGTACATATTTGCAAGTGAAAACAACCCTCATAAAAACTTCATGCGGAAGCTATAGACGCTATAAGTCTAACCATAATATCTGTCAAAATCAAAATAAAAATGGATTGTCAAAATATTTTATAACTTCTGAGTAAAAATAGTTTAACAACATTAATATAACTTTATCAATATTCGAAATCGTAGAATCAAAAAGTAAAGAAATAATTATAACGTATCCTTAAATTGAGCGTTTATTGATTTTTCTTATGTACATATATATTTCAATTTCCTTTGAATCAATCTTAATTTAATATAACTAACTTTTAAACATATTTTAAATATCACATTTAAGAAGTATTAAATTTTCACCGAGGATAAGACAAAAAAAATTCTTGTACTCGCATTTTATCATGATCGAGAATTTTGTTGATAAAAACCTGTAGCAATATGCTGACGTTTTGGTTGACGACTCTGTACTAGCCAATGGATGCATGGTGAGATAAAACTTTACGAATATCAAAATATACATTAGAGACATTACAAGCATTGGTAAAACATTCACCACGCGATAGCTTGTGTGCATAAATTGCATTGTTAAATAAAAACAAAGCATTCGTTGTGCATTGTTTTGATATGCTTATTATCTTACAATTAATAAGATTTCAGCTTGTCGTTTTCTTTTCCATAACATCTTTTATTCGTAGACTGCCCGATGGTTCACAACGACTAAGAAAGAGATCAATGTCAATAAAAGAGAATATAAATATTTGAACTTGCTTAGTTAAGGGAAAACCAGCAATTCACCACTACTATCATTATAATCAATGGCTCTCTGTATTATATATTTAAGTATGTACATACATATATGTATACGTATGTATCTGAGTATATCTCACGGAAAAAACTTTTGGGTCAAGCTTTTCAATCCATGCATTCATGTATACACATGTACATTACAAAAAATATAGTTATTAGCGGGGTTGCCGGTTTTTTTTCATTTCAAAAATTATACTTTAAACATTAAATTTTTATTTTTTAATCATGATGTTCTATTATGTTAATTCTAAAACATTTTTTTTTTTAATTCTTGACTATATGCTTGTGATACAAATTTTTTGTTTTTATTTTAGTTGGGATTTTGTTACAAAAAAATTTCATCCAGTTAGTGGAATTTTTTGTTTATTATTTTTTAATCCCGTATTTGGGATTATACAGCAAAACAATTGAAATTCAATAGCTATTTAATATTTTTTTAATGCATTACTGCTTATAAATATATGAACCTACGCATATTTACATATTTACATAGTTATATAATATAAAAATATATGTATGCATATACAGATCATCAAATTTAATGAATTTATTTTTTCAACGAATTTGGTACTCGCTGATTTTTTTTGTTACGCAAACATATGTATGTATGTACATATATATGAGTGAAATATTTGTTTTCCAACAAATATGCCTTGCCAAAAATTCAATATCTGAGATAAAGTCGATATTATTATATTCCTAGTCTTTGGAAAACTAATTGTATGTTTTTTTGTGTTCAAAAGTCTAAATAATGATGATTAAACTCGACGAAATTATTTTTAGAAAGTTATTCAATAGAATTGAATGAATGAAACATTTTTAGTAAACAATTTAATTTTGATGAAATTGGTGAATTCTTTCCAGAGGAGTAAGAAAATAATGACAATGTCAATCTCTTTTGATCCTCTATTCACCAGTTTTCAGTTGTCCAGCTTCAAACACTTTGTTAATATTCGCTGGCTGAACAGTTACGTATGTACATATGTACATACATATACGTATTTAAAAATATTTTTATATGTAATTTCTATGTTTACATGTACATACATACTATATTATATCCTATTCTTTCATTGGACTTACAATATTAAACATACATTTTAGTTGCACACTAAAAAAATTAAATATAGACGTTATTGACATCTGATATATGTACATACATATATACACTGTAGGAAATGCGCCGGAAACGTGAAATACATACATACATATGTACATATATAAATTCTACTACCAATTTACAAAAAATTAATATATGTACATACATACATACATACGTAGATAGTGTATAGCGATCAAGCTATACTTGTAGAATATGGAATGAAAGCACATAGAGCTAAATATATACTATGTACATACATACTTCCATACATAAATATGAATGTTTTAAATCTACTTGATCGGTATCGGTAAACAAATAAAAGTCTGAGTGAGTAATATTAAACAATGTGTGTATCATAAATTTGGATTGGTTTAAAACTTGTAGTGTCCTTACAAATATAAGCGACTTCTGAAACAACTATGAAAATCGTAAACATAAATCTTATCGGTATCCGGTATCGGTAAACAAATAAAAGTCTGAGTGAGTAATATTAAACAATGTGTGTATCATAAATTTGGATTGGTTTAAAACTTGTAGTGTCCTTACAAATATAAGCGACTTCTGAAACAACTATGAAAATCGTAAACATAAATCTTATAAAATTTTAAATAGAAAAAACATATGCGGATATAAGTATGTACATACTTGTATATATATACAAAAGTCTTAAATGCGCAAATACTCAATAAAGAGAACGACTATGGAGTAAATGTTGCAAATATATTATGGTCAGCGCAATCTTCCAGAGCATGTGGGTTGCTCTCTTTTTCACTCTACTTGAACATAATACTTAAACAAATACGAACCAACTTCAACGAGAGTCGTACTTAGGAACAGCGAGTATAAATAATGTTGCCAGTGATGAGTAGAACTTTGAAAGGTATTTGGCAATTATATCGTCAATTGCCTTTGCAGCAAAATATCAAGACAGATCATTTTCTCGGTATAAATAAGTATGTATGCATGTTTCTTTTGTTGTCACTTTTTGCTTACAGTTAAGTAGCCGCAGATTTATCAAAAAATCTTTTTTCATGGTAGACTAATTTTGTTTTAATGTGTCATTCATGCAAGGCATGACTGAAATGCAAACTTTTCTTTGCGTGCAAAAGCTATGTTATTTGCGAAAGAGCCGAATTTTTGCCATTTTCTCATGTGAACCAGTTAGTGAAGAATATGCTTAAAAGTTATATTAAATACAAAATGGTACAGAAGTAAGTACATACTTTTGAAGGCACCAAACTTTTGAATATACATACATACATACATACATACATAAGTATGTAATTACCTAGTTGGTCATTCATTAATATGCTATTCTAGAAGTAAAAATATAATACTTAAGAAGTATTTTTGTTTAATAAGCATACAACTAGTACCTTTGTATCGAAAGATTTTTTCATAAAGTAAGTATATAACAAATTATAATACATACATATTTATTTTACAGCAGATGAAAGTTTTTTAGTTAAAAGACTGAGTTGAAACTGGAAGTATACCCAATAACACCAATACTAATGTTTCGAATGATGTAAAATACTAATGTTTCATGACATGTACAATACATACATACATATATGTATGCATTTTTTCGTAATGAGTGACTGAAAAAATAAGCTGACCTCATTAATTTTCCATCGTACGATGAGTTCAATGAATGTATTCACATACATCACGCTCACACGTAATTAATGCATGTGAATACTGTTTTTTTCATCAGCATCACTAAAGCTAGGCCATGTATACTGTTCAAAATGTTAAAAGAAGTTTTATTAATCGAAAGATATTTACATTTAAGCATAGTGAAAGCTCTACGTCTACGGACGCTATATTTAAGCGGACATTTCCTCTAATCGTGCACACTGACCAGTCCCAAAGTTTTTTGATGTTTATTTAGCGGACAACTATATTAACCAAACAGGTCCTGTCAGTGTCCGTTCATAGGAGATTTCACTTTATATAGTATTTATTATCCTAATACGAGGTGTGTTCAAAAAGTATCGCGAATCGTAACTGACAGTTTTCTTCGATTGCAGGGGCGTGGTGCATCATGAGTTCTTGCCACAGGGAAGAACGGTCAATAAGGAATATTACCTGCAAGTTATGCGCAATTTGCGCGAAGTAATCTGCCAGAAACGCCCGGATTTGTGGAAGAACAAAAATTGGCCAAAAACAACACACTAATCATGCCGCAGCCACCGTATTCCCCACATCTGGCCCCCTGTGACTTTTTCTTGTTCCCTAAACTGAAGAGGCCCATGAAAGGACGACGTTACGCTTCTCTTGACGAGATAAAGACGGCATCGAAGGAGGAGCTGAAGAAGATAAAAAAAAAATGATTTTTTGAAGTGCTCCGTAGATTGGAAAAACCGTTGGCACAAGTGTATAATATCTCATGGGGATTACTTTGAAGGGGACAAAATAGATATTCATGAATAAATAAATAATTTTTGAAAAACACAAAATTCGCGATACTTTTTGAACACACCTCTTATGAGCCCATAAGCTGCAGAACTTAATCGAGCAGGAACAATTTTCTATAAGAGTGTTCAGCTGCTGGTGTATGCCGATGATATTGATATCATTGGCCTTAACATCCGCGCCGTAAGTTCTCCAAACTGGATAAGGAAGCAAAACAAATGGGTCTGGTAGTGAAGGAGGAAAAGACGAAATATTTCTTGTCAACAAACACATAGTCGGCGCACTCGCGACTAGTCTCCGATGCCACTTTTCACATCCACAAATTCGAAGTCGTAGATAATTTCGTCTATATTGGACACCAACAACAATGTCAGCCTTGAAATCCAACGCAGAATAACTCTTGTCAACAGGGGCTACTTCGGAATGAGTAGGCAATTGAGAAGTCAAGTCCTCTCATGAACAATAATAATATCCGATGAGTCGTTGTTACTAGTTTTCGAGAGAAAAGTTCTGGGGAACATGTATGGTCTTTTGCGCATTGGCCAAGACGAATACCGCATTTCAATTTCCAATTGGCACCACGTTGCGAAAAGAAGACACGACTGACACGCTGTGCTTTTCCAAATAATGCATTTTATAGATGAAATATTAAAAAAAATAGTACAAATAAGTTATAAAAGATCAAATTGAATAAAAATATCTCAAATATAGAGTAAGTTCAGGTATTTTGGGCACCATTTTACGATTTTTTTAGATCGCATATTCAATTGTCTTATTATTTTCTTCCAAAAAAATGGATCATGGTGTTCGGGGAGGCAAAATAATAGACTAATTTGGTAGTTCATATAATTGAATTGAAAATAAATAAACAAATATCTTGAAAATAGTATTTGTAAAACTGTTTAGAGCAAGAACTGTAAATAAAAATATTATTATTTTTAGAAATTTATTTAATAGAATTGAATGAATGAAACATTTTTAGTAAACATTTTAAAAATAGCATACTTTTAGATATTGCTCAAACCAGATCCACCGGAATGACCTTCTGTTTCTTGGTTTGGGGGAAGATTTGGAAAAAGATTTTCACCGTCGGAGTCTACAAAGGTAAGAAACTTTTCTGAATCCGGAAAAGATTGGATTTGACAGTTCGCTTTTCATGCAATTTTCTTAACTTTAATCCGTTTTTTTCACTTTTGGCTTAGTTTTCTTGGATTCATATTTTTATTTATTTATGGGGCGTAGTTAAAACAATAGCCTTTTATTTTTTTCGCACATGTTATCGCCTTAACCTAGCGCTTTCCTTTGCATGCAGAACCTTAGAAAAATCCATGAACCCAAACCCTTTCAGCACATTGTTTGATGGCAGAAAACTTATTTGGCACCTGATATTTTCAGCGAACAGAAACTCAAAGGGAAAACGCATCTTCTGAGACTCTTACTTCATTTCAAATGCATATTGTACTAACTCTTACTCAATTTCATCATTCAGTACTGGCTAACGTTCATGTGACATTTTTATTACTTTATTAGAGAGAAGTTACTCCCTGTCGTTCTTTGTAGTGTGGAGCGCGACACTCGGCATGTCTTTGGCGTACATTTTATGATTTCAACCTCAACCGCTTTTTTCATAACATTCGATTTCCATTTTTTTGAATGCTATGTTAGTTGGGTATTACAAAACCCAAGTTTAATATGGTTAAGTTACATATAAGTTACATATGTATATATTACATAAAGTGGGATATAGAAAACTTTACCCAAAGTAGCCCACAGTACCCACTTAGTGGCTTTATAGGAAAAAGTATTTGAAACATTTATATATGTATATAATAAAAAATGCCTTCTTACTGTTCTACATTATTTAAAATAGTTATAAACTGTTATCTGAATTTTCCGTTTCCAGAAACAATCACTTTAAGGAAAAATAATATCGATACTTCAGACAAAAGAATACAACTCGACTGCCACTCAAAAATTAATTTCCGTCAACACCATATAAGTAAGAATACCAGTCTAGGCTTCTTAAAACGAAGTTTACAACTGGTACCCACATTACTCGAATACCCAATCTTACTCTACTAAATTTTTGTCAATGTTTTCACTATTTACATACCGAAATAATAATATATATTACGGAAACCGTAGCATTTTTGGTTATGTTGGGATAGCTGCAAAATAGTTGATGAAATATTTTCTTTTGTATTATGCTTTCGATATTTATAGATCCTTTTTCGATAATAAGCACTATTTGGTTTACAGGAACGAACACAGCTTTTCAGAAAACACTCACTCCACCTATGACGTACTGTGCTATTTCAAGCTGGAGAGTTAAAATTAATGCAATACAATTTTTAATCACATTGTGGCTATTTCTCGTATACACTTTTATACTGAAATTTCCTGTTTCTTTTCAAAAAAAAAAAAAAAAAAATATATATATATATATATATATATTTTACATATTTTCATAATACGCAAAAAAAACTAAAATAGCAAAATTAACATCTGTACTATTTTCTACTTTCTTAGAAATAGCGATAAAGAAATGGTGGTAAAATTGAATACTTTAAGTTTTTGGAATATATACATAAGTGCGTTCAAAAAAAAAAAAACGTTTTCGTATGCCAATTATAGAACATATATTGTTTTGCCCCAATCTCTCGAATTGTCTATTATAGCCTAATATCTTTGATAACCATTTGTAACTAAATTTTCCGCATATTCCACAGGATGCGACCTCCAGGTATGCTGGACAAGCCGAATAAAATCATTTGCTGACGTTAAATGTTTTCTTGAAGCACCTCAGAACCCCAAATACATGAGCAGAGAAGCATCCATAAATACAAGTATGTTTGTCATTTTGCAAACACGTTTCAAGGTGTTGAACAATACAAAAGTTCACTCATCTCTAAATAGTAGTATTACATTGCTCCAATCAGGGTTGATTTTTTTCGTTGCACAATGCAACAATTTTTCAATTTGTGTGTGTGTGCTAAAGTAGGGGTTCGTTAAAGCACTGCTGCGTGCGATGCTAGATTTCTTAAGTTTGTCCCCTATATAATTTAAAGATATATCTAATCACTTTTAAAAAATGCTTAGCATCTCTTAGACTGAATAGGGGTTTCTTCTCAAAATGAAAGCCAATAGCTTTATCCTCACTTTTAGATGTCACGTGATTCCTCTCTCTTCTTGGCTTGTCATCTACGTTTCCAGCTTCTCTAGTCAGACCACCTCTTTACAAATATACCCCTCGTGTTTAAATACTTTGCAGTTTTTTTTTTAAGCATCTGAGAGCTTTAGCATGCTTCGTTAGAAAGGCTGATTCAAAACGTTTCTTATACTGACCACAGCACATGTTACGTCGTGCTATTTTAAAAAGACCAAAAAAATTGACCGAATTGATCGCAATTGAACATGGGTTAGTTTGCAAAAAAAAAGTTTTCCCGAATTGATAGCGTAAAAAAGCGATATTTTTTGAACGCATTGTAGATTTTCTGAATATTACATTTTTCGATTCCTTTGTATAGAGATTGATTAGAAATATACAAAACTTACCACATGTACACTGCTTTGCAGATTGCCTGCCATCATTGCAGCCGCAGCCGACGCCGTATCTGTGGGCTTCTTCTCAGTTTTCTTGGCTGAGCGTTTATTTTTGCTCTCAAGGTATCGTTTTTGCAGTGCCGCTGTTTCACTATTTTGTTGCTCACATACTGTATTGAATGTTTGTTCATAGCGCGGTACGCAGTCCGTCTGTCGACGTCTATAGTTTTCGATTCGTCGTCTAAGTCGATCAACCATTTGCTGCCTCTTTGGAGGCACAGCTTCGGGACCGCAGGTACCCTGGTTGACGGACGTTGGTCCGTTGATATTGTTGTTGACGCCGATGAGGCCACCCATTCCGCTAGATGCTCCAGCTGTTGTAGCTGTTGTTCCAGTTGCACCTGTAGAGCTGACACTTGCGCTGCCGCCAAAGCCAATGCCGCCTCCTGCACCGGCACCTCCTGGTACTGGATGGTACGCAGAATGTTGGGATTGTTGTGGTTGCGTATTCGCCTGTTGATGTTGCTGGTGATGTTGCACCTGTATCTGTTGTTGCTGCTGCACATTATGTAATTGTTGCTGCGTCGATTGTAATTGCTGATGTTGCTGTAGATGCAGCCCTAAACTTGACTGTTGATGCTGTAGCTGATGATGTTGTAAATGTTGTTGCTGCTGCAATTGTAAATTGAGCTGTTGTTGACGCTGCTGCTGGTGCTTTTGCTGTTGCTGCTGGGCTGCGACGGCTGCCTGGCTGGCGCTCTGAAACACAGGGATACCTCCAGCATCCATAAATACAAATTTCTGATGCGATTTTATCGTCGCCTTCGCGTCGCACTAGTCCTCTGACCTCTAAGGTCCGAACATTGGGCGTCGAACACGAATGAAACAAGAATAACTGAAGTAATCTATGTACATATGTAATCACTTATCACATCAAATTTTAATGTCAAAACTTTTGGAAGATTCAATGAATCGTCAAATAGACATTCAGAATCATTTTTACTTCTGTTCGGTTTTTGGAAAATTTAAATGATGTGCATTTTTCATAGTCTCATCCTGAGTAGCATACTCGCGTATAACAAATTTTATTAATAACTGCAAATAAACAATTTTAAATCATTAAAAACGAATATTACTTTTTTAATAAACGAATTTAAATAAGAAAGCCTTATTTTATAATTTAAATATTTTGCAATAGAATTGAAAGAAATATTCATAAATTTCAAAATTTCTTGTGAAAGTTCCACAGCATCAAGAACAGGGTACATTTTCTAAACGCTTATCTCTTTAATATAATATGAGCATACATACAGTATGTATACTCGATTATTTCATGTTTGAAATTGAATTTTGTTGAATGAGGAATGAGTCATGAAATTGCACATTAACAAAAGAAAAACTGGAGAACTCTACCGCTCTAACATCCATGACTGACTAGCTCAACGACGTAGAGGAAGCTAAAAATACGAAAACGAGTTAGCTGTCTTGCTGGCTGCTACATTCGTTGGTGAGTTGAACAGAGTTCGGTCGTTGTTATGATGAGCGTAGTACGTCAGTAGTAAAATGAGGAGGCCAGTTTCTTTTTCGGCAGAGAACAAACAGTGTTGCCATATGTACCATGAAAAAATTGTTTTTGAGTGGTTTTTTGACTATTGATTAGGAAAACAACGATGCCGCTCTAAAAAAGTTTTGAGGAGGATAACACACATATGTACATAAGTATGTATGATGATTACTCAATTCGAATTTCCAAGTTTTTGTTTTAACACAACTTTTTTCGGGCAAATTATTAAAAACTATAATTTTTTAATCTATTATAGTCCGGAAGTAGATTACCACTTGTTTAGAAATTGGATGTTGTAACCAATTTGCATCAAGATTCTTGATCGTTTGCAATGCTAGTAACTCCAATGATAATACATGTAAATGTACTTATATACATATGTATGTAAAGGGTGATTTTTTAAGAGCTTGATAACTTTTAAAAAAAAAAAAACGCATAAAATTTGCAAAATCTCATCGGTTCTTTATTTGAAACGTTAGATTGGTTCATGACATTTACTTTTTGAAGATAATTTCATTTAAATGTTGACCGCGGCTGCGTCTTAGGTGGTCCATTCGGAAAGTCCAATTTTGGGCAACTTTTTCGAGCATTTCGGCCGGAATAGCCCGAATTTCTTCGGAAATGTTGTCTTCCAAAGCTGGAATAGTTGCTGGCTTATTTCTGTAGACTTTAGACTTGACGTAGCCCCACAAAAAATAGTCTAAAGGCGTTAAATCGCATGATCTTGGTGGCCAACTTACGGGTCCATTTCTTGAGATGAATTGTTGTCCGAAGTTTTCCCTCAAAATGGCCATAGAATCGCGAGCTGTGTGGCATGTAGCGCCATCTTGTTGAAACCACATGTCAACCAAGTTCAGTTCTTCCATTTTTGGCAACAAAAAGTTTGTTAGCATCGAACGATAGCGATCGCCATTCACCGTAACGTTGCGTCCAACAGCATCTTTGAAAAAATACGGTCCAATGATTCCACCAGCGTACAAACCACACCAAACAGTGCATTTTTCGGGATGCATGGGCAGTTCTTGAACGGCTTCTGGTTGCTCTTCACCCCAAATGCGGCAATTTTGCTTATTTACGTAGCCATTCAACCAGAAATGAGCCTCATCGCTCATCGGACACGGACGCGAAACACATTTCGAACCGAACACTGATTTTGGTAATAAAATTCAATGATTTGCAAGCGTTGCTCGTTAGTAAGTCTATTCATGATGAAATGTCAAAGCATACTGAGCATCTTTCTCTTTGACACCATGTCTGACATCCCACGTGATCTGTCAAATACTACTGCATGAAAATCCTAACCTCAAAAAAATCACCCTTTATGTATATGTAATGCTTTTATATGGATATGTTCATATGTATACCACTGTATTGTGCTATTGATGCCAATTCAAAATAAGAAAATATACAAGAGAAATAAGAAATATTGGAAATAGGTGGTTTTTCTTTTGTAACAAGGTAACCAATTTTCCAAATTATTTGAATATGAGATTGTTATTTCCTCTATATACACATATGTACATACATACTTATTTATGAAAATACTAAACATGTATTTGTTGGGATTCTTGACGAGTTCATTCGGCTATTCACTGTCACTTATCCACACTTACATGCGTATATACATACATATGTATATGTACATTGAACTTATGCTCATTGTATGTAAGGGAAAGTGAATTGTTTTATTGGTACACCCACGGCAAACCAGCGAATTAAATAAGTTTAATCGTGCTCACACAGTCATACGTGCCAATATTCCAGAGTACTAAACTTAGTACTCAATACCGATATACTGTGGACGTTACCCTGCTCTATGGAATGATACAAACAACGAAAGAACGAAATGTTGGTGTGAGTCGCCCGGAGTTCATGCAAAATCAGAGCAAATTATGATGCAAAGAAGCAGCCACCGATAAACTGTTATTTCTTACTCAAACGCCAAATGTCTTGTTTAGAGAATAAGTGGAGTTTTTTATGATACTATTTGTATTTTCAACATGCATTCATGTGGAGCATGCCCATTAGAATTGGTTGTATGGTATTTCGACGGTAATACTACTTGGTTGTTTCAAATTATTTATTCGTTCGATGTTGTAGTTTGAAAATGCTTGATTGGGAAAGTTGATCGCTTATTCCAGTGATTGTTTGATGGCGAGTGTCAAATTATTGAAGTTCATAGCAGGGGGAAGAAAAGAAATGGATAGTAACAAGCATACGTATGTACATACATATAGCAGTTTCCCCCTGCCTTTGTAATTTTACTAAAATTTACTAATCTATTGTTATTAGAATTTCCTCAGAACATGTTCAAATTTTAAATTGACTGCTGATTCAACTCTTCCAGTTGCTGTGAGTTATTAAATGCCACGGTTATCTGCACTACACTGATATTATTGTTGCATTTTCTGCCTATTGTACAGCTGCTTTCAAAACCGGTTCGACACCAGCACATCGATTCGAGGCGAAATCGTGTGACTTCCCTTCATGTATTTTTCACCCCACCACAACTCCTTCTAGTTATCACTGTTATAGCCAGTAAGTAAGTGTAAGTTTTGTCGTCGTATTTACTACATACATATGCATGGATCAGGCGCAAATGGAGTGGTGATTAACGTTACCGCCAACATAATTTTCGTTTCTTGCTTTACAATTAGTTCCCCTTTGGATAAGCTTCCATTCATTTTCTACAACTTTTGTTACCCATACTTGTGGCCGCAACATATTCTGCAACTGATATTTGCGTTCGTCAAGGCAACGGCGATATGAATCAGCAACAGTTGCATCCAAAATGAACGAAAAAATTTAATGGCAACATGGAAACCAAAATTTTGCTAAGATGCAACAAAAAGCCCTATGTTCCACCTAGGAACTTCGGGAAAATATATATAACCTCTTATTTCGTTTACCCAAGTTTCATAAGGAGCGCTTGATACAAACTTAACGTGTAGTGGACCTAGAATATTTTGCTGATTATATGATTTTTTGACAACAGGAAATAAAGATGAAACCGGTAGAATATTGAATTGGGATTATGTAAGAAAAAATTTGATTCAGCTGAAGCAAATTTTATGTACTGTGTTCAAGCTGAATAATAAAATCTAGTAGCTTTGGTGAAATATTTACGATCACAGTTAAAAAGTAATTGCAATTCAAAATTTATTAAGAAGAGCAAGAGAGATATGTAGTTTATTAAATGGGCGCTCAGTGGACATGCGTAATGAAGAAATTTTAAATAACATAGAATAAAAAGCACTTTGTGTTCGATAGGTTTGAGCTGTTAAACGATTTTAGCAATATATGGAAAACCAACCTTTTCTGCGTATTTGATCGATCCAATTTTCGGTTGTAAAAAACTTACATATGTTTAAAATATATTTTTAAAGTCACAAAAGTGTGTGTTTATATTTTACAAAATTATTTGTATTACTATATACATATGTACATGTCGCTAGAAGTCATATTCGTTTGGCATGAAATATCATGTGTTATAAATCCGGCCACCTCAATATAATATAATTTGTAGTAGTAACATTTGAAGAGATAAATACGCGCATCGCCTTCTACGTGAGCAGCTGTTTAGAAAGTGATATTTCCCCCTAGCGATTCACGCGGTAATTTAAAAGTTCGCTTTATGGAAGAAAATTTGTATGATATTTGACTTCCAAACGCTATTGCCAATTTAAGAGTTCAAGTTATGGAGTACTTCTAGTTATAGTAGTTCGAGTTATGGAAGTTCAACTGTACTATACATTAATATTAATGTATATAATATTTATATACGTATTACCGGATAAAAAAGGTGAATAAATATCTCCGAAATGATTTACCAAAATTAAAATTAACTCAACTAATTTCAATAGAGATCAAAACTTTTAGACCCGTACCCACACGACAACGACATCAATAACAAGTAAGGAAGGGCTAAGTTCAGGTGTAACAAATTCACAGAGATACTATTGTCAGGTAAAATTTAACCTCTGGCGTAATAAGTTTAAATGGTTTTGAGCAGTATCGTTATATGGGGAGTGAGCGGGTTCTTAGCAAATTTGGTTGTTGTATCTTTTGTTGTTTAGTGTCTGACAACAAAGTTGAAGAACCAGTTATCGAGGAAGATATTAATAATAATTAATATTATATGTGCACGAAAATTGTCAGGAGCTATTAAACAAAAGAAAAAAAAACAAGTCTCGACCGCTTCTTTAAACCAGCCCTTCCAAATTAATATAATACAATATGTACATAAGTATGTATGTATAATGTGAAAAAGTACAAACTATTCGAAAACCCTTTAGAAAAGTTAATACATACATATATCGGAAAAGTGAAACACCTCATCTTCCTCTCACATGCGCATTGCATTTCGAGCGTCCACCCAAGTAATGTCCTATTCACTGGCAATGTACTCATAACAAATAACGATGATGTTTTCACGTTTTTTAATATCAAATAATATCGTTTATTTTATAATTTTTTGTGATTTTTTGATTTTGTTTCTTTTTTGTTATTTTAAGTACTTAATTGTTATCTTATATGTACTATATGTATATAAAAATTAAATGCTATTTCGTTATGTACCCGCAGAACTTCCGAAGCACTGCACAAAAAGACGTGCACATTTTTACAATTATGCGTTTATTTCTGCAGAAGGCCTTAAAATACTTTCGATTTTGCAGTTACATATATTTGATGAGATTAATGTCATCTCAAAAAATCAGTTTGTAAAATAAATTTCAAATCAAAAACACTTATGTATTTTGGTAGATATGATTGTTTTCAGAATGTAACAGAAAAAAATGCACCAAAAGGATTAATCAGATAAAATTTGGTTTAACGCCACCGCCAAGAAGGTGATTATCGCGGTATGGTATTTGTGTACATACTATGCATTTGGTAGTTTGGTTTCTATGAAAAGGATTAAATGCGAGCGAAGCTGCGGGAAATGCTATCATATTACATAATGAGCCCCAGTGGCCTAATGGATAAGGCATCGGCCTCCTAAGCCGAGGATTGTGGGTTCGAGTCCCATCTGGGGTAAAATCAATGCATAACGACTTTTTATAAAAAAGATTATATGATTTTAGTGCTAATACTTTGGTGAAAAACGATTTTAAATGAAATAAATATATTAGGAACAAGATTTTACAAAATATTCCTTTGAGACAAATTCATTACCATATGGAACATACACAAGTATGTAAAAGGCATATTTGTAATCCGCTGGATTTACACCACCATCATCACGGTAAGTTCAAATCATCATAACGTAATGTAGCATAGTTGTGTTTGTGTTTGGCTTTGTCCGGCAAATTTTTCCTTATTGTAAACCAAACCTGATTATAAGTTAGAATAAATCTCAATTATTCATAAAGCAGCCATTAAAATATGTTATTCAAAAAAAACCGGCATTATCAATATTTATAAAAAGACGTTGTACACGTACGGGAATACTACACGTTCCTGTTGAATGAAATGATCTAGAACAGAATGGGTACAAAATTGGAATTTGTTGGAATTAATATTGATAAGAATATATGAATATGCATACATACAAACATATCAAAAGCAAATGTACATATGGAAATATATAGTATGTACCCATATTGTGTTTTATAAGCTAATATAATTTATAGTTTTGAGCTTAATGTTTAACGGTATTTATACTATTTCTAGGAAACATGGTAAACGTAATGTGAAAATGTAGCTTGTATGTTGTCCTGAGTACTTGTGTTATATTAAAATAAATGTTAAAATTAGGTGTGTTAACTTCTTTTTCCATCTTCATTAATCCTTGTATTAGTTACATATATGAGGGCTAGGTCAAGTTATTGCCCACTTTTATCTATTTTGGGACAAAGGTACACTGTTGTGATCAAAACACTCAAATAAGATAACTCAAATATTGACTGATATATGGAAGATCGAAAACCTTTTATTATTCAACTTGTATTAAACAAAGATACCATTGCCAGGAAGGAAGGCCAGGAATTCTCTCTGAATTTCAATTGTATATCCCATACATTGACCGATATTTTCGGTCTAAAGCCAACTATAGACAGTGGGGTATTTGGTACCAAGAGATTCGAACAGTTTTGTTTGGATTTGAATAATTTTTGGTTATAAAGTTGCATACTTTAAAGGAGAATATGTGATTTCACCAAAAAGTAGGCGATACCACACCCATCGTCCAATTTTTATCCCGGCCACCATAAAGCCCTTTCAAACCATCTCGGGAGTAAAATTCAATGTCTCTGATGTAATTAGTTATTAATTTATTGCGCTTTTAGAAGTTATTAATAGTACCGTTATATGGGGAGTGAGCGGGGATATCTTCCGATTTCATCCATTTTCACTGACGGTAGAAGATCTTATCGGCAGGCAAATATGGTTGTTCTAGCTTTAGTGGTTTAGGAGATATGTTCATTATTATAAGACGTGGCCACGTCCACTTTTTCAAAAGTTTTTTCTGCAGGTGCCCATTCCTACTGCAATCCCCTGAGCCAAATTACAGTTCTTTATTAGTACTTACTTATGGCCATTTAAATATTTTCGATTAATGACATTTTGTAGGTGTGGATTACGCCCAACTCGTCCTTACTTTTTTGCCGAGGAATACGTCTACCAAGTTTCATGAAGGTATCTTAAGTTAAAACTTACGCGGACGGACGAGTAGAAGGACAGTAACTCGAATTTTAACTCGTCCCATCATCCTGACCATTTGTATATCTATGTATGTACATACATATATAACCCTATATCAAACTCGATTAGTTTTATGTGATGCATATAATCGTAAGATGAACAAAACTACGACACATATTCACATGTAGATATATTCTGTTGCAAAATGTTGCGAGAGTATAATAATGTTATATTGGCACGAAGCAAAACACAGAAATTCATGCCTCTTGTCGGCTATGAACTCGAAATGTCAAAACATATACTCATAACATAAACTATACTCGAATACTCATACATAAGTACGATTTTTTTCGTTGGTGCATCGACCTGTGAAAATAGCAACAATATCAGTTTAAGCATATCTGATACATACATTGTACATACATATGTAGTATTGTCGAATGCATGCATTGTATCTATGTACATACTATAGTCACACATTAAAGCAATAATAGTGATAACAATTCCGTTGCAGGCATAATCTCCACAATTGTACACATATGTACATATGTATATACACATAATGTATAATATTGTTTTTCTAAAATACAAAATAAATTTATAGTTGATTTGAAACTTAATTAATTTGAAATATATCGTTCTTCATTTACTTAAACGGTAAAATATCAACGCATAGAACACATCTTATATATTTTAAGTTAGTCGATATGTGATACTTGAGTTGATTTTGCCACTGTTCAGCGATTCATTCTAGCTATTGGTACTCCTTAATACATTTTAATTTCTTTAATTGTGGGTTTATATACTTATATAGGACGAACACTCGTACCAATCGGGGCGACAGCTTTCTCATGACCGATTGGCATTGCTCATTTTTTTTTAAATCCATGCACACGTTCCCTTTAATGCTAACAATCCTGTTGCGTCGTTACGAGAATCTACACACAACACGGTAGTTAATTTTATACCCATATAAACTTCTAGGGAATCTCGTCCACGCGATTGTTTGGCTAAGGTATAATTATAAAATATTCAATACAGTAAAACAGTATTTGAGAATATAAACGAAAACGTTATTTCTGGTGCAATAATCCACGGAGGTAAAATATAAACGTAACTTCCGAAATTGAAAATGATCGATGAGTAATTTTTAAAGTTGTTAGTTAATAACATTTGAGATAATGAAAGAGGGTATATCATGCTTAATTTGTAAATTTTAAATATTTTAAACATTTTCCAATTCATTTTAATTCAGCAAGAGGACCACTTCTCAATAAAATTCCATACCAACATCAATTTGAACAATTTCGTTCATAAACTTTCTAGGAAAATCAAGTGTTTTATGCGCACACTTTTCACCGAATGTACTTTCTTGAATCCTTTGTTTTTAATTAGTAAAGGTCAACCTTTTTCATGAATAAAGTTGGTACCGACATTTACTATTAACGACGACTTTTAACGATTGATGAGCTAATCCTGCTTATAGTGTTTTTCTGCTTTCTTTCTTGTTTTCAGTGACAAATTTTAGCACTTTTATACGAACTCTAACCACGTACAACTATTTAAAAGAAAGTATAAACGTTAAAAAGTTTCGAATACATCTATGTATATGTACATATTTATATAAGATGTACATATATATTTATAAGATATATATAAGTATATATGTATACGTATGTATGTAAGTACATGAACTAAAGGAAATATACATATGTATATGGGTGTTGTTGTAGGTCCAACATATCATGTAAACATAAAGAATACTATGCTCTATGCTCTTGTGTACGAAAATCACGAAGAGGAAAAAAAGTTCGGCCAAACATCAGCAAAGCTACACGCGCTAATATTTTATGTACTTACATATCCACATATATGTATGTAGATACATATGATTGCTTAGTAATTTTCATAAAGCAAGTCAAAAAAGGTAGAATTTTACTTCGAATGAAAATATTTTTAATGGAAATATCATATAACAAAGTTCAAAATATAGAAGATTCAGATATACACATGTACATACATACATACATGCAAATATAAATCATAGACCACTTTTGTAGCTATCTATTTCGAACCGAAATTCGGTTCCTCACCTTAAATTACATACATACATATGTATGTACATATTCTACTACGCAAGTACCCCTGCAGAAAATTAATTTGTGGGACGTTGGAATACTCAGCCAACTCATGTCTCTACCCTAGCTCATTGCTCGTGCTTTAACAATCGATATTACTGCACGATGTAATACGACAGATGTGTTGGGATGTACATATGTACTTGTAGTTATGTATTTATTTTGCAGTATGAGTATCAACGTTAATATGAAAACATGTATGGGTGAGTATGGGTAGTGATTAGAGTGGTTACAACTATAGGTACTCCATGGAATGCACCGATATCAAACAGAACTGATGGTCCTGCCCGCAATCACACATTGCAATGGACCAGTTTTAAATGTTTTATTTAGTATGTTTTATCAGATTTTTGATTAAGTACTCTAGTATTATGATCCACGTGTAGAATTCATATGTTTGTATGTATGTATATGAAGTGCTCACCAGTTTTTGAAGGAAAATATACATATTACATAAACAAATGTGTATGTATATGTATATTTACATACACATATGTATGTGTTTGTATGGTAAATGTATGTATGTATGCCTGATATGTCTTAAGATTTAACGTTCTCTACTCGAATGGAATGCAACCTATCGATGAAAATAGATGCAGTAAAAAGCGAATCCGAAATTGCAAAAAAGTTCTGCAAAAACAGACTGCTTTTAATGAAAACTTTGTAAAGTGAATGCCACCATATGACAGCATAAATAAAGCAATAAAGTAACGATGAGAGATACATTTTACTTGCTTGTACAGTCATTGTCATCCATATGTAAAATGGTCAAAATGGATTCTGTTTTACTCATAACAGTATTTCTTTTGGCCTAAAATAGATATAATAGGCCGTAAACTTGACCGAGCCCCATATACATATGTAACTAATATAGAGATATTCGACTTTACTCCATATGATTGGTGATTGTATGTGGGATGACTTAATGTAATCTTAATGAAACCCAAAAAACAGTATGAGGCCTGATAATAGTTAATAAATGAAATCGGGTCGATACTACCCCAACACCCATATACATATGTATGTATGTACTACATTCATATGTATAATGATTTTCGTTTTTCTAATGTCGGTCAGTGTATGAGGTACATATATAGATTTACACCTTAAAATAGTTCCCTGACTTTGATTGTTGCACGTTGCAAAAGTATAGAACGTTCGGTTGCACCCGAAATTAACTCTCTTTTGCTTGTTTTTTTTTTTAGTTTGGGATACAGATAATTTTATGCCATTTTTGATTCGAACAAAATTTCAGCCCGTTTACCCAGACTTTACGCTATCATGAAATTGTTTTCAAGTTGCAATAAACTCACACTTTTCTACTGCCACAATCTCACTTTTTAAACTTGAACACCGTCTTGATATACAAGTTTTTCCATTTATGGGGCAAGTTGACGATCAAAATAAAACAGCTGATCACATAGTTTTGCGAACAAATGGCATTCAATTGTCGGAAATAAGAATATTTCGTTATATACATACATGTATTGGTATCAAAATATAATTATATCAATCCATTATATTATTAATTTAAATATTTTAAGCGGTTTCCATGACGATGACATCATAAAACCATATTACCCATTGTCAAGTATATATCGAGTATATCTCTATTAAGGTCTATATACTTTTGAATGCGTTTGAACCATTTGTCAAAGTACTTTGCTACTCTGATTAAAACATGCATTTAAGCGGCTCTTAAGGTGTCGGTAAAGGAAGACCCTTAACTTATTTTTTACAAACGATAATAAAAAGAATTTATTTGATGCCAAGTTAGAAATATATAATGGATAACTCATCAAATCGATGTTTTGAGTGCTCAAAAATGCAGTTGTTTCAGTCGATGTGTGAGAGCTCACATTGTCGTAATGAATGGAGGTACGTCTTTAGCGCTTGATTTACTGTTTTGCGTTGTTCTAATGATATGGTTGCGACATGTCCCATTTGCTTTGAATTGCTTTTGTTGGATTCGGTTCATCTTGAAACAGCAATACAGTCAACTGTTTTTAACTTTCGGGCTCATATCCGATGTCATAGACGTGCTTCGAAGCACCGCTAATGTATTTTGTTATCATTTCTCTCGACCAATCGACACGAGAAGAATATTTTAAGTCACTGTAAACAGCACAAATAACGCTCGTATGTCGAAACGTTCTGAGTATTCATGCCATCAAAAATGTCAAACTTTACGATAAAAGTGTGAGTTTCTAGATTACAACACTAATGTTGCCAAATCCCGAAATATAAAAGACAACCTACGTATTATTGAATTGAATAAGATAACCTAAGCAGCCTAAAACGGCAATCGAAATTTGAATTTATGTACATATGTACATGTGTGGCATTGCTATTATTAATATTGTCGAGTAACGCGATGAAATTTGGATTTGTCAGCTCCCAAAATTCGAATAAACACAAGTACAAGCTTTACCAGGCAATAATCCAAAACACAAATCGTATCTGAGCAGGACCTGGCTATTGTACAATTGCAGTAAAGTTATTGGTCCTCAGAGTCCTGACTCAAACCTAATAGAAAATTTGCGTTCTTTTTTTAAGGAGCGAATAGGTAATCCGTTTATCCTCTTATCAAAGCAATACAAGAAGAATGAAAAAAAATCCGGTGATTTGTGATATGAAAAACCTTATTCAGTACATGTCCAATCATCTGCGAGCTGTTATAAACGCAAATGGTCGGTTTTAATAATATTTGGAATAATTGTTTTCAAATTGATGGTACACTATTTGCAGTTTTTGTGTTTTTTTTTTTACTTTTGTGCATTATTTATGTTAAAAATATTTGAATTAATAAAATTATGAAATTTTTACGAAATAAGAATTGAATTTTTTTTTCACTTTGCACACAATTAATTGATAAGCTGTATATTACATTAATATCACCCAATTGAAACCTTTTCATATAACATTGTTTATTTATATTTGTATGTACATTGTCTTGATGATTAATGTCCCATTTAATAACTACAGTATTTACATACATATACATACATACATATATAAATATATGTGAATACGAATTAAAACTAAGTACGTGCTAAATTCATTACTTTATTTTAAATAGAAGAGTGTGGATAAAAACTATGCGATCTATTTTTGTTTACCACACTTTGACCTGGTCTACGGCGACAACAGAAGAAGAAAACACAATTGCAGAGAAAAGTGGAAAAGGCAGATATCATAAATTTGTTGTGGGAAAGAGAAAGAAGACTCGAACGAGATACAAGTAAACGCTCTTCTCGAAGTAATAACATATATGCCTTTGCGTACATATGTACATATATGAGTATATTTACTTAAATTTATCAATATATCGCTCATTTTCTGCAAGACCGGCATAAGTAAAAAAAATCGATTTGCCAGAAAACGCGTTTAAAGTTTTCAGCTGACTATAACCTTACACGGAAAACAGGAAATATATTCTCTTATTCATATGAATTTTTCACTCAACATGAAGTATGATATAACGAACAATTCTGCAGCATTAACTCAAAAATCACGTTTTTTGATTTATGCCGGTCTTGCAGCAAATGAGCGATATGTATGTATCTAAGTGTTCTCGCTGCAGTCGTCGGTAGTATTTACCAGATTATACGTTTGCATACACTTACATATGTATTCATTTTACTGTGATATGTATCAACATTTGTAGATTTCTTGAGCATTCTGCTCAGTAAAACGAATAGTGTACACCATAGGATTGTGTTTATACATTTTTAGAGTACTTTGAACACAAAGTTTTACTTTTTCTTAAACGATTTAATACCATTTACTAGGAGGACATAAAGTAAAAAATTGCAAAAACTGTTAATTGGAATAACTTCGAAACGCTAAATATAAGTATACTGCATATGTATGTATGTACAATACTTTTTGAAATCAAAGCACTGAAATTTTAAATCAACTTTGGTAACACTTTATTCAGTGTGTGTTTTGGCGATTTGTTTATACCGCTGCATCTGGTTGGTTATGAATGTATGGATGCAGGTATTTTTAGTTCCTAACAAAATGCAGATATGATGCCGATTTACCAAAGAAAAAGCTACAACAACGTCTACCATGAAAATCTAAACAGTGTGCAAAAGTGCTGACTTTAGGAACAACAACACGATTAAAGAAAATTACCATCTGGGCCATTCAGTCATGTTAAACTACATTCATAGGAGGACTCTTTCTGTCACTAATTATTTGCAAATTCTCTTGCAAGGCATACACGCACCAATTATTGTACCAATTTCGGCGAATTGTATGACTGATTGTTACGTATGTATGTATATGGGGCAGTTGTATGAGTTGTACCAACTGATTGGATGAACATCAAAATTTTTTGATACTTTGTCAAGTTGGCTGTGTTATTTGGATGGTGTTTGGGTTGGTCGTGCGATTACAAACGATTTCGCCATCTTATTTCGGCTGTCGAAGAGTAAAGCAACAACTTCTGAACTCATATTTAAGCAACGAAGTGAATATTCAAAATGTAGTTGGCCTCAAAATTGTGTTAAAAGTTGTGTCGTATGTAGCGACAAGGTCAATTTCTAGTCCAACTCAATCAACCAACTAATTGGTGGCATCCATCACATTCATATCACAATCTACATCCTTAGTACTCTTCATGTACATGGTGCCCCCTAATAATTTTCCTTATTCTCCTTTTTTAATTTCTCTATTATATTATGCATATTCGCAGGACGTCTTCTCATCGCCTCCAAATTCGGTTTAGGCGACAAGAAGAGTATTGATCTGAACATACTTTAATGCGACAAGGTTCACCATCATACATATTAGTACTACTCTTCCCATTGCTATCATCAACAACTACAAGAATGTAATTCAGTGTTGCCAACGCATGCTAAATTTATGCATAACCGAAAAAAGTCTATATTTGCAAGGCAGTTTTCTTCTAATTGTGAGATTTCCAAACACTTATGTAGATATGTATATTTTTATATGTATTTGTATAATTAAGTCCAAGTCTTAATAATTATGATTTAGGAATAGAGATAAGAGATGAAAATCTCTCCAAACCTTTCACCGAACGCATTGTCGCGAGCCCTATGTAGTAGTATATTGAATTTTTTGTAAAATTTGAGATAAGTCAAACTTTTAATACTCTTACAACATGTTGCTTCAGAGTATAACAGTTTTGTTTCATACTAAACCATCTTAATATTTTCTTAGATAATGCTTTTATTCGGTTAGTGAACGATATCAAGATAATTATAAGATACTAAAGGCATATCTGCAAATCTAACTAAAGTTTTACGACCAGAAATTGTTAAAAAATGTTATATTGTTCTAGCACTATTCATCTTTGCGTTGTGCTTTGCGTTGGCAACACTACAAACAATCAAGAAATTCACGACGCCCAGACTGACAGTACGACAACGTGACATGCATTTGTGTCCATTAAAATGGTTTAAGGTGCATATAAATTTAGTATATGTATGTCGCTTGTGTTTATATATGTATATTAATATTCATACGATTTTACATTATAATTGTTATCCTTCTGCTTATAAGAATATCGAATCTTATAGTTAAGAGCACTGAAAAATGTCAATATTTATATTAGTACGAAATAATAATATTGTTAATTACCTCGTTATGAAGTACTTTATTTGTGCAATAATACATATGTTCATGCATGCTTAAATATATTTATATACACATGTGCATATGTATGTATGTACATATATTCATATCCCTAATACTTCTTTTTCCAGTTTTTCAGAAATGTTTAACTTTCAAATTAGAATAAGAGCATCTTGTTTATCGAAAACTGGAAGAATTACTTTCCACTCCTTTGTGGAAGTCTACATACATATGTACATACTTTTTAAAAAGCATTGCATTTTAAGCCATAGGTAAATGAAGTAACAAATTACTAGTTTTAACCTGCTTAGTCGGTGGATATCATTATAGGGTAGTATTGTTTAAGTATGTACATACATATGTATGTACACCTGGGAATATGCATAAACCAAATTTAATCGGAGACGTAGTGTTAGAATATACCATTAAAACAAGTCTAGATTGATTTAGCTCACACAAAGCAGTAGTTTCAGGCAAAGTTTTTATCTCAATTTAGGTTTTTATAACTTAAAGTTTGGTTAAAACATGGCTTTTATCAGTTTAATACATATTGAATTCGAAATTTAGAGTTGGGGGAATTAAATATTTTTCTAAGTATTTAGTAGATGTTTATAGCCTTCATATCATTACATACATATGTATGCATACTGTGAATTCCTATACATTGTGCCAGCTCAGCCATCTGTCCGTTTCTATATCTTGATATACATATGTATATTTTTTATGCACTCGTGTTCTTTAAACAGGTTTGTCTTCACAACGGACTGTGTTCGCCTTCACGAACGTTGTAATGTTCACGTTTTGTATCAAACACAAACATACCTTAATATGAATACAAGCTTACATACATATGCATGGATCTATGGTACGAATCGTACATTCGTATATTCGTAATTAATTTTTACCGTTAGTTTGAAAGGTCCGCATATCTATACCAAAAATAAACTTTGACTTATGTATGTACATAATACGGAAAGTAATAAGTAGAACGACGATTTAAAAAAAATTATTGAACCAAACGTTACAATTCTTTAAAATAAATTTCCAAGCATTTAAGACACGGAAGGCATTCTCCGGAATAGCCTTGAGAACCGAGGTGCATGCTATTTGGATCCCCTCTGTCGCCTCAAAATGCTTGCCTTTCATCGGCATTTTCAGGTAAGGAAACAAAAAAGTCCGGGGGGCCACATTGGGCTGCAAGGTGGCTGCGGAAGCGTTAGGTAGCTGTTCGCAAGGAAGGCGGTGTTAGCCGGGGCGTTGTCGTGGTGCAATTTTCAATCGGCTGCGATGTCTTGTCGGATTTCGTTTGAGCCTCTTAAGGACTTCCTACGTGGAACTTGGCGTTGACGGTTTGTCCAGGAGGAACAAATTCATGGTGGACGATGCCTTTGTTGTCAAATACGACAATTAGCGTCATTTTCACTTTGGATCTGCTCTCGGTAAGCCTGCTTGATGCTATCAGAGTTAGAGCCTCTGCTCTAACGAACGCTGCATTTTTGGCTTGCACCACTTACAGAAACACGTCGCGCGAAAATGTTTGTCTTGACTCTCCAGGTGCTCGGAGAAAACTGACCAGCCGCTGATTCGTTAGGTAGGAACGCCCTCTACCGAGTCCAGTCGGTGCGCTCACGCTCCGAAGTATAGTCGCGGCGGAAGAAAATCAGTCCTATTACTTTCCGGTTTGTATAGTATTGGCTAAATGTTACCCATTTTTAACCTAAGAGCACATTATCTTTGGATTTCAATGATATATCTTCTACATTAAAAGAACGATATTCCATTTCTTGAAAAGATATGGGCCGATTTTAGACGGGAGGCTGCTTTGAAGGCACTATTTGTGCACAGTTTTGCTCTTACATCTTACTTGGTGTTTTATTAAAATGCTATGAAGTGAAAGAATCGGATAGAATTTAAGCTTCTGATATATGGGAAGTAAGCGTGGTTGTAGTTCAATTTCCCCCCATTCCCACACTTATCATAAATATTAGACGAATGGTGCGCACCAAATTTTGTTGAAATTGGTGGAGTAGTTCCTGAGCTATAGGATTTCACTTAAAGGCAGGTAGTGCCACTCTTATTTTCCAATTGTTCACCGATTCCTATGAAGACCTTTCGTACCATGTCTGTTAAATAGCAATGGGCGTGGTTATCATTAAATTTCATTCATTTTCGCACTTGGTTGATAAGGAAAACGCATAAGCGAAGGACCACAGGCGGCCACATTTAGGCCATCCTTAAGCCCATTGTGCATTTATGCACTTTGTAAGACTTATTCTCAGAGAGCTTGGCTCATTTGGATTTAGAGGTTTCGGATATAGCATGTACATTCAACTTATTAGATTGATTAAACTACTATTATATTCTTTTGCATTCTTTTTAATATTGAAAATGAAAAATCATGTGACGTATTCCAGTTAATCGAACAGAATTTATTCATTGTCTATTTATAGGCTGCTGTAATTGTTAAAAATCGATGTTAACAAAAATATCGGGGCAGAGAATTTTTTGAATTTAAATGCATCTTTAACTATGTATATACAAAAACAGCTGTTTATGAACTAAAATACTTATGATTATTCAAATACGTTTTTGAAACAATAAAAATCCTCAGTTGACAGTATCATAGTTTTTCATTATTTCATTTGTAAAATCATCAAATATGATGCAACTACACAGCTGTGTTCAATGAAATTCAATGAGAGTACTTATATTCGTGCCATTTCATTAATATTTTTATTCAGAACCAACTCCTATAACCTGGCATGAGTAGGTTCCACTGACCGAGCACGGATGCTATTTAAATTATCTCTGTTAAAGGAAAAATATTTTATAAAATGTGTAAAGGAAATTTGTAGTCTTTTTTTTTATTCTTATTAATATGTGGAGTTCTGCGAAAGTTTTTTTTTAAAGAAAATAGGCAAAATTGTTTTGCGGTGGCTTAACGGAAACTAATAGGATTATTGTGATTCACTCACTACTGCCTGACATTGGCTCCAATTTATTAGTTCCGTAGAAATATAATTCGGACAGCTTCCGTAGCCGCGCAAAAACATTGCCTCGGCGGGTGTCCGGTTAAGAGGAGTTTCACTGTATACATAACTACATATGCTTATGTATACTTACATACATATGTACATATTTTCATTTATTATCTCTTAGTTAAGTAATATATGTAAATTCTTTCAATATATTAAATTCTGCAGTTTTAAGTTTATTCAACAAATTGTACCACTTCAGTTTTTAATATGGTAGAATTCATCTCTTTGTGTTAAGCGGAAACAGTGATTGAAACCAAATGCAGAGGAATGTTAGTAGCGACGCCAAACAAATTATTTATATTAAATTAAAATACCAAAAAGAAACATTTTTCCAATATACATAAACTGTGACAAAACCATAAATAATGAAATGTTTTGAGAGAGCGGAAATAGTTGAAGGAAGTGTGAACTTTAACCAGAGAGAAAATTTATTCAAATTAATGGAGTATTGGAATTGGGAGAGCGTTTGACAAATTGAAAAGTTAAAGTTTTAAAATCAAATTGTACATTTTTCAACTACTGTGGTTTTTTTACCTATCTAAACCTGTTAGGTTATTGATATTATAAAGTGAATTGTTCAAACCCCTAAACAGCGAAAACATATTTAAAATATTAAAAGATACACACAAGTTAACTGAAACTGTATAGGTTTACGGTGGTGTGTTTATAGCCATATGTATACATATGAATATACGTTTACATCCTCTCTTGCGAGCATAAGCCACACACAGACCTTAAATGTATGCGTAAGAGCATTGAACAACTAAAATTAAAGTAAATGACAAAACACTGAAAAATTTAAAACAATTCACAAATTTTTGTTAATTCTTGACAAGTTATACGAGCGAATAAGAAGTTAATTACCTTAACTTCTCTCAGGCTATATTCAAGATATGTATTGAATTGGCGCGAGTCGATAAAAAATGCATATGGCCGCATAGGAATATGTGTACATTGTACATACAAATGTATGTATGTGTGGATATGTGTCAGTGTATAATATTCCAATCTTCAATTATCTTACTTTTTGTGCTCGACACATATTTTAATACTTAATCCAATCAGTATTTCGATTAGTATATTAACCAAGCTTATGTATGTATATACACAAGTTTTGAACTTCACAGTATATCACATTTAAATTCACACGAACAGACTCGCATGCTGTTTTTGCAATTTCGTTCCTTAGTAATTCGAAGCATTTTGATTAAATAACAAATTGTTGGTAAAGACACTTCCTTTGCCGTATTAACAAAATACACTTCCACCACAGACAATCATCGACATTGAACCAAATAGTATACAAATGTATATTATTTTTCTTTTTTGATTTTCACTTAACACAAAAAAATTTCTACATTTATGCGCCGGATGCATAAGTATATAACCGCTGACATTTTGCTTCTTACTAATTTCTGGCTGCATGTAGTGAGGCAATGTTGCCTACCCAAACAAATTATATGATTAATTGAGCAAAGAGAATTGAAATAAATTCGCCTTAGTTTTATATCTAAGAGAATAAATTAGAAAGAGAATGAGTAATGGCTGAGATGAGGAAAACGTATCGACGTATCGTATTAAGCTGCATGAAAAAGTTACAATGTAGTGTTACTGTTTTCATTAACAGGTATAGGCATTTGTATCGTCAATATTATAAATAAACAATATTGCAAATAATATCCATATTATCTTGAACTACATGGTTCATGTTTCGGTGTGATATTTATTAGCATTAAAAAAATGTTTCCTAATAGAATTAACATTATCTGGCAATAAAATTTATTGACGTAGTCTGGCAACATACAATTTTTGTAGGGTTCATTTTTTATTTTCTGCTAGAATTTCGCGGGTGATAATATTTGAAGTTATTGTTTATTTTGATGATGCATTAGTTACAGACAAAAGAGGGATTGATATTATTACCATCATTTCCAGCGGATTATTTCAAATATATTTATTGCATCTTGCACAATATGTCTGATTCATCAGATTATTGGTGTGATTTGACACTGGACCAAGAGACGCTACATAATGTGGACGCACGAAATAATTCGCAAATAGAAGAGTGTCTAGGGTTTGATAAAAATGTTGGCGATTCATGGCTATATCCTAGTAATATACCGGAGCGGACATATCAGTTAAGCATAGTAAAAACATCACTCTTTAATAACACACTCGTTGTGTTGCCGACTGGGCTTGGTAAAACATTCATTGCTGCAGTTGTAATGTATAACATCTACCGATGGTATCCGACTAGTAAAGTCATATTTATGGCACCAACTCGTCCATTGGTGGCACAACAATTTGAGGCATGCCAACGTGTAATGCCATTTCCTGAAGAAGATACTATTGAGTTGACTGGTAGATTGCATCGTAACAGTCGTAAAGAAATTTGGAAAAAGAAGCGTGTATTCTTTGCAACACCTCAGGTGGTACTGTCCGATATGATTGCCGATGAAGACAAATGTTCGTCAGACTCAAATTTTCCTTTTAAACAAGTAAAACTGATTGTGGTAGACGAAGCTCATCGGGCAAAGGGACGATATGCATATACAGAAGTAGTTCAAGCCATGAAGAAACGAAATAATTACTTTAGAGTGGTGGCACTTTCAGCAACTCCTGGTCGTACGATGGAAGATATTGCTGAAGTGGTACAAAATCTACTCATATCTCAGATTGAAGTACGTTGTGACACGTCAGAAGATGTACTGCCTTATATGCATAAACGGGATATGAAAACTGTAGTAGTACAGCTGGGAAATGAAATAAAGGAATTATATGCAGAGATCTTATCAATTATAGATCCTTATCTAAAGGACTTAATTAGTGCTCAAGTATTAAGAGGATCGTTGAAAAACATTTCACGTAATTTCCTTTTGTTCGAACAGAAACGTTTTCGGGAGATTAATCAAAATGCGCAGGATCAAAAAAAATTATTGGTTTCAAAAAAATTTTCCTTTTGCATTAGTATGTATCATGCTCTAGAACTATTGGAACGTCATGGCATTCGTGTATTTCTTAATTTTTTCGAGAAGAACGAAGATGGGCGGAGTAATTTTGTTGTAAATGTGGAACCTAAAGTACGTAATTTATTGGATCGTTTGCGTGATCACTTTGGTCGAGACTCTTTTGAAATTTTGACAAATATGATGGTTAATGGTCAATTCGTTAAAATGCCGGACAATTTTGACTTTGGGCACCCAAAGTTTGAGCAAGCAAGAACTTGTTTACTTGAGCATTTTCAAGTATGTTTGCCGTTAAAAAATGTTAATATTCATTATTTCTGTCATAAATATATTCTAAATATTTATAGATTGCACCAAACTCGCGTGCTATAGTTTTCTGTGAATATCGAGAAACAGTTATGCTGATGTATCGATTATTGTTACAGCATGAGCCGCTACTGAAGCCACGTTATTTTGTAGGTCAGTATGGTTCCTTCTGTGTTAATTTTAATAATTAATTTTCGTATAATTTCATAAGGTCAAGGTGGTAACATGGGTAGTTTGCGTTCACTAACACAAAAACAACAGATTAAAATTATGGATGACTTTCGATGTGGAAAATGTAATATCCTTATAGCCACCTCCATAGGAGAAGAAGGTATTGATGTTGGCGACGTAGAACTCATTTTATGCTTCGACATCAATACTTCAAATCCACAACGTTTTCTTCAAAGAATTGGGCGTACTGGAAGGAAAAAACAGGGTAGTGTTGTGGTATTGGTTACCGAAGGCCGGGAAGAGCAAATTTTCAAAAATGTATTAGCTCAAAAAGACTTAACTAATCCAAGAATGCTTCAATCAATGATAGTAAACAAATCCCTATATAAGAAATCACCACGATTGGTCCCTACTGATGTAGATCCCAAAATAACTCGCGTATTTATAAAACCTACTAAATCCAAGGAAAACAATAAAAACATAAATTCAAAAAACATGACAAAAAAAAAGATAATCTCTAATCCTAACTCAATGTTCATGGATCCTTCACAGCATGGTATAGAAACGCAGCAAAATCTTGAAAAATGTTTAAGAAGAATCGATGAATATTTCAATACATTTGATGATCCCGTTGCATCTAATACACAGTTGTTAAAGGGAATTACATGTACGCAAAAATTTTCTCATAAATTGAATTCCTCTCAAGGAATATCGTTATATAATTCTCAACGTTTTTGTAATCTAAAAAGAATTCTTGAGAAAAATTCTACTTTAATACCTTCCAAAGAAATTATTACAAATCCGATAGAACAGTTAAAGTCCTCCAAGGTATCTAATGATGGAAAACGTTTTATTTTGCGCACTCAACCATCTATTGTTAGTAATATTTTTGATAAGATGAAGTTGCTGGAAATATTACCTTCAAAACCCGGAGAAATGTCAGACGAAGAAAAAGATATCCGACATTTGTACGACATTATTGAAAAACTGTTAGGGAGCGATCTCTCTATGGAAATTTTCATTGATGATGCTGATATTGAACGTTTAGCTAGACAACGAATGTATAGACCTCCCTCTGATTATGATCTAAGTGATAGTGAGTACAAGGATGTTTGTAATACAATATTCGATGGATTGGAAGAACAAGGACTTTTATGTGATAATTTTGACTACATACAAGAAGAGCTGAAGAAAACTAAGTTTTATGAAGACTCATATCCCAAACAAGAAAGTGATGATTATCAACCTATATCACATTCACCACTGAAAAATGATGGCGATTCAATGGTATATGAAACTGGTATTTTAGATGAAGAAACTGAAATCAGCACAGTAGGTGAAACTAGCCTAAATAATAATAATGGTGGTTATCAACCTATATCACATTCACCACTGAAAAGTGATGGCGATTCAATGGTTTATGAAACTGGTATTTTAGATGAAGAATCTGAAATCAGCACATTTGGTGAATCTAGTCAAGATAATTATCAAAGGCATAAACTTGCAATAAAAGCAAGTAATAAGTCGACTCCAGTACAGGGTCCTTTAGCAAAAGCTTTTCAGCGGCAGCTTTCAAAGTTTGGAAATAAAATTCACACAAAAAGGAAAACATTGGAACTGAAGGACGATAATTTTTGTACACATAACAACGGAGATAAATCATCTGACGTTATAACATTATTTGAGACATCAGATGAAGATAATCAGGTAGAAACAAGGGCCTTGATCAGTGGAAGTTCAAAAAACTCCGAATCAAAATGTATGAAACCAAATTTAAACAAATGTTCAAATGACTGCAAAAAATTCAGCTTTATTGGTGATATTGGTGATCTTTCTAAGCAAATGCCTTCATTATCACAATCAACCCAGAATGATTTAGAAGTAGATATAAATGATTTTTTGAAACCATTTCCTGAAGAAATTCCTGACGAATCAGTTGACAACATCCTTACTTTGAAATTCAAAATTGAAGATAGCAGCGTTTTTACTAATCGACCTTTTTACTCCTCCTCAAATTTTAATTTAATTCAAAAAGGAAATAAATGCACTTCTAACGTGAACTGTAATTCAGAAGTTTTGGGTTCTAACACCGCCATAACACCACCAGAAGGACTAACAGATCTAGCAGAGCAATATAGAAAATCATCAACCCTGTTCGCTCCGCTCAAAAAAAAAGCTAATGATTTTTTGAATACATCAACTAATGTTAATCCTAATTTAGAAATGCAGAGTCCTAATAGACCCATAACACCACCAGAAAGATTATCAACTCAACCAGAGCTATATGAAAAATCACCAACCCTTTTCGAATTATACTTGGAGAATATTAAAAGGTATAAAGGGAACATGCCGGAACATATAAAACAGTCCGTTGCCTTCGCAGAGAAACAGATTCGCGATGCATCATCTGATCGGCATTTATTTTCAACAACAAATGTAAGTTATAATGAAGAAAAAAATGTTTCATCGAGTGATTCAGGTGAACCGAACGAGAGAGCAGTAGGGTCGGAAACTGGTTGTGAGGAGTTTATTGAAACACAAATCGTACGTATACACATAAAAAATGTTTGGTAGTGGTGATGATAATATTATAATGTATTTAATTTCACAGCCCAACCTTTGTACGGAATCCATTTCAAACACATACAGAGATTCAAAAGGGTCTGAAACGGAGTGCGAAGAAATCACTGAAACGCAAAAGGTAACCCATTTTGACATTTTTTAAGTATCTGAGATACATATGCATATTGTATACATTACACATAGACTGTTGATTGCTTCCGAGTACAACGGCAAAATCGTCATTATCTGGATAATGATCCTGCATGTAGTAGCGACGAATATAGTGAAAGGCCCTGTAATCAGTGTATAAAAGAATTGAATTGGAATGAATTTACAATAAAGGCAGTTAACAAGTCGACTCCAGTACAGGGTCCTTTAGCAAAAGCTTTTCAGCGGCAGCTTTCAAAGTTTGGAAATAAAATTCACACAAAAAGGAAATCATTGAAGCTGGAGGACGATAATTTTGGTACACATAACAACGGAGATAAATCATCTGACGTTATAATTTTATCTGACACATCAGATGAAGATTATCAGGTAGAGACACAGGCCTTGATCAGTGGAAGTTTCAAAAACTCGGAACCAAAATCCATAAAACCAAATTTAAACAAATGTTTTAAACAGATGCCTTCATTATCAAAATCAACCCAAAATGACTTAGACGTAGACATAAATGATTTTTTGAAACCATTTCCTGAAGAAACTCCTGACGAATCAGTTGACAACATCCCTATTTTGAACTCCAAAATTGAAGATAACAGTGCTTTTACTAATAGACCTTTTTACTCCTCAAATTTCAATTTATTTCAAAATGGACATAAATGCACTTCTAACGAAAACTATAATTCAGAAGTTTTGGGTTCTAACACCGCCATAACACTACCAGAAGGACTAACAGATCTAGCAGAGCAATATAGAAGTCCATCAACCCTGTTCACTCCGCTCCACAAAAAAGCTAATGATTTTTTAAATACATCAATTAATGTCAATCCCAATTTAAAAATGCAGACTCCTAATAGACCCATAACACCGCCAGAACGATTGTCAACTCAGCCTGAGCCATATGAAAAATCACCAACCATTTCCGAATTGCACTTAGATAATAAGAAAATATGTAAAGGGAACATGCCGGAACATATAAAACAGTCCGTTGCCTTCGCAGAGAAACAGATTCGCGATGCATCATCTGATCGGCATTTATTTTCAACAACAAATGTAAGTTATAATGAAAAAAAAAATATTTCATCGAACGTTTCAGGTGAAACGAAGGAGAGAGTTGTAGGGTCGGAAACTGATTGTGAAGAGTTTATTGAAACACAAATCGTACGTATATAAATAAATAATCGTTTGAAAGTGGCGATGATAATATAATGTAATTAATTTAACAGCCCAACCTTTGTACGGAATCCATTTTAAACACACACAGAGATTTAAGTGTTATAAATACAAAGGCAGAAGAAGGCTCTGAAACGGAGTGCGAAGAAATCACTGAAACGCAAAAGGTAACTCATTTTGACATTTTTTAAGTATCTGAGATACATATGTATGAAATGTATACAATAGGCTGTTGATTCCTTCCGATTACAACGGCAAAATCGTCGTCGTCTGGATAATTTTATTGATTATGAGGCTGCAGCAAGTGGCGATGAAAGTGACGATGAATATACTGAAATGCCATGTAGTCAGTATATAAAGGACTCTATGATTGTATCGAGTGATGAGTTGGATACAATAGACGAAAATGCACCCACATCCTCTCAGATGCAAGCACATTATCTTCAGTCCATTAAGTATGTCAAACACTACTAATTTAAACCGTACCCTAATACCGGTAATATTAAAAATATATGGCTTAATATTATTTATATTTCAGAAGCCCCAAACCTATAGCTCGTGGTGCTTTCAAAATTCCGCCCTTCCGGGAGTATAATGATCTCAGCCAAATTTACTCACAAATGCCCCCTAAAGAACCTTCCCAATATGTTTATGACTCCTTTGTAGTAGCTGAAGAGCATGATAAAGAATGTATGAAATCACAAAATGAAACATTGAGCCCGCTGGAACGAGCCGAACGTATTTTAAAAGAACAAAAACGGGCACGAAAAAAATTCAATAAGGTCGCCCAGTTTAAGAAACGAAAGCGTATTCGCCAGGTTTCCGACAGTTCTGATGACGACTTTATTCCTCTTAAGTAAGAATACAAATTTGTATGTTTTTATTTAAAAAATGCTTAGCACACCTAAAACTCTAGTAAGATGAGTAGTATAATAGATATATATATATACATATGCAAGTATAATTAATAAAATATAAAAACTTAATTTCTCGAACAATACCTTTTCAAAGTTACAGCTGATACAATTAAAATAGCTGTTACCTCGTATTGAATGCTGTCAAGATTCGTATTATTATCATTGGTAGTATGGCGAAGTTTATGCAGGTTACGAGGTTTTATATACACTTCGTTAAATAAGTTTGGCAAGCTGCAATTCTTGTTTAGTCCGATGGCTGTATTTACAGCTTTTGATTCTAAATCCTGTTCGTAAACATTCTCAAATAGCTTTTGATTTTTATTTACATGTGGTTCATTTACTTTTTAAGAACTTTTCTTTGCTATTTTTGTACAATTTACAATTACCGAGAATAATATGCAAAACTCCACAATAGCAATGATAAGACTAAATTGTACGAACAATGTATACTGTTCATTATACCAATTCTCTATGTATTTCAGACAAGGCATTTTGTGCCGACTTTTTACATAGTCCATTTTCTGCAACATTTGACACTGAGTTATGTTCTCGGGCTTGGGATCCAAATAAGACAACTTATCATCGACATTTTGTAATATACAACAAGTAAGAGGTACCACCCACTCTCGCTGACCGTAACTCTGCAGTTTCCAAAGGGATGTGTCATAGTTAATATCGTTATTTATGCCACAGCAACCGAAATGAGTCTGAACCAAATCAATGGCATTAGTGAATTGCTCTTTTCCAGGCATACCATAGTTTCCCTGTAGAACTTTAACCATTTTCGATTCATCCAAACTGATGCCCAAACAATGTGGCCACAATGTAATCGCTAGACAGACTAATAACTGAGCTAGGAGTAAAACGACCACTGATAAAAAATACAAACTAAGGCAGTAATAGGTGTGCAGGCTGGACGCCCAAAATCCAACCATGGAGACGAGGACTGCTATACATCCCGCTACAGGAACGCCAATGGAAATGTAATAGAACAAAGGTTGTGGTAAGCTGTTCAGTTTCTCGCTTGTTGTCACCAGAAGACGCGATAGAAGAATACCTTTTGAATCGTTAAAATGGAAGAAACCAAAAACGATAAGGATCACTCCACAGAACTAGAAACGAAACATACATATAAATTGTTAAATCCACAAAATTATATAGATTTTTAGGAAAAATAAACAAGCCGCTAACTACAATGGTAACAGAAAACAAGAAAAAACGTTATCTCCGATTGCACCGAAACTAAAATACCCCTCCGAAAAAGAAAATTTTCCATATAAAAACATAGAATACCGAAAACCATGATATATAGTATATATGGGTAGGGCTAATTCATAAGCAGGTTTCACCAACTTTCGATTCAAAAACACAGTACACATTATTTTCAGAAAATATATTTATTTTACTACAACTTATTTCAAAATTAAATTGGTTTCGTATAGGAAGTAAGCGTGAATGTAGTTCGCTTTGGTGCATTACACTCTTTGCAACATGATGAGAAAGTATAATATAGTGTAAGCATCAGAGCGTAACGGACAATATCGAGCACCGACTATGTTTTTCAGTCAAACGTTTCAATATTAATTTATATGCATATACTGGTCCTTACTATCACATTATAAGCAAAAATTTGATTTTACTTACCAAGAATATGAGATTACAACAGTTGAGGAATAACTTATGATTGAATGCGCGCGTCATTGTTCGATTTTTACTTTGTCAACTATTGTAGTATACTTTTGTATGTATGTAAGCATGTAAAAAAGTTAATGTGATTATTTGATTAAAAAAGTAATAATTTAATATATTTTTAATATTGCCTAAAATTACGACCAAATTATTTAATCTAGTGCTCACCGAATACTAAATAGAAACTGATGGTCTACTTCGGTGTCATTGATGTGAAAGAGCTCTTTCGAATGCTTCGAATATTAGATACAATGCTACCGTTGTTATTAAATATAAACAAGTTAACAATTAAATTGAATAATTTGCAATTGAAGTGTCCCACTCTCATTCATTTAATTTATGCATAAACTTTACAAGCTGTTCGGAGAGAATTGTTCACCTGCAAACCGTGAAGTGGTAAAAAAGAGATAATGTAAAGCGTCTAAACATACTGTTGCTACCTGTTGAATGGTTTTCCATGAATGTGCCGTAAAATATATTTATTATTGTTTGTAGGAATTCGTATACTCAGTTTTATTTATGAGTCTGTAAACGCATAAAATCTAAAAAAAGGCGAAAAATATATTCTTTATTCGCCTGTAATCCGTTTAGTTTGCTTATTTCACTAATCGAAAAATTAGTTCTAAAGAGTGGGTATATAATAAATGATTGTCATATTTTCTATTGCAAACTTTTCATTCAAAGTAAAAGTAGATATCAATTTCTTATGAATAAAGCACTCTCAGTAATTTCTTTTAGCAATTTACTATGTGGTTTTAAAAATTTTATAATTTATTTTACTAACTTGCATTATACACATATTGCAATTTAATCTCACGTTAATAACCGACCGTGCTCCGAATGCGTTCACGGTGTTTAAACCCGTTTCCACGACAGTCGGGTCTACGTAACTGGAACGAACCCGGATTTTTATCCGGCTAAGGACGGTCAACTCGACAGAATTCTGCCACTACAACAACAACAACACGGAATTTAACGAAAACTTTCCAAGTTATTAATGTATTTATTTAAGTACTGTTTTCTTCGAGTCTGAAAATGTAGATGAATTGAACTTATCAGCATTCCCACTTCCAATCCAATAAAAATTCAATATATTTCACCCACCAAAAATCGTAACGGAATCAAAAATAGGTATATATCTATTAAGTTGCTAAAATATGATTCTAATCGTTTTTTAATGATTTTTCTTTAATGTTATTTACATATAATAATTTTTGTATACATAATTTACGATATAAAACGCATATTTGTTTGTTGAAAAAACACACTGTTGGCTTTATTTTATATAACTGCAAACAAAAAAAATTATTTATATCTGCACATTTTGAAAATTTGCATTTTTTTTGTTATGCTGCAACAAAGAACCAATACTTTTTTCCTTTTGTTAAACGGAATTATATTTGCATAGCAAAAAATAGTGAACTTAAAAATCCATTGACGTAGCACTGGCTGAAGATCCACCACTGCAACTAAATGTTTGCATATTTTCTTTGATATCTTCTTGCATTTCTATAGTAGAAAAAGAAAGTTTGTTTTTAAACAATAAATCCATTTCAAAATAAATATAAATTACCTGGTGGCAAATGAAGCTTTTCAATAACGAACTTCTTTCGACGTAACTTAAATGCTAAATCGGAAGTTTCTGGCATATAGGCAGTAAGTGTATTAACAGCTGTAATTTTGTGCAAATGTATTAGACCGCTGTATTCTTTAAAAGCGTTGTTGGTTTCATGTTCAGATCCGCTAAATGATTCTAATTCGATGGCGTAGTCCACCAAGTTCCGTATTTTGGGAACAAGCGACTCATCCTTAATTAAAATTTTACTATTAGTTTCTGCGATAATTATACAGTAGTTATACTTACATATTTAGATATCAAATGCATAGGCATAGTGATAAAACAAACCGACACTGAGTTCCTTACTATGCCTCTTAACACTGTTAGAAATTTTAAAATGTTTTTCGGAAATTCTTCATCATACCAAAGTGGCGACCCCAGTGATGTAATGCAGATACGACAAAGGCTACGATAAACCAATGTACTCGATGAAAATTTTTCCTCCTTGGCAAATGATTGAACTAATTTAAGAAAACGTTGATATTTCGAGTTATTGAAGATTTTTTCACAATTATTATTTTCTTTTTGGCCTAAAATAGTAGGAGCCTGCACAGCATCGACTTGCAATTTAGTTGCATTTTGAATTCGGGGAGTTTCATTGGAATTACCGGAGAGTAGAGCTGCTGCAGCATTAATTCTTTCCTGTTCTAAATCAACTTCTTTGCAACTGATGTTGCTTCCACTACTGCTACTCGTCGTATTTTGATCAGTATCATCTTTGGACTCTGCACTCGATTCAACCGCGGAAAATACATTATCCTCATCACCTAACCCACAATCATAATCATCGTCTACTTCATCTGAATTAACATATGAATTTCCATTCCACAATAGAGTGTCGACAAAGTCTAGCAAATTTTTATCCATATGTTCCATCAAATTAAAATGGTGCCCTATTTTACTAGGTATTTGTTCCGAATTTACTGGTGGAAGGTCATTGTAGCGCCATGCAATTCGTAAACCATTTTGAGAGGACTCGCCGTTTTCTTGCTCGGTAGATTTTTCAATCTCCACTTCATCATCATTGAGTGGTTTTGGCAATTTGCGCATTAATTCCTGAGGATCATCATCCAAACTTCCTAATAAAACCGACTGTCCTGAAACTACTCCTTCCGCAATAAAGTATTTCGCTAAAACCTTTGAAAATGTTACGTACTTATCTTCCTCTATATCATAAAAAGAAGAAATACAGTCCTCATTTCGGTAAATTTATTAGATGTTCAACGTTACCAATTAGACATATTGAGCCAACAGGCAAGCCACCTCCTAAAAATTCGTAACTAGTTTAACATTAATATTATTTTAATTACTTTATTTGTTACCAAAAATAACATCAAACGATGGATTTCCACTGGAAGTTATTATCTGTCCTGTTTGTGGACTAGTCCGTGTGCCTGGTACTGGTTTTTGCACATGCCGTTTCCGAAAGCTCGACATTTTATAGATTGCGCCAACAGAAAATTACGCAAAACAACTTTCTGCCCTAAAAGTGTACGACCCGTTGCAGTAATGTTGGATTTATTATTATTTTTTTAGACGTTCTCTACTCGTGTTGTTGACGTTTCAATAATGCAATTTGCCGTTGGCGGAAGCGTAAAAAACTTCTGACAATAAATTTTAGCGAACTAACAAAAGGCCTTTTTTCTGTATTACAATAAAATATTTACTTCTACTACTATTCTAGAATTATGACCGTATACTTATTTAAATCCTTTGTTATTTAGAAATTACAAATACAGAAATTTATTTTTTATTTACAACCGTATTCCAAGTTATAAAACATGCTCAAGGCAAATTTATATGGCAACAAGGCTACAAAAACAAAAAAGCATTAACAAAATATTATCAGAAAATGTCAAAAATAACGAGAATAAATTGTGGGCTGTATATTAACATGTCAAAAAGCAGAGAACGTGGTTTTTAATCCAGCTTTTTCCGATTTGAGCGCCATCTATCTACCAAGAGCAGAGAATGTTAATGAACAGAGAAGGCAGAAATGTTAAACCAAATCTTTTTGAGTACTAATTTGTAGTGTTTCACCGATGCTCAATTTTTCGCCGATATCGACCCACTGCTCAAGAATTTTGAAATCGCAGATGACCCTCCCTGTAATAATCCTCTCTACCGTATTTGAAGTTTTTGGATAACCAAATAATTATGGCAGTTATAATAATATATATTTGTTTTGATTTCGGCCATATGCCTCTGAGTACCAAGCTACATTGCACCATCACTTCAATATTGTAATACTGGTTAAAAGCAAACGTCCTTTCAACAAACCAGTTATACTTTACATAAATAGATTATATCATGTATCCACGTAATGCACAGTGAAATTGGAAATTAATTAAAATTAGATTATTAAATTAATGAAATGTATAAAGTCCCATTATCATAAAATATTAATAAAAGTAATAATCTGTTACATATTTGTGTTGTTGTTATTGCTATCGATGATCGAGCAACGATCGTTAACTTGATATAGGCACTTGTGCAAAAAAGAGTGGTACTCGTATAAATAGTTTCCCAAGAAAAACTAGTCAATAGGCATGATTCTTATTATACAATAAATAGCGAAGAACAAAAAAATAGCAACTGCTGTAGAGCAGAATGAAGACGGCAGAGGACACACAGAAAAGGGTAACTACACTCATCATTGTACATGAATTTGGCTATACATACATACATATGTACATATGTATATAGTAGATATCTGCACATTCATAGTTTTAGATACCTAACATTTAAGTGTTCTGTGTGGGATTCTCGAAACAAAGAGATATCTTACGAAGCAAACGTCTAATAAATTACACAACTCTTACAATTGCCTGAATATCCTGCCAAACGGTAATAATGGTCAATGTGAATTGAAAAATAAAGTGAGCTGAAAGAAAAAAGGGAAAAGAACACCACTTTTCGCAGAAATAATGTAGAAAAAGAAAAAAATTTAGATAAAAAGTTTCTTGGAACAAAATAACAGTTTTTTGTATACACTTTTTTATAAAGAAGTGAATTGCACAATTCTATATTAAGTTTTTTCTGAATGTCTAGAATATTTATTATATTTGCAAATATATTCAAATACGATAAGTACTCGTATGGTTTTGAGTTTCAAATCAAATACATACATACATATGTATGTACACACATACATACATCTTCGAACTCATTAATTTGAAACATTTTGGACCTCTTTTGCTAATCTACAATTAAAAATTATACAATTGCATTGCAGCAGATGTGTTCTGCTCCGCAGATATCCTGCTGTCTTAAGTGACGCTTGCCGATATCTACAACCTAAATCCTTTCGTTTTTCAAACCTTTGTATGTACATACATATAATGCATAAAGGAGTGTCCAACGGTGCCTACTAATGTGCATGTCCAGTTTAATTTGGAATTTATGTTGCAGAACGAACTGTATGTGTTTGTTCATAACGTTAGAAATCTATGGTTTTTTAAAGGATGAAACTATGCATAGCCATGCAGATGAATGTATATTTTCATACATATACAGTAGCGGATCGAAAAAGGGGGTTAAGTAATATTGTACCTGTGAGCAATTTAACATTTTCTATTAAAAGCGATATAACTTGTAAAATTAAATATTGGCATATATATAATATGCCTTGACTACGATATTCACCATATGAGAATTCGTACTAACTTAACTTAAACCCTATTTAACTGTTCGCTTCATTTGCTTAAGATTCTATATCGCATCTTTTTATTCTAATATCTTGTACCCGGTTTTAAAATGAGATTTGAGAAGTTTAATTATCTATATTTGTAAATTGTCGCAATGAGTCAAACTTCATCACCCCCTGAGTCGAAATCGTTGATACGACACTGAATGTGTATTGGTACAAATACATACTATACATATGCATGTGAATCGGAAGATACATTAAGTAGGTACTTAATAGCGTGGTGAATGAGGTATGCCTTCACATAAAGGTACATATGTATGTAGATATATGTATGTAGACATAATATGTATGTGTGTTAGAGTGGGTCAATTCGTATGGAAAAAATGCACCAAGCGGTTATCAAAATCGTAAACTACGATGAATTTTAAGAAAATTTGCCCCAGAAACCATGGGTCTAAAATCAAAATGGAGCTTCCGGTTTTTAAGGAGAAACTTTTCATTTTGTTTTTTTTTTTCAATAAATGAAATGGAAAATAGTAACAACTACTGGATCCGAAAACATCAAGCAGTGACCGTACAGAAAAATACCGTTATATGGGAGGTGGCCGTAGTTTTTGCCCAATTTTAATAATTTTCATAATCTCACCTAACTAGGTACTAAAATTTGTACCAAATTTAGACGAAATCGATAAAGTAATTCCAGAGATTTACATATGCACTCAAAAGTGGGCGGTGACATGCCAAAATTTTCATATAGTCGGATTTCTGGCTGCAATACAACACCGAATACCAAACTCAAGATGTTTCCCTTCAACAGTTATTAAAATTTCCGATCTTTAGTGTTTTCAAAAATTACCATTATATGGGAGGTGGGCGTGGTTATTATCCGATTTCGATCATTTTCCAGATATCTCTTAAGTAGGCATTGTGTAATATGTATACCAAATTTGAACGAAATCGGTGGGGTGGTTCCAGAGATATACATATAAACTCATAAGTGGGCAGTGCCACGCCCCCTATAAAAAATGTCTGTACTGTCGAATTTTTTGCTTAAATACAACATCACATACCAAATTTGAGCAAATTAGCTTCGATAGCTACAAAACAAGCAAACAATCGACAGTGGAATAGGAATTGGATTTTTTTTTTTACAAAATACAATATACGAAATTTTCTCGCTAAAAACCGGAAGCTTGATTTTCATTTTAGACTCATGGTTTCTTGAGCAAATTTTCTTAGAATTCATCGTAGTTTACGATTTTGATAACCGCTTTGTCAAGAAAAAAATTGACCCACTCTAATGTGTGTACATACATATGTCTGAATATATTTTGTTCGTGTTACTTTTGTACTACAAGTACGGTGCTTGACGAAGGTACTTACGATTTTAAATATGCTAAATACATGCGTACCTACATATGTATGTATGCATTTATGTATGTTACATAAAATAATTGCAAAATTTTGTTTAAAGTCGCGCTCAAATACTTTTGCATTTTCCTTCCTCGTTGTTTATAAATTTCCAACGTTGCAATTTGAAAAGGTAGGGTCGTCGTCGGTTTACGTATTAAATAAAACATTTATAAAACTATCGACTACGCCTTCAGACCTATGTATTTCTCTACCCTTGCACGCTCTAATGATTATACTTATATACAATATTACATGTATGTATGTATGTTTCTTTGTTCACAATACTTGATCTAATAATTTTGTTAAGATTCTGTTTGTCCCAGTTACTGACATCCAAGCACCTTATTTGTTATCCTTTTTAGCAGGTTAAACGCATGCCACAATGAAATAACCTTTAATTAGCGCGGTGAAAGATGTTTGATGTCCTTGTGTAAGTAGATTTACGTCTATTACATTGAAGTTTTTTAAAATATGTTCACTTTTCCTTTTTTCTTTTATTCACAAAATACACATAATATTAAAATAGTGGGTGTACCTAATACACTAATCGCTTAGTTCCTCTTCAGCTGTCTAAGTATCATAAATAATATAAACTATGTATTGTAATATATAAGAATTCGTTATAAAAATATAATTAAAAATGCATCTGTACTCCAAATGCCTTTCTCTATAAAAGATTAAAAAAAAAAATACAGCGATTAAAAGTAAGCGCATGTCTAAACATAGCAATATGTTTTGTGAATCAATAACAATTTAGTATAGAATTCAAATATATTTTATAGTTTTGTTACAATCATTCCATATTTCTAATATAATTATTAACAGTTTAGTTTTCACAAACTTAAACTATTGGTAAATTGGTTTGCCTTAAAATAATTTATACGTCGATACAACTCCAGTTTAGAATTCTGCATAGGACCTACCAAGTTCAATTCAATTATTTTGCGACAATCGTGATAAAATGCACGAAAACTGTGGACCAAAATAGAAGCACTTGGGATCTCAGAATATGTTTGAAGTTAATATTTGTTTCTGACAGCGTGCTCTTGACTGTAAGCTGATGTGTATGACACTGATGTACATGCATACATACATATTAAATGACCACTCATTGGTCACAAGTCAACAAGAAAGACGTGACTGATGGCAATCGTTTAGATTAGGCGTATGTATGCTTTTCGATCACATTACTAAAATGATAAGTTTCACAAACGTACCTTGATAATATATTAATAACGAATTTGACGCGTACACATTTTAACTGAGAAATAATACAGCTTCTTAAGAAAATAGAGAACAGAGGCGAATTTTTATATATGGTTAAAAGTACACCTAATACCTATAGTAGACATATGTTTCGAGATGAATATAATCATTTTAAGTTTGAAGGCATACTAACTGTGTTTTACCACGTTTACGTTCTCTGGTTTTGCATCATTAGAATAGTTGAAGAATTGTATAATTTTTATGGATGACTGTATAAAAAAATAGTAACTTATCCATATTAACTCCTGTGTCAAGTATCACAATGGAATATACGAGTACATACATAGATTCAATCAACATATTTTCAAGATTAATGTGCCATCCTTATTGTCATCTTATCATACTGAAATAGTCCCTAAGGCTCTCATTTATGGTTGTTAGTCTTTCAATAAAAGTTTATAATAACATATTAATTTACGTTTATGTAGTTAGTAGGTCTATTCCCGTAATGGCCATAGTCTGATTGCATGTATTAGGGATTATTCAAACTTTATGAGCATTAAAAAAACAGCTACACTTTTCAACTGATTTCAGAAATCGAATGTACTATATGTATGTATGTATGTAAAAGTATCCAACCTTTTCAGATGGCCGCCATCTCCCTCAACACAAATTCGTTTAGTTTTAAAACCATTTCTTTAAGCAATACTCTGCATTTATTTGAAAAATCGTTCTGTAAGAACAGATGACAGGAAGTCAAACGACAAATTAAATGAATCCTTGTGCTTCCCTAAAATATTTCAAATAATTAGAGATGAAAAAACGGATATGTAAAAATAAATTAACAACTTGACATTTTACTTAAAAAAACGTGCACACCATTGAGTATTAGTGCGCATGCGCAGCCTGAAAGGATGAGGCTGTGGCAAGAGTCGGTTTAAAAAGGAAATGAAGCCATAAAAATTTAGTGTAGTTGAAATTGAGGTATTAATGGTGTTGCTATTGACAACTTTAAAACACATTAATTTAATGTATCGTTCAGGAATGGAACAAAGCATGGGTGTTTATTCATCTCTGAGTTTTGATATTGTTAGATAAAATAGTTATGGATTTTAATGCGGCAACCTGCCATGCCACTGATTATATCAATGCTTTCATTCATACATATGTTATGTATTTGTTAAATTTCATGTAATGAAGCAACAAGTTTTGTTGTCATTAAGATGCTTACAAGCGTTCGCATTAAAAAATGAATGTTTAACTTTGGGGATGAAATAAATTAGAAGTAGCATTAGTTTGAAGAGCATATAAATATATATTATACATATGTATGTAGTATATTCCTTTGTACAAATGTAGGTAATTATATGAACTTAGGTGTCTAGTTGAAAGCTTTGAATAAATAATACTTACAATTATTTAAGTTTAAGCTTAGAAGATATTACAATTATTTACTGAACTCAAAAAGCCTAATTCCGTCCACACCCTTTTATACGCACAAATGTATGTGCTATAATTTATTAAGGTTCTTTACCCAATAAACAAATACGAGTTTAATGGAGAAAAGCGCTTTCTAAAGCTAATAATTTTGTAATATTATATACTACGAGTGATATTAATGACGGTATATCTTTAGGCTCAAATAATTATAAAATAGGTTTCTAGTCCAGTTCTGTTTTGATAATAAGATGAACAGTGTACACACATGCTCTCTGTCTTTTTCAATACATTTTCTTTAGTATCTAATTTTTGCTTTTGTTGTTACATTCTTGTCGGTGTTAGGATATGTATTCCTTAGCTTATGTTTTCTATCCGACAATTTGCTACTTCTGCTGCCAGTAGTTGCACAGTTACATTTTGCAAAAATACTTAACGAATTTTCCCTCCTCCAGTGTACATATGTATGTATGTATGTTATGCATTTTTACAGATTAAAGTAAACAGCCATGTTCTGTGTAAATTGAAACTGCCCTTATTCATTTTGACCAATGTTGGCAACAAATGAAGTGCGGAGGTGGTGTAAGAAAAATTGGATTCACCCATAGATGGATCTCCTTTTATTATTTGTTTAGAAATCCTAAGGAAGCAACTTATTTTAAAGCACAAATTTTTTGCTAACCAATTGCCAAGTAACAAATACGAAAATTTTTATTTTCAACCGTGTAATGTGTGGACATAAACAGGCTATAGTTATATACATATGTATGTATGAGGAACCCTTTCTTTTTCAAGTCAATCAGAATTATTCCATTTGCATCCCAAAATACAGATACTATAACCTCGTCAGCTGGCTGTTGCAGTTTTCCACCCTTTGACGCGAGTTCATCCAGTGCAGTCCACTCGAACGACTATTGGATTTCTTCGGAGTGATGGAGCCACGTTTCATCCATTGTCACATATCGATGGATTTAATTCTGGTAGCGCCATCTATGTGTCAGGCGTGGGACTTTTCAATTGTCCTGTTAGTACTGTTTCTATAATTTGGATCCAACCTATAACAATTTCCAGTCTTGCATATATTTTGGATGTTTGAATCCGAAGTTTTTATATTTGGAATTTTATATATACATACAATATGCAATGGCATGCCTTTATTTATATTATAAGTCTCACGTAATATTCATGAAATAAAATTGCAACTATCAATCGTTGTTATATACGTAAAGTACATCCCGTTTCACAACTGTAAACTAATTACAAAATTGAAGTAAAACCCTACTTGAAACTTAGAAGCTATGTATTTTCTATTTTTTTTTTTGTCTTTTGATCAATATACTCCAGATTTTATCTGCAAAAAAATATCCTTTTTTTTATAACTCCAACCGCTTCCAACTTTCACCTTTTTATCGGAGGTGTAAATACAAGTAATGCTGTAATTGTTCCATTGATAGTATTGTGAAAAGGCAAAGGTGGTGGCTAGAATCTTTTGAACTATGATCAATTGTAAGGCGTCAGGATTTGCTCATAAAAAACCAAGATATTTACACGGTAATTTTGTATTCGATCTTGTAAGCCTTTTAAAGGGGTTACTATGAGAAGATCCTTGCTATTCTTTTTTATACTGCCTTCTCAATATTCTATTATGTGATGCTTGTAGGTGTTTTGATTTATTGCTTCTTTTGTTTAGCCAACAAAAGCCTTCAAAAATTAGGGTGCTGTAGTAAATTAAATAAACGGATCCTAGGAATAAATGATGAGTAAACATCGCTTATATTTTCTAAGCAGTTTAAATCTTTTGAATTCAACAATTGTTTCCATATATTTTATATCAAAAATGTCATTAGAGAACGAAAACATTAACTTCAGTAACAGCGATGTGATGAGTATGTACATCAAAAAATATATACAATATTTTACATGCATAGTATTTGCAAATGACTCTTACGTAAGAGAGATCTATTAAACAGTACATACATATGTATGTACATATGTATACATATATGTATGTATGTATTTGTACGAATTTTGAAATCATATTTATTTTGTTTTCATTAATTTCGAGTAAATTTGTGACAACTGCGATTATTTAATTATTTATTCAACATTTTTCTTTTATGTTCGACATCAAAATGGAAAATGGAAGAATACCTTGAAAAACTACTAAGAAAAAGCAATTTTCCCGAGCTTTTAGTCGTTTTAGAGAAATAAAAGACTATAATGTGTCTTGTTACCATCGATTGCTTATATGCACTAAGAGGTTATGTTGACACAAATTGCACTAGCAGTTTAATACATGGATTCTATTTAAAAGGGTTGCTTTTTAATCCGCTTACCTCTTGGATTTCAGCACATGTACAACATGTTCTCTGAGCCCATGTTTAGGATTTAATAGTTTTCCTTTTGTTTGTTTCAAACATCTTTTATATAATCCCTAATCCTTCAAAGCATCTTAATCCTGCCATCAAATCCAAATTTTAGTATTTTTTCCTTTAAATTATATTCCCATTATTTTCTCATTTTGATTTTAGCAAAACGGTTGGTATAAAAGTCGAAAAATCCATTTACACAAAGTTAGTGGTGGTCTATACAATAATATTTATGCTGTTTGCACGTCTTAAACAAATCTGACTAAATAAATGAACAAATATAAATTCTATTTTTAAATTAGTATATAATGATCAGGATATACGAACATGGCCCCTCACTTTTCTAAAACAGGTTAAGTAAGGTTAATAGGACCAACTTACCATGTGTAGTCATAATTTTCCAATTTGCTCTATTGACTGAAAGAACACTTAACCCCTTCCAATGCTATCCTTAAAAAAGCCCCCACGTCTACATACCAATTTACTGTTTTAGTTTTTTATAAACACATGACAAAGACCCTAATTGTCCATATGCTAGAACATTTTTCCAATCTTTTGTTATGTTTATAAAAAACAGATCATGTTTCAAAAAGTAGCACGCATTTAAGCCATTAAGATGGGGGTGTAAAAGGGTAAACATTGACCAAACATTCATATTTGGTAATTGTGAAAATTGCTCATTTCCTCCGACGTTAAAACTTGGTATATCATTTGATAATGCGTGCTTACAATTTGTTCTCAATAAAAATAAAGTGGAAATTCAAAAAAAAAAAAAAATTATAATAATAATATTGGATATACCGGCAATTTTTGATACGCAAATATGTACATATACATACATATATACATATGTATGATTGGTAAAAGTGTAAAATAATTGATTTACAACACATGTGTAGCTTTACGTGATGTTGTGGGAACACAATACTATTTAACTTTTGATAGGATCATTTGACTTCATCGAAATCGTGCATACATATACATATAAATGCTTTTCTTACGAACGTTTACAACCAATTAAAAACTGTTTCTTCAAATCGTAGCAAAAGTTCATCAAAGGAATCAACAGCACCATGTGTTGCATTGAAAAAAATATTTTCTTTAAAAGCTATTTTTTCCATCGATAGGAGAGAAGTATAAATATGCGTTATAAAGAGAACATGAAATGCCGATCCAAGCCATTAAAGTGGAGATAAGTGTATGTATGGTGAAAGAGCTTACCACAAAATTCATTTCATACATACATATGTAGACATATAATATATAATATCTTCATTTCCATACCTTTTGTGTCACATTTTGTTCTCGCTTTTTCCCATATGCCTTGCCTTCCCCATTTGTCCATTGATATATTTACACAAGTACATGTGAAGATGTGTGTATACTTGTATATGTAAAAACTTGAAATGTATTGAATATGGTGTATGCATATACCCGACCGCCTCGTGAATACGAAAGAACTCATTGGCTACTTCCTACATTTACCCCATAACGCCGCCTATTTATTTTTTTATGGAATCTTTTAACAAGTTTGATGTTTTCATATGTGTATTTCCTGTAAACTACCCGCACATGTATGCATGAACACTAAAATTCGAATACTTTTGTGGTAGCCATATTTGTTCATCTCTCCGTCTTCTGTGTTCACTAGATGATAATATTAAGAAAGGGCTAATTTTGAGTGTAAAGTTAGTGCGACAGATGAAATACATTATATAAACATTTAAACTGCTCATTTTGCTAAGATGAGACATCTCATGCAATCATCTGTACCATTTTGACTTGATAGCAAATTTTGACAATGGTCAGATTTCATTTTTTCGTAAAGAAATCCTATCGTGGACCAATGAAACATTGGAAACAATATTGGTTGAGATGCGTCAGAATGAGCACTCAATCTTTAGATACTTAAGTATATTTTTTAATCCAGAAGTCAACTATAGCGTTCGTTTAAATAATAAATGATCTATTTTTTTAATAAATAACGTTTAAGTTCAAGCTATAAAATCCATTACTGGAATAATGAATTTAAAACTCTTACAAACTATTATAATACTATTTTTTGGGTTCCAAGACCTTATTTAATTATATTTCTTAGAGGACTTATAGTATGTGCATTCTAAAAGAAAAAGTTATCATTGTTTAAAAGTTTTATTTAAGTGTAGTTTTGTAAAAAACGTTGAATTTCAATAATGAATAATTTTTATTTTAACAGAAGCTAGATGAACAGCAATTAATATTTTAGTTTGAAATGTGTTCACTTCACAAATGGAGTCCCTGGCTCTGATTTAAAAGCTAATCAGTATGTACCTTCACCTAGATACCATATATAGAATATCGAGAACAATGCCAAAAAATAGAAGACATTAGTCTATGGATAGTATGTGTATGTATGGAATCACAGATACCCAAGATGCATACATAGAAATGAAAAGGACTTGCTCTTTTCTCTATTGACTAGAGTATTCTAGAAATAAAAATATTTATTATTCGATTTTACAAAAATATGTCAAAGAAATTTCTATAAATACTGGGTAAGGGGCGACTAGACACCCACGTTCGAGGTCGTGCAGAGGCATGGACGATGACAATATCTGATGAGTCGATATTACGAGATTTCGAGAGAAAGGTTCTGCGGAAGATTTGCGGCCCGTTGCGCCTTGGCCACGGCGAATATCGCATTCGTAGGAACAATGAGCTGTATAAGATATACGATGACATTGACATAGTTCAGGGAATTAAAAGACAGCGGCTACGCTGGCTAGGTCATGTTTTCCGAATGGACGAAAGTATTCGACGCAGAACCCGCCGAGGGAAACAGAGGAAGAAGAAGACCTCCACTCCGTTGGAAAGACCAGGTGGAGAAGGACCTGGCTTCGCTTGGAATCTCCAATTGGCAAAAAGAAGAAACGACAGGCGGGCAGTTGTTAACTTGGCTATAACCGCGTAAGCGGTTTCTACGCCAGCAAAGAAGAAGAAGGGCTCGATTTTGATAGACATGTATGGACCCCCAATTTAACTAATAAAGTGTAAACGCATCCATTGAATAACAAAATTATATTTTCATAATTCAAGATTTAAAATATAACTTTATTAGATTGCTAAACAAAAATTTAATCGCTGGAGACTTGTCTATGAAGAAAGCTTTTATAAAGTGAGGTAAAATAATGGCCAATTTGAATTCTAACATAATGGCTGCCTAAATTACATGTAACATCAAAGCAGTAGTGAAATAAAACGCAGAATATTAAAACCATTAGAAACATACGAGAAACCGTTTAGGCAATAATAATAAATGATAAAGTATTCGTTCGAACACACTGAAGGTTTTACGGACGAAATAAGAAACTTATTTGCGTAACCTTCCCATAAAACATCTTATTTGTGTTCATTCATCAAAAGTCCATACAAACGTACATACAAGTACATACGTATGTATATAGCAATGCTATCTACGTACACATTACACAGGGCATACATATATTAGTTTTTTAACCGAGTTCCGGTTTTTACTTGCATCGACTATTATCATTATAGTCACCACCATTCAATGATCAGTCAGTCTCGCTGGACGTGTGAGTGGGTGACAATTGCTGATATTAGCATCAGCTTACCTCCATCTTTTTTGCAATGACCACAATATATACTTATGTATATGTATATAGGCGTTTATATTTACACATATGTACATATGTGTATATATAAGTAACTACATACATGTACGCATGTGTACGCATATAAAAGATGCTAGGGAGTAAGTAAAAAATATAGTAATCAAGGAATGAAGGCTCGTTAGCTTTTCTCGCTCCACCGTAGCGAAGCAAATCAGTCTGATAGAGCCAAACATTGTTTAAATTTGGTCCTTTAGCACACTCATAACATATACTCCCTCAATAGTGGGCATATTTTTTGTTATCATGTTCCCCTGATAATGCGTGCATTAGCATCTTACACTTATTTTTGTTTTACGCTTTAGTTTTTATCGGGCTTTCTTTCCTTACTTTTTGCTTGACGTGTATAGTTATGTGTTTTCTTTTTAAATTGAGTAATCACTTGGGGAAATTGATAAGATGGGCATAATGTGCGTTTGGAATTTTCGCTAGTACAATTTTTCTGCTGTATTTGATAAAGGTTGGACCATTTTGCATCAACCATTCTGCTCTTAACCCAAATGAATGATTGTTTTTGACCAAAGTTGTTTTTCTGTATCCTTGGAGAAATCATTAGTAGATTGCATTTTATGGATAGTTTTAACAAGAGACAACACTTCACAGGGTGTAGTAAATTGTTCTTGAATGAATTAAAAAAAATATACATATATAAAATAAAATGATTTAAGATATTGCCTTTCCAAGGTAAAGCTTAGACAACAAAAAACTACATAACCAAAATATGTATGTTTGGTAAATAATTCTACGGTGAGGCGCCAACCCAAATCGCTAATTGTACAAGACTCGATTGAAAATAAGAAGTACTCATTGATTGCAGTTACTATTCATGCATATTTCATTATTTATTTACTTTATTAAACCCTTTTCAAATCATCAAATCAAAGGTGACATCGTAGGTTGGTTTCTTTATCTCTTTATGTAAATGAGTTAATCTATAACATCTCTTTGACGTTTCTAGCACTATCAATAAAAGATATTTAAAATACGATTTATTTCGTTATTTATATCATTTCCTGGTCTATATTTGTCAAATATTTACGAGTCAAATATTTACGAGTACCATCGACACCCTGTTTTTTAAAGTAGATAAATATCCTAAAGCGATTCTTCAGACACGAACATACGAACTTTACAATCAGATAATGTAAAATTACACCAATAATCAAGTGTCAAATAAGCACAAAGTTTCATTCGTTAGGATAAACGACAAGAAGATAATATCCAAACTAACAATATGCACATAAAAAAACAAAACAAAGTGAAACCATTAACTTCACCACTACCCAACAAGCATATAGACCAGATATCAATGTTTTTGTAGCACAACATTCTTACCTTATATAAATTTATGTACATGTTCTAGAACCAAAACACTTATTGAGAGAACTTTCACATTACACGTATGTATTTTACAATCGCGAATATGTTTGCTGGATGATAGTAAATAAAACTTAGCAAATGTGTATGTCAGCTTCAGGCGTTTTTTAAGTTTGCAGTGTGTTCTTTCCAATAATTTAACTTACTTATGGGATTATATAAAAACCATCATTATTTAGAGTTTGTCTACATAACAAAATCGTAACGTACAGCTCAACGATACTTGATTGTTACATTTATGCTGATACATTCTTATGTACATGTTTATTGACTTATGAACTTACATACGTTTAGTTACTACATGCACGCATGTCCCAGCGATATCCATTCTAGTATGGTTTCCCGTGAGATAGTTTGATTAATGGGCCAGAAATCAGGCTCTAGCCATTGAGACTAAGTTGAGTAGATTTCTTTGTACACGAAAAGTGGTTTCTTAAATTCATGAAGAAATATGCTCATTGTGCATATGATATCTTACTATTAAGAGTTTCGCCAATTCTTACATGACTTAAAACAGATTTCAAAAATCAAATCAATAATTGGGTTTTATTTTTTTTTACCTAGTCATATTATATAAGGAATCTCTTTTAACACCTAGAAAATATTGCATGCTAATTGACACTATTAAGACGAACAACTAATCCGTTAGATGAAAATTTAAATTGTTAAATTAGTTTATGGCTTCATTATTGGTCTGCCTTATTTTTATAATCAGAAATAGTAAAATAAAGTTGTTCTATGGTACATAGTCACGCGAACCATTTCATTTTCTCTCTTCATTTGGGTTTGTGCCTTTGAACTCGTTTTTAAACAAGTAAGAGAGGGCTAAGTTCAGGTGCAACCGAGCTTTTTATAATCTTGAAACTTGCTAGAATCAAAGCCAGCCAAATAACTTAAAATGTAAAACGTTAACCATGGGATCGGACTCTTAGTCATTTTATATATACATATTCTCTGTATATGTACATAATTAACCGAAAATCATTATAGGTAGTTTATGGTAGTTGGGGTAATATTGACTCGATTTTATCTATTTTTGCCATTACCATATGCTATTAAAATGCCATATACTAAAAAAATGGTCCCTGGGTTCTATTAAGATACCTCACCAATCACCAATCATATGGAGCAAAGACAGCCGGATGTTCGAAAATCCTGGTAATAGTTATATGGGGGTAGGTCAAGTTTTCGCCCAATTGTAATTTAGGCACAATAATATACTGTTAGGAGTAAAATATGTTTTGAAATTTTCATTCAAATTTATATTAGATACATAAGTATGTATATGGTAGCCAAGGGAAGTATTGACCCGATGCATCCAATTTTTAGTGCACAGAGATATTATTATCAGGAACAGCTTCTCCCTAAATTTCAATTGTATGTATATTCCATACACTGACCGATATTTTCGGTTAAAAGTCTACTATAGGTCCTGGGGTCCACATATTCGGTACCTAGGGGCTTAAACAGTTTTGGTTGGATTTGGACAATTTTTGGTCACAAGGTGGTATACTTTAAAGGAATTATTACTGCAAAAGTCGGCGGTGCCATACCCAACGTTCGGTTTTCATACCGGCTCCTCTCATACCATTTTGGAGGTAAAATTTAACGTCTCTGACATAATTAGCTACTGATTTATTGCCATTTAGTAGTTTTTAACAGAACCATTATATGGTGAGTGGGCGGAGTTACATATCTTCCGATTTCATCCATTTTCACACAGTCAGTAGTAATTCGTATAATATTTGGTTGTTGTAGTTAATAGTTTAGGAGATATATGTATATGTGGGCCCACGCCAACTTTTACAAAATTTTATACTCACAGGTGCCTCTTGCTACTGCGATTCCCTGTGCCAATTTATGCCAATTTGTGGGCGTGGAAGAGGTCCGATTTCCCCCATCTACGTAATCGTACATATTTTTTGTACTATATCTCAATTTTTACTTAAGTAACAGCTTGCACGGACGGGCGGAGGGATATACAGACAGTCACCCGGATTTCAACTTTTCTTGTCATCCTGAACATTTATATATATGTATATGTATATATCTATCTCGATTAATTTTAGGTGATATATACAACTGGTTAGGTGAACAAAACTATTAAACTCTGTAGCAACATGTTGCAACAGTATAAAAATTGATTGCCTATTTGGTTTACGGTTGATTTATCGCAGTTTGTTTCAAATTGGTTTTATAATACGAGTATTTGAATTTTCCCAAATAATTGTTGCAGCTATCTGTTTATATTATTTCTTGATAGCTTATTGCTGTCGCAAACGAAATTAGTTTTTATTGACTTTTTGACAAAAACTTTTGCTAATGCAGTTCCAAAAATAATATAGTAGTAAAATCGCATTTCTGGAAAAAAGTAATATAGCTGTATTCAAGGAATGGGTTCTCGTAGTTAAATACAAAATAGATAGATTAGAATAAATAATAAAACCACTTATTTTTGACATAAATAGTATGTATTAACTAATATTATTGGCCATAGATTCAATTAGTTTTTAAACTATATTTTACCCGTCAACAAAAATGATATTCAAAAATAAGACATACCATAGACTCAATCAAAGAGGCTAAATTTAATATATTGAGATGATGTGCAAAACGACAACTAGAGGATATGAGGTTTGGATCAAGTTCTAAACCAACTTCGTTCATACTAAGCGTTAAACAAAATAATTTTTATGAACGTTTGGCCACTCTCCCAATCTCATCTCAATTTTATTAAAATAACTTACAAAATATTTGTCGCGGTGTAAAGTTAACCTGAAGTTCGAAAATCTTGCTATTAGGTATATGGTATGAAGGCTAAGGGATTTATATTGATCCGATTAACCCAGTTTTGACATATTTTATTTTGAAAAGATCATCTGCGAACTTCTATATTTTATCTCAGATTGACCGATATTTTCTATAAAAAGTTCGCAATTGGAACTGGAATCCACTTATTCGAAATCTGGGTACTTGAACAGTGTTACTTAGCTCAAAGGCACTATTTGTGCAAAGTTTTAACCGGAAGAATCAGATGGAATTTATATTTATGTTATGTGGGAAGTAAGCTTGATTTCGCCCATTTTCGCACTGTAATGTAGGAATGTCGGATGTCCAATTTTTACATATAATCCTTTTCTGCTGTAAAATTTACTGAGATATCGTACTTTTTGTGGTCTTCAACATAACCATTATATAGTAATGGTATGTATAAATGCTAGAGTTTTGGTTGATAGAGCTTGAGTGGTTTGCGAAATATATGTACATATAAGTATATTAAACTGTTTAGGCGGCAGGATCACAGTTACTTTTTTAAAAAAGTGTTACACAGATGCCTCACCAAATTACAGTTTCATAGCTTCATTATCACTTTGGTATACTGCATGTGTTTTCGGTTAACGGCTTTTTAAAGGCGTGGCAATTTCCCGGAACCCTATACGTTTCATCAACAAACCGCTTGTATAGACAGACAGTCACTAGGAATTCTCGAATCTCTATCTATCTATCTCGATTAGTTTTAAGTGTTACAAATAACGGTTAAGAGAACAAAACTATTATACTCTCTTGCAACATATTGTGAAAGTATGCAAATTTAAATAATGGCAGAGAATATGGAAAGTGTCATGCAAAATGAAAGACATTGTGTTTTCCTCCGTTTTTGCTATGAAATGCATGCATATTTCCTAGTCTCTGGCCTATGAAATGCACAGATTTTTGATGCCAGAACTCTTATATGTAACAAAATGGGAAATTTAATTTTAATGACATCAAATTATGCAACGGCATGTTATATTGAATGAATTCAAATTTCTTTTGAAATTTTCAATACAAAATATCACGTTGTTAAAATGTAACCCCCTTCATAACCATATATGTTGTAGGTATGCATGCACATGCACATATACAAGAATATTCTCATTTACGTCTGTCAGCACTAAAATGTATTGATGAAGCATATATTTTTTTACATTGTGAATATTTTTTGAGGGTAAATTTTAATCAATTGATTCGAATTGAATGTGTGAATTGTATAGAGTAGAGGATTCAGATCAGTGAGAATAATAGAAGTAAATGAAGTAGCTAGTCAATGTGTGAGTGAGTGGACGAATGACATGATGTGTGTTTGCCACACATACACTAACACAATAGTTTTTGAGTTTTTACTCAAAAAATCGTTGGTAAATAAAAGTAATAAAAGTAGTAGAATCGAAAGAAAAATTCTTGTGCGCCGGTTGCATTGTCCAATTTGGAAAACGTTGCCATTGTTTGCTGCTAGCGGTAGTATAGTGAGTTTGCAAGTCCTTTTGCGTCGATCCCTTGATATTTTGCATCATCGTTACATGGTAACACCAGTGGCTGCATAAGCAAAAGAATTTGAAACGTTAGTGGTAGCAGCGCAGTCGAGCAGGCCAAAGGTTATCTCAGTGACAGCCTGAACCGTTCGTTATTTTCTCCACCACTTCGCTTTAGCACTACAGCAGCTGCTTTTGGCGCGATAAATTTGAAAATTTGTTATTTTTATGTGTACATATTATATATACGTGCATTTGTATGTGCACGTTTGCTAAAACTAGCTGTAAAAAAGTTTAAGAGAAATAAAATATGATTAAATCCAAATACAAATACACATCTGCACATTAAAAACACAGCAGAATATATCGATTAAAAACTGAACACGTAACTAACAATTTTTATTGATTTTACTCCACACGTAGATTATTCAGAACGAACATGTGGGAAATATTATTAATACCTACATATTAACAGTTTGATCAGGGACCTATGTATGTATTTACTAAACTTTTCAATTTCTCCGCTTATTTTACCGTTAACATATTTTGCAGGGTATTTCTGAATATTTTACCGATATTTTGCCAATTTTAATAAAATTAAGATGTACCATTAAATTTCTAAGAGATATTAGCAAAAATATGAAGATAGGATGCGTTTTTATTAATGAATTGTATGTAAACCGTTTACTTATGAACGTGGTTCCTCTAAATCATATTAAGAATTAAGAAAATGCTGAAAATGGGGAGCAAAATATGGGATAATAGGTAAAAAAATATTTAGGAAGACAAACGGTGTGAATAGCGCGAGTTTGTTTTCAATTGTGTGGTTATGAAAGTGAAGCAATTGAAGCACACTGTGCTCACGTGCGTATTTGAATAAACAAAACAAGCAATAAATAAATCGATATACTATGTAGGTAGATGATAGGTAAAAAGTGAAAGACAACATACATATGGACCACTTTGTGCTCTTCGAGCATCCTTAATAGAGGGTTGATCTTTTGAATATTTTTTAATAGAAGGACATGAGAGTGAACGCACGTGTTTAAAAAATGAAGATGAAAAAATAGGGGAAACTAATTCGGCTTATACATATAACATTATAAGCACGCGACACTACATTCCAAGATGTTAAGAACTTAGCCGACGAGGTAGCACAGCTGAGAGAGCTCAAGGATGAATGGTATGATCATGAAGTAATCCATGCTCGTGCTGAACGATCGCACGCGTTTTTTATCGCTTAGATCCAGGAGAAATTTACATTTTTCTTTTTCTTTTAGGTAGAGGAGATCTAAATACAGTTAAGACGTATGCTGCACTGACCTTTGACGTCGTTCTTTTTTCCTTGTAGCCCTCTTAGAAATGTTGGGTGTAGTGCCTTAGCATACATACATACATACATTTATGTACATACATATACACGTAATACCACATTTTTGATCTCACTTTTTAGCTATGCACAGATGCTGTTGAAATTATAGTTTTTTTTGACGTGTGTGCGACTCGTGTTTTTTTTATAGTTTTTATATCCTCATGCCCATGGGGAAGCGGAGCACACCCCTGGCACACGCCACACGATCTATGCGACTCATAAGTTCAGTCAACAGATGTACATACATAAGTATGTATACACATTTATATGTACATATGTGTGCTTATAAGAGGGTGTAGGCGTTTGAAAAGTTGCTGCTTGTTAATGGCATATTTAGTTATCATGAGGCGTGCTACAAACCGCGATGTTGGTACATACCGTAATTAGATGCTGAACGCGATAAGTTTTCTCACATTTAAATACCGACACTAATAACGAAAAAATTATTGAGAATATTAAAACGATTTCCGATTTCCAGCCAAACTTCTAAAAAAATATATTAGTTAATCTCTCGACAACATGTTTGTCCGTCTCATAACAATTTTTAAGTCTTAACATTCAAAAACGTAGAAAACATATCCTCATAATAACAAAAACAACTTACACTGCAATGAGTGGCAAAGGGATTAAAAATAAGAGAATTGAAATCAGATGCAAAGATTTAAAGTTACCAACAGCAGGCGAATATTAGTAAACAGTAAATTGTTTCTTTTGTGAGTTATGTACGCACAAAAACCATACTTAATTGAAAAAAATGTTTACCTAAGCCACCTCCTATTAATATGAGTGCCGATGAATAAGCGAAAAAATAAAAGTAAATTGCTGCAGGAATATGTATAAGTAATTTCTTGCGAATAAAGGAGCAGAAGGAAAACTGAAGCGGATGTTATTACAAGATAAGAAAACATGTCTAGCCGGTAGCAGTAGTAGTATAAGAATTACTTTGGGGACTATTGCCTTTCTATTAAAAATTGATTTTTCATCAGTTATTTTCAATGGTCAGACCACTAAGTATACCATATTTCTGCTAATGGAAAGGCTTGTAATAAATTCCGTTTTGGCTTTTAAGTGTGTGCATTCGAGTGTTTCAGATGACGAACAGTTTTCATTGGACTTAACAATTAGTCACCGGTATCGGGTCTGCATAAACCGTTTCATTGTCAAATCAACTCAAATTAAATGCTTATATCGCTGCTTAACTCCAACCCATAAACGAATTTCCGGTATCGGCTTCTTTAAAAAAAGGAGCAACCGTAATAGGTTTAATAGATTCGCAGGTTCACGCATTAATGCTATTTTAAACTGCAAGCTGAGATCTATACGCTTTCGTATGCGCTTTAACCAATTGTCGAAGCACTATTGCCACTCTGATTGAGGTATTTCCAAAATATGCCTTTTGAACGCATTAATGCCATCTTAAGGGGTTAGGGATAGTCAGAGGCACGAAAAAATGAGAATTTTCAGTATTTTTTTTTGCTATTAAATGGTCTTGTTTTACAAAAGTAATAATATGGCATTATTATAGAATGTATTGACTTGAAGTCACGAAAATTTCAAAAAAAAAAAAAAATTAATTTCCAAAGTTATAGTTGTTTGTGTTGACCCAGTTCCACAAAAAGGTACTTGCGGTGACAACCATAAGTGCTTGGAGATTCATCTAAAATCAATCGGACAGAAAAAATTAGTTTTATAAATAGATAATCCTGGGTCTGATCGAAGGATTTTATTTTTTTTTCAAAAACTAACAAAATGGCGGCCTCAGGAAATTTTTTCTAAATTTTTGGGAAAAAATCAACAGTTGGTCTTAAAAAATCGAAATTTAAAAAAAGAATCCGTAGATCAAAATTTTATTAAAATCTACTGAGCGGTTTTCGAGTTGCAGTTGTCACCAGTTCAGAAAACATAGTTTTGAGAAAAATGCGTTTAAAGTTTCACACTAACGCTTTGAAGTGCCCGAGCTCTCTTTGTTTTTTATCGAATAACTCAAAAACTAATTATCGGATCAACGTGACATTTTCAGAGAATATTTTTAAGATATTAGACTTAATGAAAATGCGAAAAAAAAAAAATTTTTTTGGAAATTCTGACTACCCCTAACACCTTAAAGTATTGAAAAAGGACGACCTGTTAGTTCGTTTTTTTCGAACGGGATTAAAAAGAAGTCATTCGATGCCAAGTCAGAACTTTACGGAGGATGACTCATCACTCGATGTTTTGAGTGCCCAGATTTCTTGAAAAACAACTGACAAAGAAATGGTTGCATACAACTCAGAATTTTCTGTTCTGCGTTGTTCAGTTTTCCCCAAAAAAATACAGGCAACCAGTTGCTTGGAAGGGTTTCGTGCGCGAACAACTTTCACTTTCGGGCTCATATGCGTAAATCCCAGATTCATTCAATATCAGTTTGCACACAGTATCAATAGTTTCCGGTAGAACAACTGATTTCGACGACTTTCCTGAAATTCGTCTTGGAGTGATCTATGTACAACCCTGATTGAATTCACCCTACCATCGATAAACACTGGTCCTTGATGGAGCTACATCGTCAAAAATTGAATTAAGTTCATCCATGCACTGCTGCTGAGTTAATCAACGTCAAAAGTTGTAAAAAATAATCGGGCGAAAATATTCGAGATTAAATTCAATGTTTTGGTCGAGAAGAATATTTTAAGTTACTTTAAACAACCCAAATAGCGATCGTATGTCAAAACGTTCTAAGCATGCACATCATTAAAAATGTCAAACTTTTCGATAAAATTTTGAGTTTACAGATTGCAACATTAGTGTTGCCAAAATATAAAATGCAACCTATGTTTTAACTGTCAAATCTTGCTATTCCTATATTTATAAATAAAGTGATAATTTGCATAAAGGATGTATATTTTGGATTTAAAAAGTTTTTGGTATATAATATATAATATATAATATATAATATATGTATATAAAATAATATTCAGTACTGTAAATACATGTGCATATATACTTTTATTTAAAGATGGGTATGTTTGGTCATACGTGCATTTCCATATCCACATATTCATATGTATAAATCAACCCTTGGTCACAATCCTTACAGCCTAAGTTAAGCACATCGATATGTAAGTCCCTGTCAAAAATGCATATGTAAGTATATTTATTTTCGGTTAAGTACATAGTTATTTCACCCTTACAGTTTTCCTGCGTGAAAAAATTAAAAATGGCGTTGGCAAAAGTTTATTTGAATAATTGTATTTGTTGGGTTGAAATATGCACGCACGCGGTATGCTACACCAAAGTGCAGTAAAACAAAATACACATACGTATGTACATATATTACATAAGAATATATACATATAAGTATGTACATATATACTGTATATGTATATGTATATGAGCATGTATTAATTTTACATGGCTGACCTGTGAAACAAAGAATAATCACTTGTGGAATATGTCGCAACTTTTAATTAACAATTAAAAAGGTTTATCAAATCCAAATTTAAAACTTTTAAATACATACATATCAGATGAAACTACTATGCACTAAACAAAGACAGAAATACTGAGTTTTAACCGTTCTTTAAAAAATGTTTGAAATAAAAAAATGTTACAAGACCGATCGAATACTCTTCAAAGACACGTGGCATCCACAAGATTGGAATATATTTTCAGCTCACCTCATTATGATTAAAAAAGGAAACATTTCACAACACATTCAGTTAAAAAATCTCATTTTTATCTTATCCTTAAACAAAGGATATTCGATATGAACAATAGATATTTGACTATGCGAGAATAATCATACATACATATGTATAGATGCGTGTATTTTAATTCGAATCCCTTTTTGAGTGCAAAACCATCAAAAAGTGGCGGCAAATCCTTACGTTGCCTCAGTAAGCGTGCCTGTAACGGTGCCAGGAGGCACAATAGGAAATGAAACGAAAATGAGATTCTGTTGCATAAGTCGAGCGGCTGCAACCGGCTGCATCCCTTGTCAACAGATTGTGTATTGTGTGTGGAATATACAAAAATCCCGTTGCTGACCTCTGAGTGACCTTAAGCTACCTCTGCTCTCTCCTTGGCTGGCATATTTAGTTAAAACAGCATTACTGCAGTGTCATTTTCAATTTTCCATATACACAATGCTCTCTGCACCCCTCCTATCAAATATTTTGCTAAAGAACTTTTTTGACCGATTGAATGCATTTCCTGGCGCTAGTTTATTCGATGCATAGTTTTGTATAAAACTGAAAAAAATTCATATTGCATAATTCTCATTCTCTTTGCATACACATAATACAAAAATTGCAACAATGGCTAGAAAAACTATCAAAAGCTACAACAAAAGGATACATTTATGCAGCACATAGAAAATAATGTACAAATGGCAAAAGGATATACATATGTACACCAACAATCCATTGTAAAAAAATTTCGATTGTTGGAAAAATGCAAATCTCCGGTGCTGGGTTGTTTGTTTGTGACCATCGTTGTAGAAGCTCAGCCATTTTTGCATCTGATTTGTAATACTTACATATGTATGTATGTAAACAAAATCGTTATGAGACCAATAGTGATTATATGAAAATGGATCCTACTTTTTGCACAGTATACAGCTTCTTTAAGATCTACTGCTTTGGACTATTTAAAGCATTTAGATCCTTTCACCCGCTTTGTTGGCGTTAACAAAATGTTCAATTCTCTAACGAGCATTCTTATTCATATTTGTATATGTGTATGCAAATACTCTATAATATAATAAGAAAAGGGTCTATATACTCACATATGACCATTCCAAGTTGCACCAGATCGCTTAAAATTAAAAAAAAAATTGTGGCAGACTTCAGGTAAGTGAAGACCGAAAAGGCTCATCCTTAACCGGACATTGGGTTTTGTGCAAGCAAAAATGACTCATGTGTGTACAATATATTTATCCATTAAGGTATGTTTCAACCCTGCCATTCCACACCCTTCCGTCCACTTTGTATCAGTATAGTGTTGTGGCACACATCTATGTCCGGTCAGTTTGGGCGTAGTTCTATTCTTTATGAGTATGAGTTTGTACAACAGCTGGTCAGCTAAAAACAAACAAATTAAATCGAATAAATTGAAAACAATATTGAAGAACAAGTAAGGAAGAGCTAAGTTCGGGTTTAACCTAACATTTCGTGCTCTTGCAACTTGGAAATAATGAAGCTAGGGAAGTACCTTCAGGTGGATAAGATCTGTTAGTTATATGGGGTCTAGGGCGAGTTTTCAGCCGATTTTATTCATTATAAGCACAAATATATTAGTAAAACTCGCTCTCTCAATTTTATTAAGATAACTAACATATTGGCCGATATATGCGGTATAAAGTCACCCAAATGTTCGAAAATTTGTATATTAGCTATATGTCGGCTAAGGGACCCATTTGTAGCACACAGACCTTCTACTACCAGGAAAGAGTTCTCTACGAATTTCATTTTTAAATCAGACACTTTGACTAATATTTTCGGTAAAAAGTCAACTACTGGGGTCCAAATATTCGGTACCTAGATTCTTCAATAGTTTCTGTTGAATTTGGACAATTTTTAGCCATAGGTCGGCGTACTCTAAAGACATTATTGGTGCAAAGTTTTATCCTGTTATATTCATTGCACCAAATTTAGTTGAAATCGGGCGAATCTCGAGATATGTGTTTTCATCTAAAAGTTGGCGGTGCTGGACCAATTGTACAATTTTGCCTTCAGCTCCATTAACATCCCGTCATATCATCTCGCGGGTAAAATTTAAGTTTTTTGGCGTATTTAGTTATTGACCGATTTATTTAATTTTCACACTGTCCGTAAAAGCTCATACATATAATATCTGCGCTAAGTGTCACTTGCTACTGCCAAATTTGAGTTTTTTTTTATATTAATTTAATGCTTAGTTATGGCTTTTTAAATTTTTGGGGTTAATGGCATTTTATGGGCGAGGCAGAAGTCCGATAACGCCCATACGAACCCGTAATTTTTGTTTTGTCAAGGAATGCGGATATTAAGTTACATTAAGATATCTCTATTTTTACTCAAGTTACAGCTGGCACGAGCACAGAGTCACCCAAATTTCAACTCGCCTCTTTAATCTAATCATTTATATATATAATAATCCTATATCTATCTCGCTTAGTTTTAGGTGATACGTACAACCGTTACGTGAACAAAATTATTATACTCTGTAGCAACATGCTGCAGGAGTATAAAAAGGAAAGCGCGAAATCATACCGGACATTACGCAAAAAGGGCAAATCCGCAGTGTGCAGTTTTGTACAGACATTTTTCATTAAATATGTGCAATACTTATGTACATATGTATGTATATGCAAATATATGTAGATACTCCAACATAGTCTTGATTTAATATATTATGCATATACATATATATACATATATATATATATATACATATATAAGTATATCATTAAATAAAACTGTATAGATACTTATAAAATTATGTACTATGTATTAATATAAAAATGATAAAGGTAACAAAGAAGAAAGGGCTAAGTTTCACTTTCAGATGTTTTCATGTGATGAGAATTCGAGATTCATTATTCGACCAAACTATGAACGATATGTTATTAACTTAGGATAGTATAGGTCATAGACTCTCTTTCTTTCACTACTACATTTTACTTCGTACCCAAACATTTATATAAAAATTAACCTGAATAACTGAAATGAGATACATACCATATGTGATACAAACTCTACCAAAGAAAAATTAATATATTGGGTATGTGCGTAAAAAGTCAACCAAAGAATCAAAAGTCATTATTTTTATGGCTTAGACTAAAGGTATTCAGCGTTGAAACACATATTTCAGAAAACATATGAATTAAACTTCAGTAGAATATCACACATTTAGACCAACATAAAGTTAAATGGAAAGTCGGAAATAACTATAACTGTTTAGCATGGGAAGGTTTCGACGAATTAACTTTTGGCATTATAATGTAAATGGGCAAGTTTGAAAATCTTTACATTAAGAAGTATACTTATGTTGGCTTAGAGAAGTATTTTACCGAATTTACCCATTTTTGATTCCAAAGTACAGACTCTCTCTACATTAATATGCATCTCAGAGATTGGCCGATATTTTCGGTATAAAATCAGCCATAGGCATTGAGGTTTGTGAAATTCATAACCCGACAAATTTAGTGTAAAAGATGGCATATCTTGAAGGAACTTTTCAGTAAAGTTTTGTGATGTATTTATTGATGCATGATTTAAATACTATCAAGTGAAATGTGATATGACAGAAAAAGTACGCCAATTATTTCTTGGAGTTTTATTCAGGTCTTCCATACCATCTTGTCAGTGAAATTTAATGTTGACGAATTTATTTAGTGAATTGTCGTACCTTTAGACTTTTATTACTATTATTATTATTAGAGATGAGTAAGCATGGCGGTGGAAAATCATCCGGAATATAACTTGTCTCGCCAACCGGATCTACTTCTACACCCTTATATCTTGATTTGTTTTAGGTGAACAAAACTATTACAGTCTATTGCAACATGTTGTGAGAGTATAAATAACTCCAATATGGATATGAATGGTTAGTACCAACAATGTTCTTACTTTTTTTTTGATATTTTTTCAGCTTTGCGAGCTTTTGATGAACGATACAAATGCTTTAAAGACATGAACAGATTTATTGATGCTTTGTCCAAATTATCAAAAAGATATAGCATATAAGAAAAAAATTCGTAAAAAAGTTTATTTGACACCATAGATTAAAATATATTTTCATAGAAAAAACATGCTCTCTAGTAGCACAATCCTATACAATTAAATCATGTCAACCATTCAAGGAATTTTAAAATAAAGACTAAATTTTTAAGCAAAATGAAAAAGAGCACAAGTCACGACTAAATTGTCAACAAATTCGAATTCATTCTTAACATTAAGTCTCTGCCGGAGAAAAAAAGAAATAAAATGTTCTCAGATATAGCACTCCACCTTTAAATATTTATCCTTTCCAAAATCGAATATAAGAAGTGTACTTTCTTAGCAAAATATATTTTTAAATAAAATACCAAAGCGGCTGCAGAAAAATTAATGCATTAACATGTGCGACAAATCGACATAACAAAAGGAACGAAACACCTAGTTTTTCTCGCAATGCTTAGGTCTTATAATAAAAATTTGTGTAACACACCTACCACGCGTTTCTGCACACAACTGGTTTTATAAAATTTTGATAGATGTCATATAAATGTGAACAAAATATACAGTATTTGTCACGAAAGCAAGTAGCACATCCCATGTTTAATCCGTAAATATCGAATTAAAAAAAAATCCACCTTTCACGTTATTCACTCTAAAATGTCGCCGAAAAGGTGGTGTTGCGTTGTTTGTTCATAGGACACGCCTGCCTGGGCAACACATACTCATATATATTTTTGTACACGTATGTATACTTACATGTATGCTAGCCCATTCATTAACCCATCACGCACCAACAATCTAACAAAAAATCAAAAACGCAAAAAATCAATCGAACAAAAAATTTAGAAAAAATCACAAAAAACGGGTTGATTAAAAATATAAAAATGTACCAGATATCGGTGCTGCCGACAGGATAACAATGTGTGTCAGTAATTCGCAACTCGTGCGTGCGTAATTGTAACTGTTTATAGTTGTTTTTGTTGCTCAGAATGTTGTTTGTTGTGATGAGTGTCTCCAATTGCTGCTTTGCCCATGATTATTGGGTTCAGTGTGCAGCCTACAAGCTGCGCTTGGCGGTACACAAAGGGATAAATGTAATGCGTGTGCCGTCAGAAGCGCGGAGCGAGCCATTTGCCCTGTCTGACTGTATCAATTTTTGAGGCAAAAAGCTTTAATTTTTACGCAATTTCATGAAAACTAATGTGCCTAGCAACCCTCTAGATATGTACTGCTTAAGAATAAAAGGGTAGGAAAAAGGGGTGGTTCCGTCGTACTTTTACGTGGGTGCATATGTATATGAGAGTGAAGGGTTTTTGGCATGAAAATGAAAAAAAATGTACTTTTGGCAAAGTTACGGATGCCTTTTGAGTAAACTATGCGTTGTTGAATCTGTTGGGGTGGTTGATCCTAATTCTACCGGTTGTCCAGCACACATGTGTTTAGACGTACGTTTGTATGCTTGTTCTTTGACATTTTCAATGAGTCAGGGTGGGTGGTATGTACATACTTTTATTTTGATTTGTACATACATATGTATGTACACACTTACATAATTTTTGCCTAGATGTATACATATCATGAACTATATATACATATACACATTTACCAAGTACTTTATTGCAAGTTTTGTTTAAAAATAAAAAAAATCCATACGATTCAGGAACTTTTTAAAAAGTTTTTCTTCCGAAAACGTTCTAACAGAATAATCGAAAGAAAAAAGTCATAAACAGTAATAGTTCCGAGTTTTTTCCATATTCTTTTCCTCATTTTTGCCGTGCTAAGTTAGAAACCTCCGAACAGCTAGTGAATTATGGAAAATGATCATCATATCAGAATTGTTTGCTTACTTTTTAGCAAACTTGCCCTATTTTTAATATTTACTCTATTCTATGTACGAAGAAGCAAGTATATCACATTAGTTAAGAAAATGCGGATTTGACTTAGTTAGATTTAAACAAAAAAGAACACTGGATCGTACTTTGCTTAGAGCTTAAAACTCTTCGAGGTTCTATTTGAGTTTTGTTTATGTTAGGCACACTATTTTTAAAAATAAAAATAATGATCAATTATTATATACTTAAATACAATATTCCGAAATAGGAAAAAATAATTCTTTAGTTCAAAATAAAAAACAGATTGTTAACATGTAGTCGCAACAATTGCCACGGATGAAAAATGTCGTTAACAAAAAGACTAACTATGTATGTTTGTGTAATTAATATTTATTCTATAAGTCACCTGAATACCACTTTTTAGCACACTTTTAATAGTTTTTTAGTTTATTTAAACAACTTGATTCTGACAATACTGATCCGACATAAACAATTTCTTCGAAGATTTCAGCATTAGGCAATGAAAAAATTGATAAAATACTTACATAAATTATCAGCGTACCGGACATGACTAAATCGACTGAGCTCGCTACGCTGATAATTTATGTAAGTATTTTATAGGGTCTTCCTTTAGGGTGTTTCAAACTTCCTGGCCAACTTAATATATCCTGTTCAGGGGATAAAAATACAAATAACTTAATTACTTTCATTAATGTGGCTAATGTCAACTGGTATATTCCATGTAATTTTATAATAGAAGTAGTTAAGAAAACTGTATAGCGGAAAAGAAATTTGGAAATAACACTTGAAAGATTTTCATTAAAAATATACTTAAAAAACAAAAAAAACGCGGCAGTGACAACAGTTAGTACCGAAAAGAAAAACGAGACTTCATAGCAGCGTTTTATAACGTGGAACGAGTAGATGACGTTTATTTCGTAAAATATTAGATTCATTTACTTGCCTATGTCGCCTCTTCCTTTTTCATTATTTGCAATTTTAACATTTATTTTCCGTCCCCACGCAGACATAAAGAACAAATGAAAAGGGGTGTGGAGCTGTAAGGGGCAATAAAATGGATGTTTATAGGAGAAGCGAGGGATGCAGTGGAATTTTAATAGAAAATATTGTCAAACGTCTTATTGTTCAACTCCTATTAAAAAACAACAGCCACTATATTCGAATTTTGTACAGGCATTCGCCTGCAAATCTACACCGAAGAGTAAGAGCACTTAGCCGATTCAACAGCCTGCCAAGGTTTGATGATGTTGAAAGGATATTTCGCGCTAAAAGGAAAAAGCTACCAAAACCAGAATATCATGGCTTTTGAGGACGAGTATTTTCAAAATATATGTATGTATATAGTTTTTCGTGGTAGCTACGAAAATTGCTTGTATGTATGTATTTAAAAACTGAAATGAAAAAATGGTCAAATGGAGAGAAAAAATAATAAAATACAGGACAAGGATACTGTGAAAGAAATAGAGAAAGCAGCAGGGAAAATTCGTGACCAATATTAATTTTTCTTAACAGATGAATAGTGATTTGGTGGAGCTGCGCGAAATGTTTTTGTAGGGTTGTTTATGAAATGACGACGTTGTTTGATAAGGAATGTTATAAGCGTTAAGAGTAATGCTGACTAGGCATTGCAACTTAAAAGCAACTAAATATCGTGCTTTTTATGAATATTTCGAACATGTGTCGCTTACATTGAAACTTAGTTACTCGGATATCTATACAAGTTAATTGACAAAAACTGAATCGGCAAAATCATTCCGTCAAGTGATAAAAATTTGAAAACAAAAGTGATAGCTATGAAGTCTATATTTGTTTTTCCATGCAATTCAACAAATAATTTTATACCTAGTATGATTAGTATTTGTTATGCCTTTTCCTTCCTCTTCCATGTTATAAGCGGGCATTAATTTTTCAAAACCTGAATAACAGTACATATATATAATGACATATAAATATTTATATGAGATGTGTATGTGGTTGAAAATGTTCAAGTCAAAGTCTAACTAATTTCCATACTAAATGAACGTAAAAGAACTGGGGTAAAGAAACAAGTCAACGAAATCAAAGGTAGCAAATGTTTGATAAATAATCTAACCACAAAAGACCAAATATTGACATTATTAACTAAATTTACTTTTGTTTATATTAAAATAACGTTCGATATCAAAAATCTCGCAAACTTTATAAGACCAAAGGAATTTTTTATAACTGCCTTCATTGAAAAATTATAGTAGTAAATTCTGTGCACTCAAATGTATGTATGTATACCTAATATTTACTTAAGATTCTGTGATTGTCATCATCTGCATAACAGCGCCTTCATTATACCTACAGACACCTGGGCTAAAACATTTCATTAATATTAAAATATAAGTGTACATATCTGAGAATGAAAAAGACTTAATGCCAATAAAGGCCGCAAAAATGAAATTAAATAAAGGCTTTTTTACCACGTATTTATATTGTCAAGAGGGTAGGAGGCATTATTCTCTTCGGTTTATTTTAAGTACCGCTTCAATGGCGAAATTCAAGTACAAAATGTTAAATAAAACTTGAAATACACAAATTATTTTATCGTTTTTGTTTTCTTTTTGGAAACTTTTCAAGAATTTTGCTGCAGCAATGGAAGTCTTAGCCATCCAACGTATAGACAAAGCGTTTACGCAAGCCGCATCGATGGACTTTGTTAATGAAGAATGTAAAAAAAAGCTATTACCTCGGTGTTGGTGGCGGAGAAATTGCGTAGGAAATGTTGGCAAAAACGTAGATATCTTTCTTCATTCATCCAACCACTCATCATTTTAAATAGCCAAGAGCGGCGGGTGATACGAAATTAAAATTTATAATGTTATCCTTTTGTCTTTTTTGCTTTTTCATGCCCTCTTATCGTGAGCGACCGTGGACATTATTACTCTATATATATTTTTTTGCGTTCACATTGAATTAAATCAGCGAGAATTTCCTTTCTTTTGTTTGTTTAAAGTTTGCTTTTCAATTTTCGCCTTTTCGTCACTTCGCCCGCATACGGTCTCTTTTTAATTAGCCATAGGCGAACTGTATGTCCTTTTCTTCAGTACAACTTGGACTGGGTCGTGGTTGGTGACAAGTAAGTTGGAGGTGGTTTAAATTATGAACGTTTCTTTGACTGTCATTTGCATAGCCATCATCGTTTGTCTTTGTTTTTAATTATTGTGCAATGAATGGTTAGCCAACTGGTCGGATGAACGAATGGACAGCGAAGGTTGTCAGCAACCGCTTTGTAAAATTTTCAGTCAAGAAAAAATTCTGTCAAGATGGGAATGATAAATGCTACATCAGAGAAGAAAATTACGTTCACATGGACTTACTAGGCGAAATATTCGTTTGTTATTTTTTTGTTTATACTTTCCACCCTAATTTTCACTTGACTGCAAGGACTTCTTTACTGGCATCTAAGTATATTCTCATTTTTGACGACAATATATGTATGTGCATTGTAAACTGAATATTTCTTTGAACATTTTATCTATTCACCAATCGGTGAGAAATTTCCACGTGTAGGCGTCAAAACCCAACTCCACAGAGAAGCGACAAGGAAGGTCGTGCTGGTTAATTCAGTTAAGAGTAATGTCCTAATTTTATTAAAAATATGTTTCAGGAGTCAGTTTAGGAAAAAAAAAGTTTTAGTTTTGTAAAAAATACGTTCATTACGTTATATTAAGAATGTGCCTCAGTGAAATCTAAACTGATAGAAAATGTTTTTATATACATATGCAAATTATGATAAATAGCAATCAGAATTTGTGTCCTCTCGTCTGGAATAACTGGGAGCGTGTCAATATCAGTCTAATATAAATTTATATGAATATTTTAAAATTTAGATTAAATTTAAAGAAGTAAGCCCAAATACGCAATCGCCTGGGTATGAAACGTTTTTTAAATTTATTCCTATGAAAATTAAACAAAATCGTCGGAATGACAAATTATAAATCATTAAACAAAAGTAAATGAAATTTTATCAAAGTTGGTTAGCTTTCTAATTGTTTAGATAAGATAAGTGATAAAAGTAGTATGAAACAAGGATATACATATGTATGAGATGTCAAAACGTACTATATACTTGTATATGCTATGTAGAACGATTCACCGTGTCTCCTCGAATGTAACATATACAATTTTTACATAAATTCTACACTCAGGTAAAATAACATAAATTTTAAACTACATAACCTGCGCTCTTAAAAAAGATAATCGTGGCTGAATTATTTAAATGAATTCATGAGCCTAAATGTAGATGATCCTCTCGGTCGGTTTATAATTCAAAGTGTTTATATGAGTAGAAGTGCATGAATTAAATTCATAAGAAGAGTTGTCAGTAAAAAAATGAAATTTGACCTAAAATAGACACCCAATTATCCAATTAAAGACCTAATAAACTACAATCATTGTTTCCTTAAAATACATATTTATGTATGTGGTCGACAGCAAAAATTCAGTTGGCTAGTTGATCTAGATAACTTACACCTGCTACCCTCATTTTTGTCTCCGTAGGCTTTGGTGTATTAGAAATGTCCCCCCTAAGTTGTTAAAATTGTTAGTGTATATCTATCTTTTAAAGTACATTATATATAATTTCTTGCATTTAGTGGTGTAGAATTATATATGTACATACACATATGTATGAGTGCCATTTCGATGTCAACAAAGTAGTAATACGTTAAAAGCGTATTGAAGCAATAACGTGATGAAACTTGGTACACTAACAAGACAAAAAAGGCTTTCCAATTTTGTAAACTAACCTATTAATTTACTGATCTGCTAACTTTATCAACACAAAAGAAGGTTTTAAAAGATTTACTTAATTAATCTAACTTGAAGCTATCAACCGTTTTGACTTATTTATGTATAAGACACCTGTAATTTTAATAAATAATATATCTAACATAAGAAACCTATGTATGTAGTTATCGGGTTCACCATTGTGATTTCCTTAATTTCAAAATGTCGAAAGTGGGACGATATGCTATATTCGTAATTATAAAATCAAGCTTTGCGAATCAGACCGAGTAGCGTTTTTATCCTTTGTGTGAATAACATATAATTTAATCTAAAAGAGATAATATGAAAAATTTAAAATCATGTGCACGGATTTTTTTCAGTTCCATTTGACTAATACCATTGGCAACTTTTCAATTTTATAATTCAATTGACATCGATAGCCTCTGAATTGGTTACCATTAATTTTCTCTTTACTAAGCGTATCTATAGATACAATTACGATGACGAGCGGGAAACTCACACCTCGTAGTTGTCAAGTGCTTTTAAATTCGACATACTGAAGTACATATGTATATATGTATGTAAGTATGTATGTATATCCAAATCAGCGTACTAGGAAAATGGGAATGATGTACATCATAACCGGACAGAAGTTCTCGTAGTTTTAAGCAGAAAACTGTCAATAACAGGCATTACCATCAATAGGCTGTTTTTACAAAATACATATACATACATATGTATGTATACATATAATATTACTCTACAAAAAAATTAAAGTAAAATTAAAAGTGTATGCTCTTCGGGGTCGATTGGTTGTCTATGCTTGGTTGTTACTAGTGATGAACAAATGTTTGTTTAGAATTTCATTTATTTATTTTTAATTTTTTTTGTTGTCAGACCCTACTACGGCACACACAAAGTGGCTTATCCTCTGCTGACCTGAAATACGTGCCATATCAGTTGGTAGCTACTTGGCAGCTTACCGAGCCTAAAAATCTACCATTACATAGCGAGCTTTTTTAGAGTCGTAAGGTTTGTGAGCGGTTGGAGTATTTTTACAGCGAAATAACTGAAGGATTTTAGCCAATGGCTTTAAGTTTAAAAGAAAACTTTATTATATCCCCATGAAGTATTAGGAAACGATACGTTGCCGCTGTCCGAAAACGAAGATGAAACCCCCCTTTTCTGTTGTACATTCGTTCTCTTAAATATGTACTTTTTCCTCTCACTGTTTGTTTATTTTTTGTAAGAAGGAACGCCTGTATGTTCATTTACGTGCTGTTGTTGGGTTGACCCTCTTCTTTACTATATGTAATTTACATATTGACGTTGAAAACTTAAAAATGGTTTAATCGTTTATTACAACCCACATCAACAACACACAATACGAAATTGATCTTTTTGCAGAAAAACAACGATTTGTAAATTGAGTTTAACTTTCTTTCATGATTTGCGTTAAGTGCGTGATGTGAATTTCCCAGTTATTTTTCACTCATTTATTAGAGACACGTTGCAAAGGAATATTAAAAAGTCCAAACATGAAAACGCCACTCAAGTTCTAAAAGCCTTTTAATTTCGAATGCACGTACTTTTTCAGGTAGAAATGAAGTGCGTAGGGAAAGTATTATACATACATATATAAGCAAACTTAAATATTCTTTAACGAAGAAGATTGAGTGAATGAGTAAAAATAAATATTTCAACAAAACTTGAAATTGCTCACCTTATTTGTAAATACATATGTATGTATATGGCTGTGAATAAGTGCGTATCATTCTTTGTATATTTGTACATATGCATGTAAATATATAACAGATACATATACATACATGTAATGAAGTAGGCTTGAAAGGGTTGACACGTAGTGATTCAATAAGAGTTTATGTATCTGCCACACTGTTATTATCAACCCCCTTTTATTCGGAATTGTTTTGGTAGAGATGGCGGCGCTTGCGTGGTGAAAATAATGGTTTGACCTCTGATGATGAGGTTAAGTAGTCTCGGGAAAAGGGTTACTTTTTTGTTCTGTCTCATAATGTGCGGTATAATGGATATAATCGCTGGTATCGATGACATACAGGTATAATTGCTCATAATTGTTGTCCAATTAACAATCGATGAAATGTTAATTGACGTGATTATCAGCAATTTACTTGGAATTTTTCTAAGGTTTAACATGTGTCTTATTGTTTATTGGTCTCATAACAATTTTATGTTCTTATCTAGGCAATCACATTTATATGGTTGGCTGTAACTCTTTTAACAAATTTTCAAAATAATATTCCCTGTTCAATATCTTTCGCTGTTTGAAGCTTATTAGACTAAATAATATTTGCTGACCTACAAGTTATCTTTAACGACAGGTACAACTGAGGGACAGAAATTTTAATATTTATATTATTTATAATAGCCATAGCTTGATTTGAAATCAAATTTAATATAAAATTACTCATAATTGTTGGCCAATTAACAATCGATGAAATGTTAATTGACGTGATTATCAGTAATTTACTTGGAATGTTTCTAAGGTTTAACATGTGTCTTATTGTTCATTGGTCTCATTACAATTTTATGTTCTTATCTAAGCAATCACATTTATAAGGTTAGCTGTAACTCTTTTAACAAATTTTCAAAATAATATTCCCTGTTCAATATTTTTCGCAATTTACTTAAAATTTTATTAATTATAATTAGCTTAAATTCCTTTCTAACAATTGTTTTGATTGCGGCACATGTCATCAAATTTTATACAATATATAACCTCATAACAGGAAAAATGGACTTATGCAATTAGAATTACTGACAAGCAGGTGCATTTTTCATTCGTGCTCTAACACACTCATATTGAGGGATAAGTAAGAATAAATTACTGAATTGTAAACGAAAAATGGTTTTACTCCTCAGAAATGCAAACATTTGTGGCAATTATTTGTATCTTCTTAGATTACTGCTTTCGGTTTGTGCCTTTGTGGTCAACAAAATTGCTGATAAGATACTACCGCGACTATTTCACTTGTTTCGGATATACCAATACCACCATATGTACTCACATGGTATATCTATGATAGTTTTGTAGGTACTTATGTTATGCTACCACAAGTATACGAAGGCAATGGTCAGTTGTGTCTCTAAAAATAAACCTGTCACCCGCTGTTTTTCTTTTTTTTTTCATAGTAATTCAACAAATGTTATAGATACATTTAAGGATAACCAGTTAAAACTTTGAAACAATATCCCCTGCCAGTAATGCAGTTGCTCATGATACAAGAGACTACAAAGTTGTCTTCAAAGACGGCAATATTCCATTACTTTTTCGTTAAATTAAGAAAATATTGATTGATTACCAACCATAAACTAATTTCTCTTTCTATTCTAGTTTGTTGCTTCACATAGTTCTACATACCTATTCAAAGCAATGTTAATTTTTCCACTATAAAAATATATTTTACCCGAGGAGAAGACCTTCTTTTTAATCAACGAGTTGTAAAAAGTGCCAAAGAAGTAGGAATCAAAATAGCTGTGGCGGCAATATGACAAAGTTGTACAGTACACATGTATATATCAACTAAAGAAAACCATATTTAACACATACTTAAAGGTGCATAAAATATATAAAAGCACCAAAATAAAATCGGAAATAAGTAACAAGACAACGAGGTCTACTTGTCGAAAAAATGTAGCGGTAGTGAAACCCATTCTGAATGGAATATTATTGTACGATGCAAGATGACAATGTCATATAATTTCACGTTTCATTGAAATTTCGATTAGGTTCAACCGATTGAGATATTTACCCACACTCACTTCGATCTTCGCATTGGACACTCACATATTATCGTTTACTACAAGGACTATCTACTTATGGCGAACAAATAAAAATACCCTTTATACTAAATAAGTAGAGCAATTGTGGTTATCTTCTGGGTGGGACAGCTGTATAACTGGTGGTTAAAGATGTGTGCACGAAAAGTGACATTGGAAAATAGATGTGAATAAAGCGATAAATACGAAATTGACCCTCTGCCGACACATGCACAACGGCGGTGGCAAGTAAAAAAACCAAAAAATGATGACAACGCTAAAAAACGTCGAGGCTATGCACTACTGCTCCAACATTCATAAAAAAGGCTTCCAAAAGCAGCATGTGAGAACAAGTACTGGCGGTAAACGTATACACATGTGTTAGTTAACACAAAACGTTTTACTCCTACACGCTACCTCTGTTTTACCTCTTTGCTTCCGTACCCTCTTTTTTCGTATATGTATGTATGTGTTGGGCACGCACTCAATTGTTTGTTAGGCAACCGCAAAAAGGACCAGAAGTTAACGTCAACAATTTGTTGTTAGAAAATTGAAACTCCACATTTGGATGGCTATACATTGAGCGACCAGTGGTACTTTTCCAATAAGATCTCCTTTGAACGAACGAAAAGTGAAAGTGAAAAAGTGACAAAAGGGTACCAATGATGACAATATATTCTCTATTGAAACTTTAAAACACTGAATTCGTGTTTTAGATAACTCCTTATTACATAATTGAGTCAGTTTTCTTCTTTGAATTAAAGGGTAGTACAAGATAAGTGAGATCCCTCTTAAATATAACATTTTTCACCTGTTCAGCTACGCTTCTGACGATGAAATGTAAGAAAATTCATATTTGATTCGTCAAACCTTGGAGAGTAGTTACGTTATTATTTAATAGCAAGTGGTTAAACGGTGTTAATAATATATTCACATATTTTCTGGTATTGTACTTATCTTGATATTTTTAGTGTAGTCTACACAAAAATATAGGTTTTCTTTACAGAGTGGGGAATAGAAGATGACTTATACGCACTTAGTTCAACTGTTAATACATATGGTCGTATACTTGAGTTGTCAAAATCAAACTTCACAAAAATTAAAAAATGTATAAATAAATTTTTAAAAGTGAGAAAACCATTACTAAGTTATTAATTTTATCTCCACTTTTTTATACAACAATATAACACAAATCTGAATATATATCGATATTAATTTCAAACGCATTCTAGATAAGGTACATATGTAGGTATACGTATATACATATATTGTACTCAAAGGCGTCTGCAATAATTTCGACCACCCTCTGACAGCAATAATGTTGCAATTATGTCGGATTTTTATAGGAAACGGTAACGGTAGGTGGTAAAGAATTTTCTTTTTTCTTGCTTTAGCATACATACGTAAGATGATTGCCCCATACTAGATATGTGCACTTACTTTGAATTTGTGGTGAGTGAAAGATGTGGCGATGTACATATTCCAAAAGCTTTTAACTATTTTAATTGTTTTTCTTTATGAAAAATAATGGCTATGCTCACATTAGCAGTGACATTTATATACATTTTCACGCCGAAAAGCTTCACGGCTTTGATCATGTTAACAGTTTTCCTTGCTTTAATGGTGCGCTCATTAACCATATTAATTAAGTAAATGCTTGTTTACTAAGTATACTTTTAGGTGATTCATACGTAGTTTCATGTCAGACTTTTGTTCTTATATATGTACTTATATCGCTCGGTATGATATCAAGTGACATTTAATCCAATTTGGGTTTTAGTGGAAACGGGATGGGTAAGAAAAAATTATTTCATGACTTAGCCTGTAGGATAGGTACATGTATTTGAAATAAAACAAAAAGTATACAAGAAATGAACAATGGAGAATTTTAAATTTGTGTGATGGAATCGTCGATGTTTGTGAGAGTGTCATATACACATTTTCTTGCGAACTCAACTTCTATTAAATTACAGCATATACAAAAAAATGTAAGGTTACTTCCAAAAAAATAGATTTGACACTTCAAACAATGTGTGTAATGAATTGAAATTTTATAAATGTTTACTGCTGGTAGTAAATGAATGGAAAACGATATAGTATATATTTTTTTCTTTATTTTAAAGTCAACATGAAGCTTAATACACAAATAGTGGTTGGTTGTTGACAATTTTTCGCCAGCAGCTGATACTACAAGAAACTGAGGAGCTTACTTTTCGGCCCACCTTAACTATTCTTCCTTAGCTTCTAAAATACCACCTGCTAATGCGACTTTGTAAGCTAGTCTCTACACTTTAAGTTGAAATGTGGGTACGCGTTCAACATACGTTGTTATACCCACTCAAAGTCCCATTTGCTTATAAATTTTCGTAATATTATTTGTAATTAACAACAACAAAATACCTATATTTATACTGTACGAAAATCGTTGACGGTCGTTACTCAACTAAAAACTGGAGGTTATCAATACCAGTAAAAGCTTTATAATTTTTTGTTCCTTTAATTTATGAAATTTATTTGAAATGATATTACCATCCACTGAAATAATTTAAATTGGTCGTAAAAATTCAATTTAAGCAGGTGAGCAGCATCTGCACACAAAAGAGAGCAACTGCTTATAGCCTATGCTTTAATTACGTCAGTATTAATTTGTGATAACTAATTGTGTTTTATATCAGTTGCTGTTTTTTGCCGTTTGGGGTTTACTTTTTCAGTATTTTCTTCTGTGATATACAGGTTTCTGAAGAAACAACAAAAGTTACGACAGTATAAAATAATTGTAATAATAAGGACGCCATTTAACTTTCATAAAAAGAGCAAAGCAAAAAAATTATGAAAGACTAAAAACACAATTCAAGTGTTATCGCTTTTAGAGGGGCCTTAATGGTTACTGACCATTATAATTTGATTCCCTGCCTTCCACTGAAAAGGATGTTTGCATGAGAAGGTTTACACAATAAGAATTTTAATTAATTTCGCTTAAAAGTGAGAAGGTTACAGGAAAACTTTACAAAGAAAACGTGGATTCGTAAATGAAAGTATGTGGTAAATAGAATTCCATATAACATTGACTGGAAAGAGAATTAAAAACACTCTATTTAAGAAGCTTTAAATTTTCAGCAATATCATATACATAAATTATACACTTGTATATGAATTAGTGCTTGAAAAGCACTTGCTTGGTCCCGGAGGCAAATTTCATGGAACTAATAAAAGATTTAACAGCGCTCAATGTAGAAGACTTAGGCATGTTTATACATATGTATTTGCTGTTCAAAACCAAAGAGAAGAAGGACATCCGAACAAGCCACAGTGTCCTTAATATATGTATGTATGTACATACATACGTATGTAAGAATGCACGCTTTATAAGAATTTTCATCCTTTCTAAAAACTAAACGATTTGAATACTCAGTAACAGTAACGGTCGAAAGAATGGATCATGGAGCGAAATGTTGCACTATTAAAATTTTTATTACAAAAAAATATTTATTAATACTGAAAAGGAAAAGAAATTTGTACATATATGTATGTCGTACGATGCAAGTGGAACGCGCGAAAATACATAAATATACATACAAAGTGAAAGTGTGTGTTAACATATCGGAAATTTTCATGAAAAAATAAAAAAGTATTTTCATTTTGATTGCTGCAACAGCTGGTTGACGATGTCGGTCGCGGGCGGTAACGTCTATATACATACTTTCACTGAATAAAATACGTATTTTCTACCCTCAAACACATAAATAAATACAATAAATAGCATATAAAAGTGAAAATAAAAACCTGAAGAAAAAGGGCGAATTAAGGGTTTTCGAAACACTCTTGCCGATTATATACATATGTATGGTATATCGTGTTACGCCATATGCAATACGAATATCGAATACTACAAATACCGTTTTTTTTTTTGCTCAGAACGGCAAAAGTCTGAATGTACTGTAACACGGATGCATACGATATATTGTAAAAATATAATATGACGTTTGTCGAGTTCCCTTTAATTCAACTAATATATAATTTCGATGCAAAGCTTTGTAAAAAGTATCTCCAGGTAAAGGGTTTTCAAATAAGAGTGATATAATTAAAAAAAAACACTAATTGTTAAGGAAATTCAAATATTTTTTATTTAAAGTGAAGTACAATCGACCCATTCTGAATATAATATTTTCAAACGGTCTCCAAGATTTCTTTTGCAAGAATGAATTCGATGAACCCAAATTTCGAGTACTTTTTCCACAAAATATTGGTTTATTTTAAAGATCAATAACTTCAAACAACACCACAAGAAGTAGTCTAATGGTGCTAAATCAGAACTTCTTGGAGGCTATTTAATGTCACGATCTCTTGAATCACGTGCTATTTGGCACGTAGCTCCGTCTTGTTAAGACCACATCTCATAAGCTTCATTTTGAAAGAAGAACAGACCGATAATTCCACCAGACCAAAAACCACACCAAACTGTCAATTTAAGTAAATGAACAATTTGTGGATTGTACTATATAATGCCGAATTTGTCGGTCAGTATATGGGTCATAGATATACTGACCGACAAATTCGGCATTAGCTTAGTTAGAAAATCGAAAATCATTATACGTAATATAGGGGAGTTTTCGTAGTATCAACCCGATTTTATCTATTAACTACATATTATCATGCTACATACTAAAAAATGTTCCCTGGGATTAATTAAATTACCTTACATACCCATTTTTGAAAACCTAGTGTAACTATTGTCTCTAAATTCTACATCTCACACATTGACCGTTATTTTCGGATAAAATTCAACAATAGACACTGGGGTCCACATATTCGGTACCTAGGGGATTGAACAAATTTGCTTAGATTTGGACAATTTTTGGTCATAAGGTGGTATACTTTAAAAAAATTATTAATGCACAATTGTATTCCTTTATATTAATTATAACCGATTTGTGTACTGGTAAGTGTAAGAACCAAGTGGAATTTAAAATTGTGTTACATATGGTTGTGGTCCGATTTCGCCCATTTTTTCATTGTGACATAGGAATATAAACAGAACGCTCCGTACCAAATTCAATCGAAATTGGTTTGGTCGGGCCACGCGATATGTGATTTCACCAAAAAGTGGTCCAATTTTCACACCGGCTCCGCATACCATCGCGGAGGTATACCCTGTATCAAATTAGAGTTTTATATCTCAATTTAGTGCTTAGTTATGGCACTTAATGTGTTTCCGGTTAATGGCGATTTGTGGGCGTGGCAGTTGTCCGATTACGCCGATCTACGAACTCGTAATTTTTTTTGTACTAAGTAACCCGCGTACCAAGTTTCATAAAGACATCTCAATTTTTACTCAAGTTACAGCTTGCACGGACGGACGGACAGACAGTCACTCGGATTACTCCTTTTCTTGACATCCCGATCATTTATATGTATATACTATACATAAACTCATATCTATCTCGCTTAGTTTTAAATGACACGTAAACCGTTAGGTGAACAAAACTATTATACTCTATAGCAGCAGGTTGTAAAAGTATAACAAGCAAACATATTTGTGGTACATATGTATGTATGTACATACATACGTAAATACATGATAAAAGAGCTCGAAAATCTGAATATTGCTTTCTATTGGTCAAAACCTCGCATTTTTTTGTTGTTCAACTAAATTAAGTTTATTACAACCCCATACAATTATTTCCATGCATTTTACCCTTTGATTGTTTAACTTCCCCTTGAAATAAACGAGGACATATTTGATAGCTATTCAGTTATTTAGATCACCCCTTTAACACTTTTTGTAAGTGCTTTGTCCCTAGTTGAACCATGATTTGGCGTATGTTTATATGAAGATGGATAAGGTTCAGTAACCAGTTTTCCTATGATTTTATTGGCTAACGGTATTATGCTATGTAGTTGACGCTCTAGTCTCACTGTAAATAAAAATCAACATCGATATAAACATTTTTATAAATTTGATATTATATATTTTTATATATTTAATTTTGATATTCAATAATAATCATAAGCAACTCCTTATATTGTTCGTTTTTGTTTTGTAATGTAAAACGACATTATAGTATTTCACTGGTCCCCAGGTGGTTTATGCCGCAGCGTAATCGCCATTTTATGTATATCTGCTACTTAAATTTTCCTTAATGCTTAATGCTCTCTTTAGTTATTTTCTCCTTTCTTTAGTTTTCGCAGGTGAAATGTTCCTGTTGTACATTAAAATATCTATTATATGCTTAGCAACGTAAGTAATAAAGAAAGTGCTTAAAAAGTTGAATTTTTTTGCTTTTTTCTTTGCTTCACTTGTTAATTTTGGGCTTCAGTCAGTCGATTGGATGGTAATATTTCAATGTGCCTCACATTGTGAATTGCATTTTTACTCATTTGTTTTTAATTGCAAAGACATTTTTGAAACTTAACACATTTATCGTTTTGTGTACTGTTGCGAACTTTGTGATTTTCGCTCAAAATTTGATGTTTTTTGGAAATTAAATTCCAAAATTTATTCGAGTAAACTTTTTATTGAGATTTTATGGATTTTCTAGTTTTTTAGATTTTACATGGATATAAACTTTCTCATTAGAACATACAACAACCGGCTTGGGTGATGTAAACGGTACATATTAATTATGTGGCTACATCGGTTAACAACAAATTATAACAACGATAATAAATATACATACATATGAATATGCAAAGAAATAAGCTATTTTTTAGAAAGTATCCATGCTTTCACTAAGACACAAAACAAAGACAAAGGGTTTATTAACAGAATAAATGAAATATTTTATCACAGTGATTCTGTCTTAAAACCTTTTTGCACATATTTAAAATATTTAATATATACTTTAATTAACACACTTGACGAACAATCAAGTGCGGAAAATTAATGAATAATAAAAACTTTTCACATCAAAGTATGTTTTATCTGATCTAAGCAAAACAAATACATACATACACATGTCTAAATTAAATAAAAAGTGTATGTGTCCAATTTCCAAACCTTTGTTTAGGTTGCCGGAACCTACATGCAAGTACATAAAAGAAAAAGTGAGCGTTATATAAAGCAAATAAATGTGCCACAAACATTATGTAAGCGTAAATCACAACTAAACAAAAAAACATGTATGTATGTGTGTACACCTCAAGAAATATAAAATAAATATGTAGCGCGCTTACAACATAATATTAACCTTTTCCATTATATTTGGTTATTTACCTAGTTTATCTCTTTTCAAATATTTAACGATTCGTGTATTGTGGTATTCTTTTATTTCCCATCAAACAATCGAGGTTTTTTTGAACAATTATGTGCACATATTTGTAACAAGAAGGACGTCGTTCAGAAAACATGGACTTTTGAAGTGCCGTGAAATCCTTTCACAACCAGATGTTAAGTTTTGGTTTGTTTTTGATAAAAAGGTAAATAATTTGATTAGATTTGTTTAAGTTTGATTTGGTTAAACACCAGCTTTGTTATATTTCCTGTGGCGATATCAAAACGTGTTGTAAAATTTAGAAAACATCTAATTAGCATTTGGTTATCTCGTTTGACCTCAACAATCTGGCACTTAGGTTTTGAAATGTTTGTGTGAAAGCAAAATTGCGTTTCTATATTGTACAAGTGATTTCCACAATGTACCATTTAAATATGTACATATATATAATCATAATGAGTAACGTTTTGTTAAATATTTCACCCATTTATGTATTGAATGTATCTTAACAATGTAACACTTTATGGCTTACGTTTATGTATATTATTACCACATTAGTATGTAATGTTCTTATATTCTTTTTCTGCTCGACAAATATACATACATACATACATGTGTATGTATGTATATACATTTGGGTTAAAGATAATTTTGTACAAGGAGAACCATTAACTAATTGATCGGTTTCTTATAACAAACTACAATTTCAAGTTTTCTAATTAACTTTTTTATTGTTAGGTAGGGTATTTTCAGAAACCTTGAGGTGTACTAAATATAAGCACGGAACAATTTAAACGAAGACTATAGGGCCTAAACCAAGGAGCTAATAAATTATTCCTAAGTGGGAATGGTTCCTGTAACACATATTAAATACTTGCCACTAAAGTATATTAATTGTCTAATTTGATTGATTTGACGCATGAGTGGCATGTTTAACCCATGAAAATGTGAAGGGAACGCGTACTATCAGGTGATACTTTACACATCCGCACAGCGTGTAACTTAAAATTTGAGAATAAAGCAACGTCAAAGGCTAGGAGGGCTAAAGCAATTTTAAATACATTGTAAGAGGAACAAGCCTTTATGTGTATTTTCATACATAGATAAACGGAAGCACTACAATCTTCTTAAAAATAATACAAAAAATGTTAATAGAATGTACTTATATACGTACATATACTACATATATTTTAGAGACTTTGGAAATGTATAACACTCATAAATTAATATCACACTTGAAGACGATGGCAAAGTAATGGTATGTAAGTAACAGCTTATGTTTCTATATAACCGTTTCTCTCAGCGGGGGTATGTTTCTGTCTCAACACTTTACTTAACTCACCCTTCCCCTTCGGATATTTCCTTATTTCACATTGAGATCGTTTTTTCGGTAAGTATTAATGTTGATCCCCTTTCCCTAATTCATTTCTTTCTGAATCACAAATGTGGTTTTATATCTTCACTTTCGTTTTTTTATCTGATTATTCTTACGTTCAAGGTGTTGGTTACTTCTTATTTTATTTTTCATTCTTGAATCAGTTATTGACAGTAAAACTTAATATTTTGTAACCCTTAATTTATTTGTTTGTTTCACTAAAAAGGGCAAATAAAAATATTTATCCCTTTTTCGTCGTATATAAGTATGTATACCATATACAAGTTGACATACGTATGTACATATATTCACTCGCCCGAATGGCGCGTGTGGTAAGTGCAGATAATAGGCCTGAGTTCAGCGGAGATTTTGTGGCCTTATCTCTGTTAGCTACAATTCGCATCCGATTTCCAACTCTAAATCCCCTTTTTTCGCATCAACTGTGTCCCTTGAGCACCATTTACGTTCATTCAACATCAATTAAATTATGTTGCTGATCACTTTATAAAGCAGGAAAGCACGCATACATACATATGCATGTACATATCTACATATATTTTTTACGTCTCCAATTTGTAGATTTAAAAAATTGTATTTAAGACTGGCGCTTGTGTACATTTTTAAACGTATACATACATATGCTGGGCGTTTCACGCTTCCCCATCTTTCTTAATTGAGTTCTTCCCTTTCAATCAAATGCGTGATATTCATATGTATGTATGTATGTATGTGACCGTGGGCACGTGGATCTGTAGCCATATGGCTCATTTTTCTAAACTTATTCGATGCAACTGTCAAGTATTAGTGAGTTTATTTTCTTTGCTCGTTTCGAAAAATATCGAACTCACTAGTTTATATTAATTAACTGATATTTATAAAAATTATTGCTTGCAAGGAATTATTCAAGAAATTAGCTTCAAAAGAAATGCCGTCCGCTGAATTCGAAGCACCCCTGTTCAGATAAAGATCTTGAGTTCCCTCACAAGATACGATTAAGTTACTTATACACGATTTGCGTCCTAAAACCGCAGCAGATTTAAATTTTAGTAGTCCATACTTGAACTCCGCACTATCGAAATTTGTCATACAACGAGATTTCTTATAATATAAGCGGTAGATTAATGACTAATTTTCTCAACACAATGTTATCACTAGCATATGCAAACAAGAAAATAATTAAAGTTTTCAAGGTAGTCTTAGAATATAAAAGTTTTAGATATACATATGTACATACATAATAAATATGGACATATGTATATATATGTGCATGTGGACAGTTTCATTAATACTCAAAACGGGTTTTTCTAAATTTAAATAATCAATAGAAGTTATTCAAACATACCCAGGCAGAAATGTTTGTTCGTATATCTCTCTCTTAACTTGATCATTCCATCAATATTGCATAATATTGCTGTGAATCCCAACCAGCAAATTGTTGAATATTATTTAAAGAGTCGCGTGTGTCGCTCATTACGTTATGTGTTAGTCACGCTTTTCCCTTTTCAAAATCAAATTACATTATAAAGCTAGTGCATTTACGAGTCAAATTAAACAAAGAAGATATTAACGAACAGGAAGTATTAGTTAGTTGGTTAACTATTTCGGAAAAATAGAGAAAGTAAAAATAATCAATACACAAAACATTATTCTTAATTTTACTAAATAAGTTAGAACTAATTCGTACATACATATATGTATGTATGTATTGAATGCAAATGAAGAAAGAGTGGTACGGCACTATTGATAAAATATTGTACAACTTTTATATTGCGATAAGTCTATTTTATTGTTTTGTGGATAAAATATCGTCTTCGGAATCCGATTAGATTTACCTTGGTATATACGTATATGAATACATTCAATAACTCAAAATGTTGTATTTGACCACTGAATTTGCTTACATATATTTACATTAATAACAAACAGAGACGGAAACACTAAGTTAAAATTAAATTCTGCTGACCTAATTCCATTCATTTTAAAATCAAAGAGAAAAAAGAAAATCAATATATGGGATCACATGTGAGCTGGAAGAATGCTTATTTCATCCATATGTTAACTCTTACATACTCGTATTTGTTTTATGTTTGAACCAAATTGCCACCTTATTTTTATAAGATTTACTATATCTGTATTCATAGCAAAATTTTTGTATATGCCTGAGCTATCTACAGAAAATTTGAAATTCTGTAAAGTAGACTAGCTTACGAGATATTAAATTGTATCTAAAATTGGTCAGCGCCAGTTCAGTTGTCAAATTGTCGATTATTATAACGCATACTAATGTGAAATATAACAATATAAACTTACGGGTAAATAACCAAGTAAAATCCTTCTGACAATTGATTTTCATTTATTAAATCAGAATAGGCATAATCACGTCATACTTTACACATGTTCAACAAAAGAGTAATAATCTGCACCGAAATATTTTTTAATACATCTAGCGGATGCATTCATTAGCTCTTTATTCACCAATTTGGATATTATGTGCACAAGTATTGTAAGATGAATAAAAATGACTTTAGGTGCCTACTTGTGCTTCAAACTACATTGTTAACATGCATATTCTCATTAATACAGAAACATAATGATTTCTATTAACTGATCAATTTGAATTCTCATATTAAGTTAAATGCGTTCGCACCAATCGAGGCATCGGAACTCATATCAAATGCGCACAAAACCAAGTATAAATGGTTGTTTTTAGTAACTCAATCCTTTTTACTAAAATTCAATAGAAATATGGAGATATATCAAAATTTCTAATTTCTTCATTTTTAAGTAACAAAAATACTTTCGCCATAAATTATTTTATGATACAATGGTATAAATAATGCAGCGTGTTTTCTATTCAAGAAAAGGCAGCATGTGTTGTTTCCTGTTATGCTTATAAGACTGGGAAAAGTCAAAAATACAAAGCTTTCAATTAAATAGTTGATTTATTCAAATTATTAGTCAGCCCTTAGAGCTGCGGAAGAGCCACTTTCATAAGTGGGAAACGAATTCATACGAACGTGGTTGTATGAGTATTGACGATAGAAAAACATTCACCCTCTCCCCTGATATACTAACATATGTAAGTATACTCATATATTGTGTCTGATTAGTTGCATACTTCCCGTTTAAGTATTTTCTGTTGCTGCATCCAATTGATTGCTTATAATGCAATTATTACGACTTGTCAGAATATTTTTTCTTGGAACAAAACCTTCTTCTTTTCCTGCATTTCCTTGCATATTAATATGTAAATATTATTATATTTCAACAATATTAGTAATTAAAATTGCAGTTACAAATATAAACTTATTTTTATATGGATTTGTTATTGCTACTTTAACAATGTATTTATGCTTTAAATAGTGGAAGTATGTTTTGAAACACTTAAACTCTATTTTCGATATAAATCTTGCACTAATGTAATAAATGTTTGACTCACGTTATTTATTCTGTTGCGTTAAAACCATTTTGATGTTTACTGTCATTGAGTACAAAACTTTCTTTTGACCGATGAGAAGAAATACATATGATGAAAGTAGTAAGTATCATATATTGTTTGTTTTTAGATACCAGTGTTAATTTCATACAAGGCTAACATCTAAGTCCTGAGCTGTGCACATAATTACAACCAAATGAATATTATTAAGATATAGGAACATACATATTTAGATTTAGGAATTTATTAAGTAGATAATTTTGTGTATATATGTACAATAAATATATGAATGAAATATACTGTGGAAAATGGATTGGAAATTGATGAAGATGGTACTGATTGATGGATATCATAACAATGAACCAACCAAGAGATGTAAATTTCTTTTATGATCTTTATGAACCTTTAGTTTTTAGTATAAAAATATGTACCCTCAATTCTGTTTAGTCTGTATATATGTACATTAGGGTGTTTTTTTTATTGAACTATTAATTTTTTTCAGTCCCGTCACGAAATCTCCTTGGAAATACCCTAAAAAAATTCCCTGAAAATTTTAGCCCTTAATATTAACATTAAGAACTGGACCAAGGCCTGTAAAAATTTAAATTTCTATAGGAAATACACTACAATCGTGAGATTTTATCTTTAAATTTCTACAGATCAGAGGTATTTTATGGCATCGCTTTGACTTTAGACGCATATTTCTCAGAATTGTTCACTCTACAAAAGTGCCCAGTGCAACAAAGTCGTAACTTATACCAGCGAGGTAGTACGGGGCTCTAAGCCCGATTTTTCCAAGAATTTCGCTTTATAGAATTCGTATAGATGGTATGTATTAAAAAATCCAAGGAAATTTCGTGACGGGTCTGAAAAAAATTAATAGTTCAATATAAAAAAAACACCCTAATGTACATATATACATAAGTTGACGTTTCCAATACAGTTTAAGAGCTCAGAACTAATATTTTATCTGCTCTCATAAATATGATTTTATTTTTCTCAGCAGAAATTCAACGCACGACCAACCAATTTGTAGTCATTCAAACAGGACTTTCAAAAGCTTGTGAAAATGATATATTCCCCGATAGTTTTAACTTGCAAGTGACCGACACCATTTTCTTTTTGAATATATTGATCTAACTCCGCCTTCCCAACTCACACATTAATATGAATACCAGTATATTTGATATGCATCCATATATGTACATACAAACTAATAAGAATCCAAAACGAAAGAGTTGACTTCTCTGAACGGGTTGAAATGTGAAGTGCAAATGAGAGAACGAACGTAAACACATATTAATGGTGCCCAATACTAAAAAATAAGAGTGTATGTATTTGTAAGCGTATGTATGGCTATGATTTAAAATACGGATTAAATTTAAATATGAGATATAGGTGCGCTAACTAAATGGTTTATATGATTTAATTCAAATTCTTATTTTCTACTATTCTAACTTTTAGGAAACAATGTAATCATGTCTAATCCTATACATACAAAACTAAAACCTTTGTGCAACACTTTCACTTTCAATCCAGAGAGAGAAAATCAAAGAGTAGGAGTATTAAAATTTGAGCAAGTAAAACTCCCTTCAATGAAAAATACTCATATCTCTTTATTATTCACTCAAATCTACTTACAAAAAAATAAAAGATATATTGAAGTTTTTCAGCCTGCTAAAAAGGGGTAAGGCTTCGGAAGCAGTACACAGAGTAACTCTTAAATTCCCCTTATTGCTGAAAGAGTAAAAACATACATACTCATGTGCACACATGTGAGTAGTTGAGAAAGGGAATCGTGAGTTTCGGTACAAAAGCCACACAGGCGCACTTGTTCGATTGGTTGTGCTCCGAATTCAAAGCGTCAATTGATAAATTCTCTCAAATGTCAATGGCCGTCATTACCACTAGCAATGCGGGAACGCTTTCATGTGCGTTAACTATACATACTATAGGTCTGTAGTAAAGAAATGTCAGATAAAGGGTTGTGTAAGCACATACATGTATGCATGTACGAACATTTGTATATGTTATTACTCTTGGGTGGAAGAAGGATATACTATGTAAATATTGACAAACGTACTTGTTTTTAAGAATGCGAGAATGATACAAAATGTTCGAAACAAAGGAAAGAACTTTAATTAAATCAAGTTTAGAAAACAGTCCATTCGGAATATGAAAATTGACCTAATTGAAATTAAAAAAAATTTAAGAAATTATTTCCTTATTTTCCGCTAGGATGTCGAAAAAGCAAGAAACCGTTATCAAAGAACAAATATTTTTCCTTGTTTCATAATTGTCATTGAGTTAAGTTTAGCCTGTGCGAAATAATAGGGACTTGACTAAATAATTTTTTTAAAATATTGAGGATTTTAAATTTTTGTATTCGGAGTCATGTGTAGAAGTTCACGCAAGTGAGGAAAGTTCTCTGATCGCCATTCACTTGTGAGTGGCCAGAAACGATTCTTTTACATATGACTCAAGCAGCTCACGACTTCCGGTCTTTGACCAAGTATCCTCTGGGTAGCCTAAGAACATCCGTTTGAAGGCGAGCTAAAGTGAGAAGGCGAAATATTCCTTACTTAGGGTTGTGCGTTGGGTTTGGGACCCGCCACGTAAAAAAACACCCCCAATGAAGAACAAACGACAGCCTCGGATAAGTGACCCCCCTTTTGATGACGACCATGGCAAACGAATTAAGGACTATGATTTGAGGGCATGCACCTGGAATGTCCGTTCCCTTAATTGGGAAGGTGCCGCTGCCCAGCTTGCTGATGTCCTCGTGAAAATAAAGGCTGACATCACCGCCGTCCAAGAAATGCGATGGACGAGACAAGGACAGAGACAAGTAGGTCCTTGTGGCATTTACTACAGTGGTCATATAAAAGAGCGCAAGTTTGGTGTTGGATTCGTGGTGGGAGAGAGACTCCGTCGCCGAGTACTATCATTCACTCCTATGAATGAACGTCTACCCACAATCCGCATCAAAGCGAGGTTCTTCAACATATCGCTGATTTGCGCCCACGCCCCGACGGAAGAGAAGGACGATGTGACCAAAGATGCCTTTTATGAGTGCTTGGAGCGCACTTATGAGAGATGCCTCCGCCACGATGTCAAAATCGTGCTTGGCGACTTTAACGCCAGGGTGGGAAAAAGGTATCTTTGGCACTACGGCCGGTAAATTCAGCCTCCACGAGGAAACATCCCCAAATTGGGTTGAGGCTGATCGACTTCGCCGGGGCCCGAAATATGGTTATCTGTAGTACTAGATTCCAGCATAAGAAGATTCATCAAGCTACCTGGCTGTCGCCGGATAGAAGAACAACCAACCAGACCGATCATGTTGTAATAGACAGTGTTTTAGATGTGCGTGCGCTCCGAGGTCTGCGCAACAAAAAACGCACGCCAACAAACACAAGGAAGGTTCGACGTCGAGAAGCTGTAATCATAACAGACAGCCGAACGATTTTCTACTCGGCTTGCACTCCTGCTCTCTGAGAGCACTCGTCAACAACTAGGTATAAGGGAACTGTGGGACGGCATTTCAAACTCCTTACGTACAGCTGCAACCGAAACCATTGGTTTTCGGAAAGTGCAAAAGAACAGCTGGTACGACGAGGAGTGCCGTGTCGCAGCGGAGAGAAAACAAACTGCCTACCTCGCAACGTTACGATCGACCACAACACGTACGGGATGGGATAGATACCGAGAGTAGAAGAGGGAAGCAAGACGCATTTGTAGACAGAAAAAGAAAGAAGCCGAAATGCGTGAGTACGAAGAGCTTGATAAGCTGGCCGACAGGGGTAATGCTCGAAAATTCTACGAAAAGATGCCGCGACTTGCAGAAGGTTTCAAGACCGGAGCATACTCTTGTAGAACCCCCAAAGGTGATCTAGTCACCGATGCCCAAAGCATACTTAAATTATGGAGGGAACACTTCTCCAGCCTGCTGAATGGCAGTGAACGCACAACGCCAGGAGAAGGCGAACCCGATTCCCCAATCGATGACGATGGAGCAGACGTTCCATTGCCCGACCATGAAGAGGTTCGAATAGCAATTGCCCGCCTGAAGAACAACAAAGCGGCAGGGGCCGACGGATTGCCGGCCGAGCTATTCAAACACGACGGCGAAGAACTGGTAAGGAGCATGCATCAGCTTCTTTGTAAAATATGGTCGGACGAAAGTGTGCCCAACGATTGGAATTTAAGTGTGCTATACCCAATCCATAAAAAGGGAGACCCCACAATCTGCACCAACTACCGTGGGATTAGCCTCCCCAACATCGCACATAAGGTTCTGTCGAGCATATTGTGTGAAAGATTAAAGCCCACCGTCAACAAACTGATTGGATCTTATCAGTGTGGCTTTAGACCTGGCAAATCAACAACCGACCAGATATTCACCATGCGCCAAATCTTGGAAAAGACCCGTGAAAGGAGAATCGACACACACCACCTCTTCGTCGATTTCAAAGCTGCTTTTGACAGCACGAAAAGGAGCTGCCTCTATGCCGCGATGTCTGAATTTGGTATCCCCGCAAAACTAATACGGCTGCGTAAACTGGCGCTGAGAAACACTCAAAGCTCCGTCAGGATCGGGAAGGACCTCTCAGAGCCGTTCGATACCAAACGAGGTTTCAGACAAAGCGACTCCCTATCGTGCTGCTGGAGGAAATTATTCGAGCTGCAGAACTGAATCGAGCAGGTTCAATCTTTTATAAGAGTGTACAGCTACTAGCGTATGCCGATGATATTGATATCATCGGCCTCAACACCCGCGCCGTTAGTTCTTCTTTCTCCAGACTTAACAAGGAAGCAACGCAAATGGGTCTGGCAGTGAACGAGGGCAAGACGAAATATCTCCTGTCATCAAACAAACAGTCGTCGCACTCGCGACTTGGCTCCCACGTCACTGTTGACAGTCATAACTTTGAAGTTGTAGATAATTTCGTCTATTTAGGAACCAGTATTAACACCACCAACAATGTCAGCTTGGAAATCCAACGCAGGATTACTCTTGCCAACAGGTGCTACTTCGGACTGAGTAGGCAATTGAAAAGTAAAGTCCTCTCTCGACGAACAAAAACCAAACTCTATAAGTCGTTCATAATTCCCGTCCTGCTATATAGTGCAGAGGCTTGAACGATGACAACAACCGATGAGTCGACGTTGCGAGTTTTCGAGAGAAAAGTTCTGCGAAAGATTTATGGTCCTTTGCGCGTTGGCCACGGCGAATATCGCATTCGATGGAACGAAACGAAATATACGACGACATTGACATAGTTCAGCGAATTAAAAGACAGCGGCTACGCTGGCTAGGTCATGTTGTCCGGATGGATGAAAACACTCCAGCTCTGAAAGTATTCGACGCAGTACCCGCCGCGGAAAGCAGAGGAAGAGGAAGACCTCCACTCCGTTGGAAGGACCAGGTGGAGAAGGACCTGGCTTCGCTTGGAATATCCAATTGGCGCCACGTAGCGAAGAGAAGAAACGACTGGCGCGCTGTTGTTGACTCGGCTATAATCGCGTAAGCGGTGCCTACGCCAGTAAAGAAGAAGATTCGCTAAAAGTATTAAATATAATGTATGATGGAAAATAATTATACACTAAACGAATAAGCAGATATTATAATTTTATTATCTTCGCGAAAATGCTTTATGCACAAGATTTGAAATCGGTACATCTGATAAAAGTACCTTATCTGTGGTGTACAACTTATCCGAAGATCAATGAGCAAAACTTTCAAACCACAATACACAGTTAAAACACATGGAGGAGGATCCATCATGGTTTGGGGATGCTTTTCTTACTATAGTTCCGTTATATTGGAATATTTGCAATACTTAAAGTGAAGTGATGTTACCTTGTGATTAAGATAATCAATGCGTGTTGCAGCATTAAAATGACCGAAAGCACATATCAAAGTTGGCAACACCAAAACGATTCTCAGATAACAATATTAGCACTGTAAGTGCAATCAAATAATGTTAAAAAATATATAATTAAACTTTTCTTTTAAATATAACTCTAGTTTTTGTAAATGTCCCTATTTTCCCTAGCATAAAATGAGATGAGCGATTGAAATAATTGTTGTATTTCTTTTCTTTGTTATTTGATAGTAAGTATAATAGCTATTTTCAAAATAAAAAAACTTAATGAGAAACAAATGAACATATTTGTTTTGTTTGGATTTGTATAAAATATCGCAATGCGTCTCTATTATTTTTCACATAACTGTATATTATTTATATTTAACATTATTTATTTATTAATGAAATTTACTGGGGAATCAGAAATATATAATAAATAAATCGTTACCTGATATAAAAATAATAAGATGTACTAATGCTATGAAAAGTTAAATTACGAAGCAAATAATAATAAATAATGGAGAATAATCTAATAATGCCTGTACAGGTGTATGCGTTGTTTATAAGTTTGTACATATTCAATTTATGTATGTAAAACTCAGTGTCACTGCAAAACACAAAATATCAGCATTCTTTTAGATGGAATTAAAAAGGAACATAAATTCACTTTCATAACTGAAATTTGAAACGAAACCGCAAAATTTCTCAAACAATTGACTACGAATATGAGATGTACTGTTTCGATTTCAGATTTGGGAGTTATGTGTGAATGAGTTCAACAAGATATTCCATCGTTGTAAATATCACAAAATAACAAATATTAAACAAAAAAGCGGAAGCAGTGATCATGTTCTAAACATGTTTGAAATTGTATCATATGAATTCACCACAAGAAATATTTATTACATATGAATGTTCAAATAAGGAAGGGATAAGTTTGGCTGCATAGGAACTAAATATGTATACTCTCGAGAATTTTCAGACTGAAGACTTACAAAATATTGACAAAAATGTGAACCAATTACAAAATAAAGAAATCAGAAATCCTTTAATTGGTTATATGGGCGGGGGGGCCACACGAAACTTTTTCATAGATTTTTACTACCGAATCACGTTATGATTAAAATAGTATACTCACTTAATGAACAATATAATACCCCACATATTAACCGAAGTACTCAGCATGAAATCAACCGGAGAAACGGAAATCTATGAATGTACATATTATATTAGGGTGATTCAAAAAAAATTTTTATTTTTTTTTTCGTTTGGTACTCGGAAAAATAGGTTCCTAGACACCTCTAAGAAAGCCTCTCCAAATATAAGTTCTTAATTATAACGGGAAGGTCCTCTTCCATACAGTTTTCTACTTTTTCTTATTATCAGATAGAAAAATTTATATCTCGCTTCCAACTACTTGAAAAAATATCTTGTTCCTTAGATTTTGTAGGAAATTTAATGCTCTACAAAAAGGTCTCCCATGATTTTTGCGTAAACTCAACCGTTTAAAAGATATTAACAGTTAAAGTTTGATTATTTTTAGGAAATTTTTTTATTTCTTATTAATTTTATAACTCAATGAAAAAAATCATTATGAATGACGAAACTCATAGGTTCTTGGAGAGGCTTTCTTAGAGGTGTCTAGGAACCTATTTTTCAGAGTAGATACCAAACGAAAAAAATTTTTTTTTTTTGATCCACTTTAATATGCATTGATGTTTGACGACTTCGACTACTGAAGGTCGATTCCGAAAAATCGATTATTTTACGAGAAAATTCGATTCTCGAGTAGAATCGGAATCGAGTTTACCATCCCTTTTGGCAGCCAGCGAGTGCACATGTACCTCCGCACAATAACCACCACAAAAAAATGATATTTTTTCCATGTTATTTAAATGGAAAATAGAAAATTTGAAACAGGCACCTCTTAATATTAATATTAAGAGCTCATCTTTTGAGTGACTTTTTTCACAATTTCGAAAGTTTTTAGCCTCTTTTTCAGTTGAAAAAAAAAGGTTGCTTCAGAATGACACACCCTAATACACATGTATGTATGTAATATAGAGCCAACCAGAATAACGAAATTATTATCATACATGGCAGTTATACGATCAAGAACTTGCTTTCAAGTTGATCCCACAAACTAGTTGTCAAATTTTAGTTTTATTGACATACTTGCCGACGTCATGAAAACCCCTTAAAATTCTTGAAAATTTTGCATGAAACTAATCATATGAAATATAATTGCATCTGTTTGCAAAAATATGTAGCCAGATGTTTTAAATCGAAAATTTGATGACCCTACTATTTGAGTGGAAAAATTGATATCGAAAGTGTGATTATTTTGTAACTTGAACTTGAATTTGTAACGTTCGGGTGAAGTATAAAAATGTTAGAAGAAGTAGTTAACGCATTTTATCGATTTTTAACACCAATAAAAATTATTTTCAGAAGAGAATATAAAATATAATGTCAACCAGAATAACAAAACTAATGAGACGAGTTCACCCATTTTTAAACTCAATAAAAGTTATTTCCAAGAAAATACATATATCCACTTTCATATCTTGAAAATTTACTCATGTTTTCGGTATAAAGACAGTAGGATGAAAGTTTTTATATTCAGTATATGCAGTGTTATATGGGAAGCGGTAATTCTGAACGTACCCTATCTTTGAGAGTGATCGTAATGATTACCCAATATTACGTATATAATGAAATACTAAATCTGAAATGCCCCTCCCAGCTGTGATCTTATAAAAATAGAGTTTAGCACCAAATCACATCTTATACATCATGTTCAGTTAATAAACGACATAAAATGTCTTATATCACTTTATTTTCTTTCGATTAGCGGCATATTGTAGATAAGGTAAAGGTCCGTTTTTACCCGCTTTACCCAGTCTGGATCATGCTAGGAAAATTAAATTCTCCTTCAATATTTTGAAGATGAAATTCTTGTAGTTGGATTGGAGGATGAAGTTGGAAAGGTGATATTTTCATTGTAGTACAATATCTACAGATGTTTTGCAGAAGTTTCATAATTACAAAATTCATTGCGATAAGTTAAATAGTAAAAAATTTAATTATAAATAAGTAAAAGTAATGAAAACCTCAGAAAAAATTTGAAAAATCTAAGCTTCACTGCTCAAAAATGTATCATTGTGCAAAGGTCACAACGAAACAATGGTGTTAAATCAACGTTGTCATCTGCAATCCTTTGAAAAACAAATAACAAATGTGCTAAACAAATACCACGCAGTCAGCAACAGGGGTTACAAAATTCTTTGACAGGATGTGCGAACATGACGTTACCGATTTTGCTGTTTGGCTATTTGAACACACTTGCCTTGTATTTATTATATGTGTGGGAATATGGTGAAATATTGAGCAAGTGCAGTGATTCTGCTGTTGTTTTTGTAAAACACTCTAACACAAAAGGACAAAAGGATTGCGGTAACACTCAAATGCACCAGAAATGTGAGAAGATAACTGTGTTAGTGTGTGCAAATAAAATTCTATACTTATAAAAATGTATGAGCCGTGTTTTCAAAATCAAAATATCTACATCTCAACTAAATTCGTTGTGTGTTTTTTTGTAAATATCGCTTTTAGTTTTGACTATGTTGTAAATATTACTTTTAGTGTTGTTATAATTTAAATATCCCCTTTTTCGAATATTTTTGTTAGTAAAAAACGAATATATTACATTGTAATACCAAAAAAAAATTTAAACTTAAATCACATATTTCTGATACTTTTTTGAGATCATGTAAAAATGTTAGAAAAGAAACGAAACTTTTGAATTTATTCTAACCATATATATAATTATAATTTATCATTTGCTTTTTTTCCACCTTCGTTCACGCTATTACCATTGGAATACTCACTCTGTATCAGTATTGTCGTCAGTTAAAATAAAATCAGCATGACCTTTGTCCAAAAATACTTTGGAAGTACAATCTCGAGAAAGTTCTGCACGATCAAAGCATCCTTCTTCCAATTCGCTTCCACACTAATTTTTCCACGGAATTATTTATAGGGTTCATATTTTTATATTTTCTACAATTAGAAGAAAATAAGGATTACTGGTAAAAACAATAGACTTTATAATAAAATATGTGTACAAATATATATGTACATATTCTGAAAGTTATGAATCTTAGATTTTATTTTATTAGTTGACAGAATTCAAATTACTTTAATATTATACATACATACATACATATGTATTACGAACTGAGATAATTAAAATATTACAGAAAATTATGTTCCATATGTATGTATGTATATTAAATGTTCCATTATTTATAGGAACACACATACATTCATAAAAACACGTACGCTAATGCTTACTTCTAACGATCGATGCCAAGGAGAGGTCAGAGGTCCCACTTATTATTTTAGTTTTTTTAATCGATTTTATTAAAAAAATGTAAATTAGCATGAATTTTGGTTTCTCTATGAATTTCAATTATAAATTTGACACATTGCGGTAAAATATCAACTATAGGTACTGGGGTCCAAATATTCGGTGCATAGGGGCTTGCTGGATTTATGCAATTTTTAGCCATAAGGTGGCATACTCTAAAGGCAACGTTTTGTCTCGTTATTTTAATTACTTCTTTATTTGCACACTCGAGAGGAAAGAGAGGAATATAATTTAAAATTGTGTCATATTGGAAGTAGGGCTGGCTGCAGTCAGCCACATACCATCATTTGGTTGAAATCAGTCGGATCAGGATACATACATATGTACATATGTGTTTTCACTTAAAAGTGGGCGGTGCCACACCCAGTAGCGTTTTGTGGGAAGTGAGCGTTGTTATCATCTGATTTCATCCATTTGACACTGTATATGAATACATTAAACTTACGGCTTTTTTTTCTAATTTTTAGCCTACAGGTGTCTTTTGTTACTGAGGTATCCTGTGCCAAATTACAGTTCTATTCTTAATTTGATGCTTAGTTATGGCACTCTATAGATTTTTATTTAATGTCGTTTTGTGGGCGTGGCAGTAGTCCGATTACGCCTACGCACCAAGAAACAAGTGTACTAGAGTTAGGGGCGATCGATTTTAAATTTACATAGTGGAGCACAACATAATAAATTCTTATTCTATATATGTATATAAATATGAACATTTGTATATATAGTGGGCTTGCTACCTTACATATGTACACATTGTGCAAATAGTTGCACAATTTTGCTGGGAGTATTCTAAAAATACTGTCATAATACAGGTGTGTTTGGAAAATTTCCGTTGTTTTCTTTTTTATTATTTTCATGTCATCACAGGCAGTTTTTCCTTTTGTCACTCCAGTCAGACACTGCCATCAACTTAGCATTCACATATTTAGTCACCAAACACTTTCACTACGTAAGTCTCACATTTCTATGCTATTGTATGTCCTTAAACAATATTAAAGATGATGATCTTGAAGTCACTTTTCCCATGATAAGGCTCAGCCACATACAAGTGCATTTATGCATAAGTTTTGTTTGAAATTTGATATTCTGTTTCTCTTATGCATCCGGTTCGTTGCGCTATGCGGTGACCTTATGTAAATCAGATGCAGCCGCATTACGGCTGACTAAATACACATTCATTCGAATTCATTTTCAACTTCCCAAAAGGATGCATGCTACTTTGACCAAACATCCGTGTTAAATGTTTAGAACAGGTGGAATTAGCAACGTAATAAGACTCTAAGAAATAGTAGTAATCAATGCATTCATGTAATTATACATACATGAATATTATGTACATACCATACATATAAATTTCCTTGAAAGCATTGAGATGTTTCGCTGAGCAGTACATTTTTATTCTGCAGTGGATTAATGGGACATCCCAATCTAAATTTATAAGTAACAAAAAAAAACGTTAACTTCGGTTGCACCGAAGCTAAATATCCTTCACAGGTGCATTTCTGCTAGTAACTATGTGTTCATTTTGTATGGAAGCTATATGCTATCCGTTCTGAACGATTTTTTGGAGATTATATTGTTACCTTAAGCAGTAATCCATGCCAAATTTCGTGAAGATACCACGTCAGATGCGAAAGTTTTCCATACAATCCCTTGGTTCCGATCGTTCGGTTTGTATGGCAGCTATATGCTATAGTGAGCCGATCTGAACAATTTCTTCCGGTATTACATTATTTCTATAAACAATAACTCATACCAAATTTCGTGAAGATATACCGTCAAATGAGGAAGTTTCACATGCAAGCATTTGATTCCGATCATTCAGTTTTTAAAACAGCTATATGCATAGTAATCCGACCTGAACAATTTCTTCGGAGATTACATTGTTGCCTTAGAAAATAATCTGTACCAAATTTCGTGAATATAGTTAAAGTTTTCCATATAAGAACTTGATTCCGATCGTTCAGTTTGTATGGCAGCTATGTGTTATAGTGGTCCGATATCGGCAGTTCCAACAAATGAGCAGCTTCTTGAAGAGCAAATGACGTTTGCAAAATTTCAAAACGATATCTTAAAAACTGAGGGACTAGTTCGTATATATACACACAGACGGACAGACAGACGGACATGGCTAAATCGACTCAGCTCGACATACTGATAATTTATACATACATATATATACTTTGTAGGGTCTTCGACCATTCCTTCTGGGTGTTACAAACTTCGTGATAAACTTAATATACCCTGTTCAGGGTATAAAAAGTGTGTATGATACTTTGTCAACTTCATCGTTTACCTTATATGTACATAACACATCTTATTCTCCTTTTTTCACTCATTAAGGAGTTCAAATGTAAATAGCCTCTGCTAACATTGGGAATGCCGCTCCCGACGCTCCGTTATCACAAATTTTGTATATGAAGCAACTACTGGACTTCAACTGGCTCATATTCTTACTACATCCAGCTTTGTATGCCGTAAATTCTTCGATTCCTGAACGATGGAATGATGAATGCGGTTCGTTGTTTAATTGAAGGGGATGATGTGGCTCAGCCGCTGTGTCAAAAAGTTCAGTTCTTCTTGTTTTTTATGGCAATCGTTTATTTTCGTATATTGCAGCAGCACGAGTTCTCGGTGTGCATCGTTGTTTTATATGTCTCAACAGCTGATAACCAGATGTATTGTCGCGTGGACAAGGAGGGCCCTACTACATTTACAGCTTTCACAAAATTTTATTTTAAATACCAGCCTCCAGAGGTGTTGTTTTACTATTTACATACTGTATGTATATTTTCTTGTTTATTTTTGTATTGTGCTGAATATTTCCAACTGTCACCTCTCCACTTTCAACAACATTAATGGGACAGGGAGTTACCTACCATATGTGTATGTACTTATGTACATATACATATGTATGTATAATTTAAAATTTTTATATTCATAATACCTTAAAAAAACAATAATTTATATTATAACATAAGATATTTATATCGTGTAATTATTTTTAAAACTCAATCTATGGTAGAATATAATTATAAATAACAAAAGTATACAGGCATAAGTTTTTACTTATACATACATATAACGAAATGTTGAAGAAGGCGATATTAATATAGCCGTTTGTTCAGACGTAGAAGGTGGGATTTTGTTTCATTCCTGGATCACAACTACCCGAACAAAGTAATAAACATACCATAATATGGCGAATCGTGCAAAAAATCGAATTTTTATTGCCTTATTAAGTTCTACAAAATCTCGAGAACATTGTCCTCAAGTTGATCCCAATAATAGTCTCGGAGATACAGCCTTGAGAACTTCTGCGTGTGTGCAGTGTTTTTGAAGCCGGTTGGCAAGTTTTCTCAAGAATTACTCAACCGATCATCATGAAACTTTACACAGATCTTTGAGATACAATTCTTAAAGACTTGTACTAAGAATTTTTTTATTACAGCTATTTGAAAAAATAGTCGCAAAATTTTCATTTTTTTGTAAAAATGTCCTCCAAAATTCCAATTTTCAGTTTATTTTGTAAAGGCTTTAACTAAAAGACGTATTTTTCACTTTAGATGATCCTGTAAAGAGTTATACTGGTAACGAGGGGTGACCGAAAATTTCTGAATTTCTTTGTTAATAGTGTATGTTTGTAACAATAAAAAATCTAATAAAATATTTCATTTTTTATGAAAAAAAAGATTTTTTAAAAAGGCTGTTTTTTACCGGAGGAATGAAACTCCCTAATAATATTCATATGGTATATTCTTTAGAACAAGATTTCAAAATATACATAAAATTTCTCCAAGCCGCATTGGAATGAGAATCAATTATTGGACACTGTAAAGTCAAAAATAAATTCAATAAGATGCGATAAGAACCAATATCCACTTAGACATTTCATTCAAATGACAGCGTGACGTAAAAATTTATAACTTTAAACGAACACTAATAATTAAGGAAGTCAAGTATAACTAAAGGGCGATTTTGGTTTGCAGCGAGTTAAGCTAAAAACACCCAGCCAAAGTATAACATCATAAATTTCTTGATTTTGCTGACAGGTAGACAATAGTCCATTATTGTTGATAATTTGTATTTACCTTCAATGGTTAGAGAAGAGATATCCGGTACACATTAAACCTATATCGTTAGGTGCCCGGATATGAAGGTTGTTGGGTTGGCTTATGTTATTTTCTTTATAGTACGTACGTACATATATGTATGTATGCGATATGAACGACTTTCAGTTTATAAAGTTACTACCCTTTTTTCTATAATAACCTTTGAACAACATTATTAAATTGATAGCCATTTATAAGAGATGGGTGAAACACAATTTGTGGATTTTACCCATTATGAAAAACAGGTACGATATCTCTAGATGCAACAAAGTGCCGACCAAACATAAATACTCTGAAACATTATACAGATTTTTTAAGTTTTTGAAATTAGCTATGTAAATCGTATGTTTACTTAAAACTAAGACAACCAAATGTTGGCGTGTAAAAAGTCTTATGTGAAAAAAGTTTAAGTGAACCACATCCGACATAAAAACTTGGAACGAGAAAATAATTTCATTTTATTAGGGGTTCACTAAAATAGCCTAGAACAATACAACAATTCCTACTTAAACATTCTTAAACATCCTCTAAATCACGGGGCTAGAGAATTTATTCACAAGCTGACACAGTCGCATTCACCACTTGTTTGAGGCTCATACTATTAACTATACTCATAAAAATGACACTCAATCTCACATAGCTCATCAAATCCAAGTATAGCAAATATTAACCTGAAATTCAGGAAAATAAGAGAAAACACTAAGAAAACAAAGCAACAAATGCAGTAAGAACAAGGAAGTATAAAACAAAACATAAGCATAAAAAATATGTATGGTGGCTACGACCACTCCGCAGTTCAATAAGTAAGGAGTGTAGTTAGAACACGCTTACCACAATGGAAAAGACGGTTAAAGTCAAATGTGTGGCGGCACATAAAAAACACATTTCCAGCAAGTAAAGTTCGGCATCACATGTCCTTTTATTTCTTGCAACAAGGTGAAGAGGGTCTTCGTAATACTATTCGAATCCTCAAAAGAAATAAAGAAATCACCAGGCATGGGGACAATAAGTATACAACACACTAATTTGTTGCAAAGGATCAAAATGTGAACGTTTTAGACCATTGGTAGCAGCTTACTTAATGCCTGTGTAATAAATGTTACCAAGTGTATGAGTGCTCACTTGACGTATAAACATATAAATTGTGCATCGATCTTAGTATCGCCTAATAAAATAGTGTGACATTTGTGTGTGATTTGATACGCACACTCGTCTATTGCGTACTGCAATTACAAATGTAAGCAAAAAATAATTTTATATACGTTCCCAGCTTTTTGTACTTTCCACTTATCATAAGTATTGGTCTGGTATAAAAACAATATAGCACATTTGCTAGCAGTCGAGTGTCATATAAAAAATGAGTTCAACATGAAATAAGCGCATCTATCCCTTTTACGCTGGGTAAATTACATTTGAACTCAGATTTCTAACAATTATATTTCAAAAGTAAAAAATATATATGTACATGTACATGTACTATACTATAGTATATATGTATGTATATCGCCACAGAACTCATTACAAATTAGTTTACATATAATTTGTCAATTAACTAAATAAGTAGATCGACTGGAGTTTAAATTCAAGTACATATATTTACTGTAGGGCATATGAAAGACGGTAACTATCAATAAATACATACTCATACATACATACGTTGGAATAAGAAAGCACCCGGAAATATTAAAATATCGAACAAAGAATTTTTCTCAAACTTTGTAGTTCTAACCAAATTTCGTGTGAGGAATCGGTGCGAATGTTCGAAAAGGCTTACGATGATTTAAAAAGACAAGCCAACAAGGTCCTCAAAGACGGTCGAGAGATCGGTGGAGACATGCCTCGATCTGGACGACCTTCGACCTTTTCAATTGACGAAAATATTAAAAAAGTGAAGGATATGGTGCTTGAAAATCGACAGGCAAGTGTTACAGAGATGGCAAGAGAGTTTGACATATTTATGTAATCTCGAGAGAAACCCTTTCTGCTTTTTATAAAAATTCGGTCAGAAAGTATCAAATGTCAGTAAACAAGTTTAATAATTTAACGTTATCAGAACCTAAAATCTCTACATTTACCGATTTCATTTTTTTTAGAATGAGTGTAAAAACAAACTGCTGAAGGGTAGAACGAACCATTATAAAATTGTTCAATTCTAAAAGCAATTGCTACTTTTTAGAAGCATCAGGTTGAATAATATTATGTCATTTTCTCTATATGGAAGAGTAAACTCGAGTACGGTAACAGTGAATTAGTGCCCGGTAAAAAGGTTCCCACCCACGTTGCTTTTTATTTCGTCAGCTACTGATTTGGTTACATACATATGTTTTCAGAGACAAACATAAGCATGTGTATTTTTGGACAGTACTAATAGATATGTATTTTGCTCAACAATTTCCCAAAGCAGGAAGTACTTTTCACATTGACATTAGGGCAAAATTCAATTGAAACTCGGTACGGATTGAGTTACTTGGATGTACATAGATAAAGAATAATTGATTTCGAGAAAGATCAAGTATGCAATACGCCGTTGCAAGACGTCTGGTGCTGAAAGTATTTCAGAAGTTTCCGAATTGCATGAAACTGTGTATAACAAACCGCAATCAGCTAGTGGTTCAATGATTCTTTTCAACGCAAACTGGACGCTGATACACATAAGTTGCATTCCGTCTACAAATCCGTATTTACTCATTCGTCAGGATAATGCTTTATTTCTAATATCCTTTCGCATCGGTTTATTCGCCACATATTCTTATTATCTATCCTTTTGAACACTTGCTGTTTTATCTGGTTTTGGGTTCATCCCTTTTAGGCTTAGCCTTTTGCGCTTGAAAAGAAATTTTGAATACCTTCATATTTTGCAATGTGTTCTCATATCATTTACGAATGGTTGCGTAGCTATCCATTTCTTGACCTTTTCATTTTTTTCTACAAGACATTTGAAAACAACACTGCCGGTTTTCGGTTTTGTTTATCTCAGCTATGCACAAGTAATGATCATGTGGTAATTTGACCATTGATCAATTTTATAAGAGTGGTTCCTACTTAAATCGAGTATCATGAATTAGTCATTATACAAAAAATAACCATATGTTTATACATATATTTTCAAAATACGCAAATAGCATCTACATATACATATATATCCATACTTATTTACTTCAGTTACTTGGTAAAATAAATACAACATATTATAGATTGATTGTCACCCTACATAGCAAAGTATTTATGTATATATACATATGTATGTACATGCATATGCGCATGAATAAATTTGTAATATCTTTAAACAGAAACATTCCATACCCATATAGAAGAATGAAAAAGATCTTCTAAACATGTCCGTAACATTTTGAAAACTCTACCAAAGCGTTAATTAATTTCAAAACAGTGTATTATCTGTTGCTTCTACAACAACATCTCATAGATACAACATTAAAATATGTCCATATAACATTTATAGTACCGTCCTAAGCCTTTGTGGTTTTGTGCACAAATGTGCATTATTGCGATAAATTGGTAAGTTCAATGGAAACAGCCAGTCCCAAGAGATTGAAGTAAAAGTTTTCTGAGATAGAAAAGTTCTTTATTGGGACCCTGCAATAAAAAGAGATCTCATTTCCGGTGAAACCAACAAAATGTAAAAGGATATTCACATGTTACTGCGAGCGCGATTGGTACCAATAAATCAAGGGAAACAAATTCATTGTATTCTTGTGCAACACATAAGAATATGTACATATGTATGTACGTTTTTTTGCAAAACATGAACCAATAATATCAACAACAAATAATTAAACATAAAATCGATGCATGCGGTTTTGATTTGTGCCCAAAGAACAATGTTAGTTTGCTGATCAGTAATCACGCATTGCCAACTGTGCTGCCTTGGATGGCAATCACGGCACGCCTTTGGTTTCTTCTTTATATTTTTGATGCGAGGAGCTGTAAAGCGTTAAAAGCGAAAGTGAAATTCAAATAACACGAAAAACCCACAAAAATGTGGAAACAAATTATTGCTTTGTGAATGTATAAATAAAAGTGAAATTTCCGGTATTCAGAGTAAATATAAATAACACGACCATAATCGAAGTGAAATCAATGAAAATGAAAACTAGAAATTTATCGAATATATAATAGAAGCAAATGCAAAGAAAATGGGAGGACATTAATCGTTGGTTATCAAATTGCACAAACGCAACGGGAAGTCTACATATAAATTTTGAAAGTTGATCGTTGACGACAGGAGAGAGAATAATAAAATCGAACACACATATTTGCGAAACTCATAATTGTTTGAGAGAAAATCTTTACTATCTAATCTATCTACATGTGTATGTAATTAACTAGTCGGACATATTGCATAAAATTTTATGGTTTAAATTAAATTTAGCATGTATGTTTATATTTTAGTCCTTTATAGATTAGTCAAATTCGCTGAAATAGATCTTGTCCAGTTTAAAGAAAATGTTTGTACTTTAAAACCATGTCAAAAAGAAACAGAGGAAAAATTAGTCGACTTTCCAAAAATGATTACACATCTAAAAATTTTGAGGCCCTATGTTCCACCTAGGAACTACGGGAAAATATATATATATATAAATTATGTGGTTTACAACGTTGAATATATAATGTTGGAAAAATAAGTACTAGTGCTGAGGGCAAAAATAGAACAGATGAAATTTTTCAATAATTATTTAGTAATTCAAGAGTTTGCCATGGAAGTCAGAGTTAGCATATTCGATACAGTGATCTCTATAATCTCATCAAGCCATTTTCGCATATTTCGCACTGCGTAGATGGATTCGTGCTTTGTTCATTTTTTTATAGATTAGTTTAGTTGAGCCAGTGAAAAATCTTTTGCGAAGGTGAAAATTTTAATAATTTAAGTGTCAAAGGTACGTGCTTCCCCAAAGGATAACTACGTTAAATGAATATGAAGAAGAGTTTTATGTGAAATGTGTAAGTATTCAAAAAAAGCAGACACATGACATAATAAAAATATAAAAGACGTAATTCCAAACTCTACCTTTTGAAGATAGCGGCGATTGTTAATTTTCTCTATTTTTTCTCGATTATCCATCAGAATAATGGAAAAGTGTGTGTCAGCATTCGCTAATTGTGGTGGAATTGAAATGAAGGAGTGTTATATCACGTAAAGATTTTGCCGTTTATATACACACATTGTAAAATTCCAAGTGTTAATAGTAATTGGTTCGGAGTTGAAATCACCAAAAATTAATCAATATGAAAATTACAGTGAATGTTATAAATGTTATAATAATCGTTTTAGTAAATTTAAATGTTTTTCAATTACCAGAGCATTATCCTTATAAGTTTAGAAATCATCAAATTTGTAAACGCTTGTACTTATTATAAATTTTATAAATGGTTTTTGGAAGAACGGTCAATTTGTCACACAAATTTAATAATTAATAAAAAAACGTTTGTTATTGATAAAACTAGTAGTTTAAAAAATATAACTACTTATATTTACTATAGATATTCGATGTTGACCATATGTATGTGTATAGTTTGATATTAAGGCATATACTTATAGAAATGTACATATAATCATAGGTTTCCACTGCATTTTCGATTTGTCGGCGACAAGGGGATTCGAACTTTAGGTCCAAAATTGCTCTTTGTTTCAGATAAGTGGCGATAACGCTGCAATTCCCGAAGCTCATCACAACGCTTAGCTTTAAGTAATCCAAAATTTGTTTGGTTGCCATAACTTCGCGTAAGATCATCCTTCGGGTTCTTTTTTAACATCCAATCGTTCCCCCCCAACAAACCTCGTGATGTTTCTGGTAAAATCCGATACTGAAGATCTGTCATGGTCGTCATATTATGCAGAAATATATCATTGCACTGTTGTATATTTGTTTCTTTGTTTTTCATTTTGTTGCGAAAACGAATTATCTTAACATTTATAAAATCGTCTGCACCTCTTGGATCGTCTTTTGCAACTGGTTCTAAAAAATCGCTTTTATACGTGGTTTTTCCATCGATACATCCACTTTGACCGTAAATTCCTGGTGTTATGGCGTGAATGTCGTTTTGTAGACCACTCATACGCTCTTGGAACCAATTGCCTATCAGCACTTCCGGACTGTATATAGTGCAAATTAAGGCTTTTTTGTTTTTAATCTTTTGATTGTATGCCATTTAATACAATATTAATGTACATACTAATGTATATATGTACATATGTATATATGTATATATAAATCAACATAAGCTGATGAAAACGTACAACCTAATATTTCCGTTGCAAAATCAAATTTCGAAACTTTTGAAGTATATTTTAATGTAAATTAGATTTAACAAATAAACAAGAAATATTTTGTAATTTGTGTCAGGTAAATTTTGGAATACTTTCTTCAAAGTCCCTTCGTTGTAAGATGGCTAAATTAAAATTGCTATCAGAGTTGAGAATAAACTATTGTTCCCTCGAGCCAAACTATATATGTACATATGTATGTACATACATTATAGTATTTCTCAAATGAACATACATACATATGTATGTACATATATACGGTCGGGAACGGAATATTACTGATATAACGTCACTCACATATCGTTACAATATCACCGATCCAATTAGTTTCAAACAAACGATCATATTAAAAACTTCTTGTTTGCTTTGAAATGGCTCTATAGCTAACAAAGTGACTAAAATCATACGTAAAAAAATATAACGGTCGATATTGGGAAACCTCAAAAAATAACACTACATGCTTAGTGTTAAACGTGTTTAAGGATTAACATAGTCAAAGGTACTGGACAGGCAGGCAAGCTGATAGGGCCCCCCCTATGCAAGTAGCATATCCAAATGTGACAACACTCGACAAGTGATGAATCAGTACTAATGCTAGACAGGATAATCAGAGACGTATTGTTTGATGATTAAAGTTATCCATGTAATTCGGTACTCACATAAAATGAGCTAATGATTTTTTGTGCGTTTTAAAAAGTATCGCATTACCATATGAATATACAGTTAATACTATTGGTGAGTCCACATAGTAACAAAAGTTGATCATGGTTTACCACTGTTAAGAAAATATATATGTACATATGTATGTATGTAGATAAAAATGTCAACGTGCTGTCATCGTATGGTGCCTAGCCCGCAAATTTTGACACATGTCAACGCGAACGTTAACAAGCAACAAAATTAAATGTAAAAAATGTGACTTCATACCTTTGATAGTATGTACATACGTATAGTATGTTTAGAATTCCTGTAGTTTTCAATGTTTTTTATCTGAATTTGAAAGAGTTTGCCTCATGTCAACGCTAGTTATATCAAATACTAATTGACTTTGAAAGATTGTTGACATGTGACATTTATACTGAGCCTGAGGACAATGAGCAACTTACTTATATTAAGTTAAGACAAACTATTGTAATATCTTATATACAGACATACATACATCTGTATACCTATGTACATATATTTTCATTCTTTTCACAAACTATAATTCTTTCTCGGCATGTATTGAAAATTAATTTTTTTCGTATGTACAGTGACTCACACGTCTAACCGGACGCGTGCATTGCCAATGATGGCACACTCCAATCATATAGTGAACATCTTAAAAATTATACATATGATACATCAAATTATAGGAAAAATCTTCTATTTTATTTTCGGAAACTTAAAAATAGTAATAAATTTATTCACTGCGTAAAATTTTGAGAAATAGCTCGCAACATACAAAATTTATTCCACACAACTAACCGGATTTTTTAAAAAGCTAATGATTACTTATATTTCGTAGCATATCCTTTTGCAGATAAAACTGCTTCTAGTCGTCTTGGTATGGAGGCGACAAGTTTTTGACAAAATTCTGGTGGTATTGCGTTCCAAGCCTCCAAAATAGCCGCTTTGAGCCCAGCAACATTGGAATACTGTCTTTAGTACACTTTTCGACTGACTTCTTGCCATACGTGCTCAATAACGTTCAGATCTGGGGATTGGGCAGGTGTCCCCAGTACATGAGGGCAATTGTATATTAACCAAGTACGAGCAATCTCCGAATTGTGCTTCGAATCGTTGTCTTGGTAAAATATAAAGTTGTCTTTAATTTCCAATGTGGCACATGACGGCTTTAAAATTTCCTTTAAAATGTCGACATATTGGAAACCATCCATAATACCTTGCACAAAATGTAGGTTGTCCCTTCCTTTAGCCGATATATATCCTAAAACCATTACTGACCTACCACCGTGCAAGTAAGCTTCGTTGGGACGCCGCCATAAAAAACTTCAGCCATCAGATCTCTGCAAGTTAAACTAAGAAGTAATAATACTGTTTTATGATTACTAAATCAAAATTATGCCATTTCACCTTCGCCAAAACTCATCAAGCATTTTTAAATGCAATTTCGCAAATTCTTGCCTTTGCATTCTATTTTTTTTTTCGAATATGTACGGTTTTTTTACAACTGCTGTACCATGTAAATCGAAGCTTCTAAGTATGCGGCGAATTGTTTCAGCTGAAACCTTCTTCCCTTTTTCATTTTCCAATATGTTTCTTACATTTTCCGCCGAGGAAAAGGTATTTTTTTTTAACAATTTTTAGTATAAATTTTTCTTCGGCTTGTGTTAGCTTCTTTCCTTGACCAGTTCTACTAATATTATTGATCCTATTTTCCTTCTCAAACTTTTTTATAATATCGAAGACAGTTGAATTACTCCTTTTCACAATCTCCGAAATATCTTTAATGGTTTTTCCTTCTTCCCGTAACTGAATATTTAGCTTCAGAATTTCGATACAAGAATGAGTACGCGGGGGTGTCATATTGTCGTGTGGCTTACTCACAGACTTACCAGTAACTACTAATATGCAGGAAAGAATATTCAGAGTTTATTCCAGTGGAATTCCACAACGATCAGAAGTATCGTTACTTATGGAAGGTTACTTCTTGTAATTTTCCGGTTAGTTGTGTGGAACGAATTTTGTATGTTGCGAGCTATTTCTTTAAATTTTACGCAGTGAATAAATTTATTACTATTTTTAAGTTTCCGAAAATAAAATAGAAGATTTTTCCTTTAATTTGATGTATCATATGTATAATTTTTAAGATGTTCACTATATGATTGGAGGGTGCCATCATTGGCAATGCACGCGTCCTGTTAGACGTGTGAGTCACTGTATGTACTTATGTACTACTTACTCAGTTACGTATGCATTTCATTAGAATTTACTTAGCAAAATTATTATATGTACATACATATGTATGTATATTGTGATTGTGATTCTCAATTATAATTTTTGTTTTAAACTTTTAACTTATTTTTAATTTGATGCAGTTATTAAGATTTTAATGTTGCGACCATAAAATGAATTCATATCAATTATCGTGTGATGTTTTCCATTTTCTTTTTCATATCGGGTTATTATTTGTCATTTACTTATCTAGAATTTAATAATTTGATATTAGCCAACAATTATTTTACTAAAATTAGTATTCCATGTATTGTAAACTATTTTCGAAAAAAATATGTCGATGTACATATCTACACACTTACATAAATGTAGTACTTGCGGATAATGTAATTTTTATTTAAATTAAGTAAACATTTATTACTTACCTATCATGGATGTACAGTTTGGTTGAGAATTCAGATTCATCGGGTCGTCACTCTGCAACAGCTAAGCAAAACACATAACGGTGGTCACAGTAGAAATTGTGACAAGCAAATAGCAAGCGTACATATGTATGTATGTATGTATGTACTATAATATAAATACATATGTACAATACACATAAATGAGACCACTTAAGCTACCAACACACAATTCCAAATAATATTTTGATGAGTATGCAAACTATATAAAAGACATTTATGCACATATGTATGTATGAATGATGAAATAACTTGCAAATACGCATATGCATATGTACTCATATATGTACATACATATATACGTATGTTTAAAAATAGTACATCTTTCTACTCTCCGAACGAGTTCGCAAAAAGATCCACCGCAATGTGATTACTCGATAATAGCACAGTATAAGCTGAAAATTTCGCTACCCAAATTAGTGGCTATGCGCAAAGTGCAGTGGCCGACCCCATGATAAGCTCAAAGTCCTTGATCTTCAAACCACGCGCATCAATGCTACGTTGCAGCGATTTCATCTAAAGTCGCATGTGACGGATTTGACAGATATGCTACGCGACGCCCGTCCTATGCAAACGAGCATTCAATGAGCGCTTTTACTGAAATTGATTTAGCCCCCTAGCTGCAGCACAGCTTCTTGCCTTATCGCTGATAACGCAGAACTCTTGCTCGTCAACACTGGTTTAAACAAAAATATTTTAATTCATTCTATTAAGATTTTTACCCCACCTCCAACACACACGTATTCTGTCTTGAGCTTTATTTACTTGTTTACTTTCAATTATACTCTTGGGCGCAATTTAATTGAGCAATTTGGCTACAATATTCGTGACATACATACTTACATACATAGTACATATGTACATTCATAAATACTTTCGCGAGAAATTTTTACGTCACGTCACACTTGAGGCGATTCCAGGGAAAGGAGTAACTGTTAAGTAATGTCAAAACAATGTCTTTAGTTTCACAATTATTCTTTGAAAAGCTTCTTGGAAAACATGTAGTAATTGAACCTACACATGTTATAGTCAAAGACCCTAACAGCTTTCAGAAATCCCACTCATATATGGTACATATAACCATGTAATATTCTTAGGTATTCATATGTATATAAGTACATACTTATGTATGTACTATAATAATGCTCTGAACTGTTTCTTTTTCAGCAAAATAACTGAACAAAATTTATTTCGTTGGCTTCATAGGCTGTTACAATTTCACTGACTGGTTTCTAAATCAAATATAAAAATTGATGTAGGTATAAGTACCGAAAATTTTTATTTACCGTCTATTCCAAACCTTAATTCTGCTGACACTTTCCTGTACATTCGCCCTCATGACATTGTAAACGCTTCCGTTTTATTATTATTGAAACAAAATTCAATGGCCAACCGGTTAACTGTTTTCTGTTCATTATCTATTATATCGGTGAGAAAACTGTTATTTTTATATTAAACATACATATGTACATATATAGAATTTGGCTTCAAAGAATATAGATAAAAAACCATCTGATGAAAAGCAAAGAAAACAAACAGTGTAGGAATAACGCTCTGAGACAGGAAGAAGTCTTAAATGCAGAAACTGCCCATCATACAAATGGTTGATTGTTTCTTTCTTCGATTAGAGAAACATAACATTGCGAGGTAACTTCCTGTTTTCCTAATGACTAAAGTATAATGGGGATTAAAATATTTCATTTAATTCATTTTTTTAAACCTCTCAATATTCTCTATTGTTCCCATTATAGATTAAGAATGCAGAAATTGTATACCTTTCCATACAAAAAAATCATATAGATGCACACATTGTATAACTTACGAAAGGAAAGAGTATCATTTCAACAGTGCACGAGCCAACTGGTTCTATTTCTCCAAAGTAACACATATTAACAATGAAAAAATTAAATCAAGGACTTTCATTATAAGATCATTAGAAATCAAATTTATGGGAGACAAAGTCTCATTATATCAGCATAAGTTACTAGTTATTTTATACTACCGTATTCGGAATATTATCATATGATTACACATACTCGTATACACCCGCTATTAACCTATGTATGTACATATGGTTTCAGAATTTCATTGCCTTAAATCCTATGGGATGATGCAATGTGTTAGTAATAAAATAATTAATTTGATTATGTTCTGAAATTTAGTATATAAAAGTTATTTTTTAATAAAGGAAAAATATAAGTGTGTACGCAGACTTTTTCTGTCGAGTTGCACAGTTGTACAACAGGCAAACTTTAACATCCAATAGTTAGAATACGTATGTACAAACATACATATGCGAAGAATTTATAATTTAATACAAAATTTTGTACAATGGACTGCAAGTTTAACGGGTGTTTATAAAACCTACCTCATCGAATGTGATCGAGATTTCTTTATATTGGGTAGTCGCAAAAGTCTTTTCGCATATCTAATAAAATTTTTATTTAAAAAATCGACCCGCTTTAATGATTACAATATATATATATATGTCTAAATACAAACATATACATACATTAGAGTGGAAAAAATAAGATAATTTTAATTTTTGTATAAGGTAAATTTCATTGAGCTATAAAATGCATAAAAAAAGGGTTGCCGTAAGATAATTTTCAACTTCGGCCGTTGATCTCTTTCAGAGTTTGTGTTTACGAAAAAATCGAAGGAGACCATTTTGTATAGCATTAAATTTTCTACAAAATATTGGTAGTCGAAAAAGTCTTTTCGTATTTCTAATCAAACTTCAACTTATTTTTTATTTTAATAAATAAATAAACAAATATGTACATTTTGGTCGACCCCCTTTTGCCATTTTCCGGCAGATGTGAGCTAACTCGCATCAGTGTAAAGCTTTAATCAGTGTAAATCGAAATTTCGAAAGTTATAGAAAAGAAGCGAGCGTACCATTGCAAGAGCTGATACATCACCGTCTTCACTTCTATACAAAAAATTTATAATATAATTTTCAAATTTCTTCAATATTTTCACTCATTTTTGAACAGCTCTAACTTTTTTTCAACTTCTCCCATTTTAATTTTTGGTTAAACGAAGCTTAAAATCTCACCTTTCCAACACGATGTGATTGGTAGCACTGGAGATATACGACTGCAACGGCATCTATTGACAAAACACGAAAATACTTTTTCGATTACCCAATATAATATATGTAAACAATATTCAATACTTGAACGATGTAAATGATAACATCATTGATATAACCTTTCCTCAACTGCTCAAATCCATATGTAAATACTTTTGTATATACGGTGTTTACATTCTCAAAATGCGCGCCCACAAGCAATCAAGGGATTTCGCTATCGCTCTATGGAAGTTTTTTTTTTTTTTGAAATTTGTAAAAATGGCGGCGTTTGGAACAAAAAGTATCGATTTTTGCCCTTTTTCGACATTTTTTCGTAGAAAAAAATAGGAAGATTTCAAAAAAAAAAAAATAAAGGCTTCTACAGCGTGATAGCGAATGAAGTTAAAAATGTTCTCTCCAAATTGGAACTAGATATCTTCAAAACTCTTCCTTTGAAAGTGGAAAATTGGTTTAAAAATTTGGAGTCGCTATGTTCCGCACTCTGCCCCTTTTCTAGAAGGAACGCTGTAGCGAAAAATTTAAAAATTTTCTCAAAATTTGAGAGAATGTTTATTATAGTGTATACTATCCGATAATGCAAAAAAATGCAAAAATCAGTTTGGCAAAAATTTCACACTGAAACGATCCCTTAATATTACATAACAAAATAGCTTTTTAGCGTAGATATCCTACTCATCAAGAGATATATTAGAAGACAATTTTTTTAATTTCAAATAGCTGTCATTAAATACAAATTTCAAACGAAAAACTTTAAGCCCAACTTATATTAATGTACAATTAACCAAACAATCCAAACAAAACCGAAGCAGGCTTAATGAACTGACTTTTCAGCTTTCCGCCATTACAGTTTTTTTTTTTTTTTTTTGTATATTAACTTCTTTTTCAACGACAAAATCTTCAAAATATACATATGTATATGTACATATGTCATAGAATGTTCACACAAATGAAGGAGGCGTCTTTTCAATGCCGAAACATTGTGAAAACAAATTTCACTAAAAAAAGATTTTTGCATGCGTAACATATTTCCTGTTAAATGGCACATTGTTCGTTAAGTAAAGTATGTTTTGCCATAGTCCATGTAAAATTTGCAAATCGTCAGCGTAATTGTTTTCTATACTTGCAATTGAATGCATGAGCTCAACCAAGCACCTCAACTTACCCTCCTAACTATAATAAAACAATAGGTATGTTTGTAAAATAGAACACCCATTTATTTTAGGTCATTCTTTTAGTTTCTTTAGTTAGGAGAGTTTATTACCTGAATTTATTTGCCTGCGTTCGCGGATTTTACTTATCCTTTTCCAAAAAGTAGGCGACATGTTTTACATTTGGGTCGTTCTGCGGATTATTTAAAGACCAAAAGCATCGCCGACTTTAGTATCAACAAGATCATATTTAAAAGTGATGAAACTATTTCTTCGACCTTGCATGTTTTCCTGCGCGTAATCCAAACCACGATGGATCGAACATGGTCATAGTCACATACATAAGTATGGCTATAGTTCGTTTCAAACATTCCGCCTGCTACATTTTCGCGATTGTTACAATTATTTTCATTTACATTGTTATAGTGCTCTAATTATTATAAGTTATGCTTCAGATAATGCTCTGAACAAAAGAGCAGATTATCTCCACTGCGGTTTTTCTTTTCCTAAACATGTACACACTGGTTTTTGTACTTATTTAATTAGAGAATACAAAAGGATTGCGCAAGCAAGAGTGATGAAATGCATTTTAAGAGTTTAATAATTTTGTTGTTGTTTTAATAATTTCAAAAAGGATACTCGACAGAAATTCTAACTATTGAAATATTGTATAATAATTTAGATAATAATATATTAGTGATGCGTAAACTAGTATACAGCTTATTCATTTAGTGCATGATCATTTCATGGACAGCAAATCTCATCTGTGGCAAAATCTTAATAACAATATCAAGTCGTAGTGATCGCTATTATAGTGGATTACCCAACATTAAAGTTTGCTTGTATAAAAAACTATTAATATTATGAATATGTAATTATTATAATTCATGTTATTAAGACACTGTGAGATATATATTAAGACAAAAAAGCACGCGGAAATTGTAATTAAATTCCCCGAGTAAAAGATATTTAAAAAATATATATACATATATTAAGTTGGTAGGGTTGTCCTTAATTACTATGCTAAATAAGAGCGCGTTCTGTCAACCAGTTTCTGTAGGGCAGTGTTGTACCGACGTAAGTAAGTACACCTCAGTGTGCCTTGCGATTATTACAACGGATCTTCGAAATCTTCAAATGATAAAAATATTGAAAAAAAGTGAAGGATATGGTAGTTGAAAATTGTCAGGCAAGAGTTAGAAGATGGCAAGAGAGATCAACACCTCTCGCGAGTCCGTTCGACTGATTTTGGTGGATGTTTTGGGTTAAAACGCGTTCTTGCTTGACTCGTCTCGATAAAGCTAAATTTTTTCACGATTGTGACCACATTTAGAGTCAAAAATTCCCCGAATTTGGCTCAGTGTGGTTTTTTCTTGTTCCCGAAACTGAAATTGTCACTCCTTGGAACCCGTTTTCAGTCAATCAAAAAGATAAAAAAAAATTCGCTTAAAAAGATGAAGGCCATCCCAAAAAGTGCTTATGACAAAATAAATATTAATGAATAATTAAATATTTTGCGTTTTATTTACAATTTCCTTTCATATATCCTATAATATCAGCAATATAGTCATAGATGGAAAAGTAGAAAATTAAATTGAAATAAAAATTAAATGCTTACAAATGAATTCCTACTTATGTATGTTTGTATAAAGCATAATAGTGATAATAAAACCAAATTGTTAAAAAAATTGTAGGCACACGTCTGACGTCAACATCTAAATTTGTGGGTTTCCACTAACATGGATATAGTATTTTGCGCTACAGATTGCCTAAACCTATACAATAAATTCACCCTTTTTTCATTCTCACCACTTTTAGTCCTCTCGCCGCCTTTAGGTTAGAGGTATGTGTGTACAAACTTATATGACGTTTTGGTACCCTCAATATACCCTGAAGTCATTAATTTCCTCATTATTATTTCCTATATATGAACTGTATTATGATATAACCGCGTATAATGATACTGCTTGTCGGCTTTTCACCATCCTTTATTTATGAGCTTTGCTTTGTTTTGGCCGAGGTGAGTACTTCAGCATTGAGATCATCCGAAAGCGTTTAATTTTGTTAACGAAAATTTGTTGTCTTTACATTCTAAAATGATGGAATTTTTGCAAGAATTGTTTGTATTTACAATTGTGTTTAATGTTATTCGATCGTTCAGAAAATATTCAATTTTTACATTAAATTTGTAAAGTGCGGTAATATGAAACGACATTTCATATCTTATTACAAAGAGGATTAAGTTACTATACGATTGAAAATAACATATGGCATATTTTATAAATTCATAACAACCGAATTAATGCTAATTTCTGCTCAAAATACTTGAAATCTAATTAAGTAGCTAGGTTTATCAGTAGACTATTAACTTAAACGCCGAGATTTATGAAACCGTAAAATAATATTTTTCTCTAATAATAGACGATAGCCAAAAAAAAACTTTCCTTTTCATTGGATGTTCAACATATTTCTAAAAATAAATAAAAAGTAAAATTATTCCCTAAAAAGTGAAAAGAGCTGCTTCCGTACAATCTACAGGCGGCAAAATTTATACTATCAACAGCTAGCAACCCCAAAATAGGAATGCATACGCCCGACGCATGCCGATGCTAGAGTTCTAACCTCGCGCGCCTGCGTTAATTGTTAGCGCGTGTTGCAGGATCTAATATACTATAAAAAATGCATACACATATGCATGTGCACATATCTTTTTTGTCTCTAAGTTTCATTGTGACAGTGCTTCACATCCCTCTATCTTATAAGTTGTCTTAGTGAGCATTTACACACGATGACTTTTGTTACCCAAACTACTCGTAGTTTGTGGACGAGGGGGGCGAAGAGGAAAGCCGGCTAGTTCGTGCCGATTCCTTTTCATTTTGAAATTCTTACATTTCAAATGAGTATATACGCTATGTTCAAAATTTTAAATATTATAATCGATTTTGAGTACAAAAAAGAATAAATATGGGTAAAAAATTAGCTAATAAAAAATATTCTTATGCACAGCATAATTGAAGCGTATACGAATTTCAGAATATGATATGAAAGATAATGCAGAAAATCGCCGGTTTTAGAAGTTAAGTATTAGTATTTTTATTTTACTTTCCTTTCGGCGAGCTTAGCCTCAATAATGAAGGCGATTTGCATATTTCCTCCTACGTCCTTTTATTGCTTAGGCAGATTTTTACCTTAGATATACCAATAATGCTTTAAACATTTGAACTACACATCTTATTCTTGCCTATAACAGATACACTCGCTACCTTTACCAAAAATAAAAGTTAACTGTTATGAATCGAAATCTTTCTATGTTCGCTAGAATCGATCTGAATTACTTAAAGAATTTTGAGCGCGCCGTGACTTTTTGAAATATTACCAAAATGAATTATAACGTTACAAAATGCAAATAGCAACGCCAAGGGCATGACATTGTATTCTCATGGGGTATTGTTGGGCAGTCCAATGAAGGACACCAGTGCAGATATTTTCTTGTTCTTAAAGTAAACAGTTCGCAATGTTTTCCAACATGTGAACCTCTATTTTACGATCGCATTGTCATCACTTCTTTTGGCAGTATGACACGGTTTTGCAAATTTTCATATTGAATAATTTCACTTCCAAACTGTCTTTTCTGCATGTATGTAGTTTCTTTAACAGTGTCAGATGGACAAAAGGCTAGTGATGATTTAAAGTACATTTTACCAATTGTCTGTCCCCTATATTCTATGTAATGTTACGTAAAAGTCGAAGCATAACAAATTAACAAGTATATTCTTCGAATCTCAGTTTCGCATGAACTAATATTTCGATCAAAAAAGGCAAATCGTAAAGAGCAGTAGTAATACAGAAAATGTAATATTTTCTTTCTATGAGACACCATTAGCATTTCTACAAATTTTTATATACCTATGTATGTAAACCGTATGGAACTATTTATGAAGGTCCAATGAAAAAAGTATATAATTCACAAATGTATAACATACATATACATACATATGTACATATACGTATTTTTCGTCTTTAATACGATATTTGGAAATAATGATATTTTATCTCTATACTTAAAAAAGCCATTGTCTTATGCTATATCTCAGCATATACCTATGTTTTTTCAAAATTCCATAAACAAAGTTTTACTCTCTACAACAGCTTTATTGTTCATTTAATTCCAATTATTGACTGTAGCTTGAAACTTTCCGTGGCGATAACGACCAATTGTGTTTTTGCTTCAAACTGATAAGCAATAGTCCATTTTTATTTAATTCCCGAAATGTTTCAAATGTTTACTTTCCCCTTTCAAATGGACTCTATTTGACAAATTCATTTCTTAATTATCACTTATCTTTGTACATAAATAAACGGTTTTAAATCAAATTTAATTAAATACGATAATTATATATGTACATACACATTTTGTTAACTTCTATGTAAAAGATTTAGTCTCGCAAAATTTTTCCCTGAGATGGGAGCTAAATTGGAGTTCCTAAAGTTGGCATAAGCCATCAAAGATTCAACATGATTTACAATTTGGAAGCAGTTAATACAGTGCAAACGATCAGCTGATGTGTATTTTTTTCATACTATTAGATAACCCTTTAGTTTAATGCTCAAACATTCTGGAATACATATATATTAAAACTAATAATTAATACAAACAGCCTAATTATTAATTTTTGTTTATGTTTTTATTGTTTGAGTTTACGAGATAAGCCTGGTAGTTCATATTTGGGAAACTAACCTAAGTCAACACGCACAATAAAAATAAATAAATGTCAAATATGCAACCGTCGTAACCGGCTGAATTAGAGAGTGAATACAATCCGGTGCAATCTGTTCTTATGCTTCAAATGCATGTCGCCGTTAACAAACAATATAAACGTAGAAATATTTGCAAAACTTTATAAAAAAAAAGCAAATGAATACCATCTCCATTATTAGAAGGAATATTGAATTCATACTCGTATTATTCTTTTGGAAAATACGTACACCAATCATTAATCTTTGATTTCCGATATTTTTTGTAATAAGCCAGATATGGGTTTGGAGCTTCTCATATTTGGTGGCTTGGGGTTTTTAAAGATTAATTCGGTTGTCACGACTTTTTTAGATAAAGAGCATACTTGTGATTAGAGTTCATGAGTGTGACGTTTTAATTCTGGAGCTATCAATCAAATTTCAAATTTCTGTCATACACATCAATATGTGTGTTAACTTTCCCAATTTTTAATCAAGGTACGAACGGACCAACATTCTGAATTCAATTCTGCTCATCATACTGATCATTTAAATATATGTATATACAATATGTTGTCATGACAAATCCTCTGGTTTTAATAACACCTCGATCTTCCAATTAAAGATTTTTTCGCTATAATTAAGTAATGAAACTCGCTCATAAGTTATTAGTTGAAGGTTTATTAAACCTAAACAAGCTTAAACTTTTAAAATATATATGTATGTATTCTGGTTAAAACTTTACTCAATTGAACTCTTATGTAGCTCTAATATATATGCATATGGGCCATTCCATCAATTGGCGACATGGTTTTGTACCCGTGGTTCTCCGATTTTGACCAAACTTTAGAATATCATAATATAGACAGACCAAAATAAGAATAGCGACAACTTTGCATTTTTTTGCTGTTCGTGGGATCAGAGTCCCATATTTTTGAACACTGATTCGTATGTAAAATTGGACGAGGAATCGAAAAGTCAATTTTGAAAAAAAAAAAAAAATTGGAGGAAAAGCACAAAAAACGGTATTTTTGGAAAAAAAAAATATTTTTTGGATTTTGAAAATTTTTTTGGATTTTGAAAATATTTATATCAGAAAGCTGAGATTTTTTTACATAAAATTGGATAACTTAAAAACTTTTTTCACTCAATTTTGAGGACGTTAAAAAATAAAAGAAATAGTCATTTTTTTGTTTGATCTCAATTTGAATTGCGCGCCAAAAAAACAATGGAGCAACTTTGACCACTAAAAAGTTAACAGATATTCTTATTTTGGTCTATATTATGATATTCTAAAGTTTGGTTAAAATCGGAGAACCACGGGTACAAAACCATGTCGCCAATTGATGGAATGGCCCATATGTATATACATATAGATTTTGCTAAAACTCAAAAGGAACTACCTCCTTTGACAATTTTACTATATCGAATTTGTACATTCTAAGGTACTGATGGCTACCTTTGTCTCCATAAGTATCCAAGGCTCATTAGATCTTACTCATATAATATAAATTGTATAATAAGAGTAGTTTGGTAGAAAATATGGAAATATACAGAGAGCAATACAGTAGAGAATAATATATGATAAAACCTATGAGTTGCGAGAGACAGCGTGATAAGTTAATAAATAATTCATTTTTAAGAATGAAAGAGCGAAAATTCCGAAGTATGCACCCATTCTCTGCACTTTAATACAAAACATAACATACAAGGATGTAAATACTTATGTAGTAATATTGGGGAGAACATAGAATTGGAAGCACAAAAGTCACGATAAAACGACACAATAAGGTATATAAAAGATGCTCTAGAGCATGAGCAAAGAATTATATATACATATGTATATGCATAACCTAAGGTAAATAATATTTCTATTTACATACATGTACATGTACTCACTTCTTTAGTGATTATGCTCGTATTGGATAACCCAGAAAGTGTTGGTGAAGTGTTAAAGGAGGAGCCCCTAATATATACCATTAAGGGGGTTGGTTTTGCGCAAAGAGTGAATGAGTATATTGGGGAAGTACACTAACTTCGCTCAAAACTGTTCAAATACGATCTGTTCTGACGAAGGAGAATTCTCATAAGACTGGAAGAGAGTATATGTGAATTACTTGTAACTATCAAAATAATGGGGTAATTTTTGAGTTATTTAACAAATTCTTTGATGGAGAGTCTATACACTTGAATTAATTTAATTACGAAATCAGAATCACTAATTTTATCGCTATAATTCATACGTACGAGTATGTTTACTATACCTCTATCAAATAAAAAATGATATTAAATTTGCGCAAGTTAACTGCAGATACATATACACAAATGCAAGTACTGCATATAAATTTATAATTCATTTTTTATGATATTACAAAATTTATGAATAAAAAATAAAATTACGGTTGTAACTTCTACTACAAATTACAAGAACTAGACTGCCTTTTATGTTAGAAATGTGTTGCTACAAAATTTGCGTTAGTTGAGACATATTTTACATCTGAAAATATGTACATATATTTATGTAAAACCTTATATTTACATATACAAATGTACATATATATCTTAATATATTCCGCGTAGGTTTCTTCCTTATATTGTCTGCGACATACCTTCAGGTAGGATGTAACATAAATCTTAAGCTGAAGGAGAATTGTTTTGCATAGTTATTAGAGCAAAAAAAAGGTGCAGGACAACACAACGCCCATTAAAACGCCAATGCACGTCAATAACACAAAGAAAAGGTTGCACTAACTTGGTGATCTGCATTTTTTAAAAGTTCAAGGACGCATCTTATAACAGGCATCATACTATACATAATATTACAGAGGTAAAAAGTTATACTTTCAAGGACTACTGATGACATTATTATTATATCAGAGAGGGTAAATGTTTTGAGTGTCTAAAGTAAAACAACCTTGCTAATGTCACTAAATAACTTAGTTAGTTGAGAAGATTTATAAGTGAGAGGGGATAATGAGTATGTTTGTTGAGCGAACGAAGACTACCTGTACTCTTGTAGGCTTTCGTCTGTTATTAATATATTCCTTTATATGTACGGTGTAAAATATACTAGATTATGTTAAGAGATAAGGTAAATAGGAAAAACTCTGCTTTGTATTCGTTCGGTCTTTGCCAAATCGAGAAATTTTTGCTCAATATTTGAGTCAATTGTTCGTCACAATTATGACTCCTATTGCTGTCAATGATTCTCTCAGTTAATGCGTCAATGTGTGCGTGAAAATCAACCCTCTTTGTGAGTGGTTGTTTTCTTGTTGAATTGTTTCCATTGCACTCTGTTAAAATATGTTGCCTTTTCACTAAATGCTTGTGACTGCCGTTTGGTTACTTAAAGCTGAGCTACGCAACCGAATCATATCAGTTGTGATTTGGCTCTGTTAGTGAGTGGAGGTGAAGCTCACTTTTTTTTATAAAATAGTCTTTGACGAATTTTTCTACATTAGAACATTTGCTGAACTTACTTATTAGCCATCAATTACATATAAGACCATACAGTGTGCTATATTATCAAAAAATTGTACAGATAAAAATCTCAGCACCAAGTGACAAATATTAAACCACATACCGTTGCTTCGATGGAGCAGTACGCAAATTAAACACTTCGTTAAGGGAACTCGTCCGGTATGCACCACCAGTGAACCGAAAGAAACATCGAACAAAAAATTTAAATATCCCAGGAAAAATATTAATATATAACTTAAAAAATACCTCATTATATTAACTAAATAAAATAATATACTAGGTAATAGTAAATTATATTAAACTATAAACTACCTCATCCACCATAATTTCTGTGAACTATATTCTTAAAAAAAGAAAATTAGTGGAATCTAACTATGAGACATTTATATTAATTCACGTACAAAACTACCTCTAAGTACAAAAAGTGCTCATAAGAAAATAATCAACAAGTTAACATAACAACCTCAAAATATTAATTTTTCGGCAAAGCAGAGACAAGTGTTATATTAAGTTCAAGTGCAGAAATTAAACAAATACAATTCAGCAATTGCTGAGTTAGTACCACCTATTATAAGTAAATCGCTAGTAGACATAATGGCAATATCGATATTTCAGGACGCTCAGACACGAGGTGAGTATCTCACAATAAACTTTTATTTCTAATTATGTTTTAAAATTTTCACAGAGAAGTATGTAACAAATATTAAAAGCTAACGATTTTAATCTGTTTAATATTAAGATTTCATTAAATACGTTGTATTATTCGTATATCCATTAGTCTCTGTAACATATATTAGTTCATTATTAACCCATTCGAGTTGCACACACAGCTTTACGCCATTTGGCAACTACCCCTTTAATACGAGTAAAAAGCGAACATCTCGATTGTCACACGCAATTATAATGGCGCTGTACGTACCACCCCTTACGCCCACTCTTCACAGCATTAGCAAGTAGTACAGATTGCCAATGAAAGATGTCAAGCAAACCGGCTAAGGATTACCTGCAGATACGACATTTCAATGCACATTTCCATTATTTGAATTACTGATGTTGTCATTGTCATCTTCATCATCATTATTATATTCATCAGACGCACATATTTACAACAACAATTCACACTCTGATTTTTAATATATACATGGTTTGTTGATATTCTTTGTAAAGCCGGCGTTTAACTCGTTCTCACGCCCACGCTGTTTAGAATAGTTATATAAATAACTGAAATGAGCACAACTAAAACACATCCATATGTATGCAAAAAAGAGAACACAGACTGTTTTCGCTTACTGGCTCATATCCATACGTACATATATGCATATTTTCCTCACTCATCACCCTTTTTAGAGTTTAAGAGTCTTGTGTATTGAGTGGAGAGTATTTCTCACATATGAGACCACATATCCTTAAATATAACGTTTTTCATTATATATTGTTCGCACATTTTCTCTTTGTATATTCGTATACTCTTCAATTCACCTAGAAAAATACTCGCATGCGAGGCTTTATTTACTTATTCATTTACGTGCTGCTTGACACACACATGCATATATGAAATTTTTACACGCGCCTGTTAAATGTTTCCCAATCGAGGTTGAGTCCCAATATTTCCTATAATATTGTTCTTTATTTCTCTTTACGGTATTGTTTGTATTTCAGTGGCACGTGTCGTTTTCCCAATTTCCCGCCCGGAAATGGGCAGTACTTTTTACCTTTAGGTATTTGAATAGGAATGTGGCTCATGTTTAGTTTAGCACTAAGTTTTTCAGTAGTTGCCTATATTTTACTTACTTTGACCTAATCAAATGTTTTCCTCTTTATTTTAGGCTTAGCTGCGGCATTAGCTGGTATCAAACGCGAAGATATAGATGTGCATAATGCTTTGTCCATGTCGCCGCCAATGTCCGCAAATACATCTGCCAACAATTTGTATCCCGGACTCCAGCACGCCGCCACTGCAACTGCTTTTGGCATATTATCGCCTTCACAACTATTAGCTGCAAATCGTCAAGCTGCTGCGGCACTTATGGCATCTCAGTTGTTTCCCCAACATCCTGCATTATTTGGTCAAATGTGGTCAAATGCGGTTCCTCATATTACATTAAACACCAGCCAACATTCACCACCAACAAGTCCACATTCGCCAGTTACAGCGACGACTCCCTCAAATGGCGGTAAACACAGCCAAAGTATATCACCCACATGTTCTGCACAAAGTGAACTATCTACAAAAAAAACACGCAAAATCGCGGTCAAGAAGGATTTGATTTCTCCTCCAATGGAAATATCGATGAATGTTAGCGATTTGTATAGTCCTGCCGGTCCAATATCACCACCATCATCTGGCTCTTCGCCGAACTCAGCTCATGACCCCCATAACCGTGCCGATGCTACCATCGCTAATTCTGCGTCAAAAGATACCTCCCGTGACAAGAGCTTTACATGTAAAATCTGTTCACGGTCCTTTGGATACAAACATGTCTTGCAAAATCACGAGCGTACTCATACAGGTGAAAAGCCTTTCGAATGCCCTGAATGTCATAAGCGATTCACCCGTGATCACCATCTAAAGACTCACATGCGCCTGCACACTGGTGAAAAACCCTACCATTGTTCACACTGTGACCGCCAGTTTGTTCAAGTGGCAAATCTCCGTCGTCATTTGCGTGTTCACACTGGCGAGCGGCCTTATGCTTGCGAAATTTGCGACGGAAAATTTAGTGATTCAAACCAGCTTAAATCGCATATGTTGATACATAACGGCGAGAAACCATTCGAGTGTCCTGAATGTCACATGAAATTCCGTAGACGCCATCACTTGTTGAATCACAAATGTGGTCAGACAACAATTTCCAGCTTACAGTCACCGCCAACTTCTCCAGATGCAGCACTAAGCCCCGGTGGTCTCAGTGGCGATTATGGGCTATGTGACCAGAAATCTGTTATGGGATCTAGCTATGGTTCGGAAGAGTCAATGGAAGTCGGACGTCCCGCCAATATCTCGGTCTCTTCTTATGAACTTATGGAACATCATCACAACAGTCATCTCCACACCACTTCATCGTCCGTTGGTACTTCGTTAAGTATTGCTGAATCTTACGTAGACGATGAAGATGATGAGGAAACTCCCCTCGATCTATCTGAAAGTGACATGAGCATTGATGTTGGACGGAATTGTACCAAGGGATCCCAAGACCTTTACCACATTTTTCGCTTGCCAACTCAAATCATGCATAGTGATATTCCAGAACAAACTGAACCTGAAGACCTGAGTATGCATCGAAACAACAATTCCTCTTCGATAACTTTTGCAACCAACGAGAACCCCTCATCTGAGTCTATGACAATGTTGCATGACGATACTGATTTTGATGACCTAGATGACGCCACCATGCACTATATGCGACAACATCATTTTCCCAATATAAAACAAACCACCCTAATGGAGTAGGAAGAGGTGATGTCAAGGCAGAAAGAGCAGAAACCATTTCTTTCAATATTGCGAGCAATGGGTGGAAATCCATTTTTACAGCTTCCGGCACTTCTACGCTCCCTAACGGTAATGATGGGATATAACGGTGGCGCCCGACCAGATATTCACTATAGTTGAAAAGTAAAATAAATCACACTTTGATACTAGGTACTCTCCAAAATGAGCAGAGTTGACATTGTTTTCGTAAGCTAGTAAAACTTGGGCTAATATAGTACATATTTGAGTATACAAAATAATCAATATGAGAATTTAAACTAGTTATAATAGGGACTAAAATATTTGAATTGTAAATATGTCTGTGTAGTTAATTGTTAAAATGTGCTTGATAAATTCAACGACGCCTCTTGCGCTCAGTTGTCCCGATCTTCCCTTTTAAACCCACATTGTTAAAAAACAGAAAAATAAATTAGAATATACGAGTTTGGCTAAAGTTTATTAGCCGACCTGAAGACGATTATTTATTTGTTACTCAAGCTGATTATATTAAAAGATTGTAAATATATATGTAAATTACGAAATTCTGCATGTAGTAAAATAAGTATGTTGGCTTATTCATTTAAATTGTTCTAAAATTAAATCGTTATAATAAGTTGATGTATTTATTTTTTAAGTTTCAAACTATTTAAATAAACAAAATCAAAAATGACTTTAAGTTAAAACGAACTGAAATTATATTAATAGGACATTGTTTTTAGTTAAATTTAATTGTTTCCAATTGCTAAACCTTAACGTTTTTTATGTTTCCAAAGATAGAGCTAAAATTTGCTTATATTTATTCAAATATTTTAGTTTTACAAGTCATAAAAATGTGTTTGTAATTTTTAGATCGATAACAATGAATTAAACTATTAAAAAAATCAAAACTTGTTTTTTATTAAATTATGTTTTTTAATTATAATCATGAACATATTGTCTAGTTGGTCGATGGTGTTAAAATGACAAATAGTAAATTACTATAAAACCAATTACCTCTTTTACCTCTTCAAAAAACTAACGCTGGTAACAAAAGAATGTATGACAAACAGAGATCGAAAATGATGAATTTACCTTTGAGAACAATTAAAATATAATATGTAGAACTTAGGAATTTAACAATTAAAAATAGGGTATTATACAAAATTATATAATTAAGCAATCGAAATATTTTAATAAAAACAATAACCAAGCCATGTTTGAAAAATAAATAAAAAAAATAACTAATAAATGTAATAATTATCATAATATTAGAACCTTGAAAAGTTCTATGAATTTGTACATATAAAAGCTTAAATTTAAGACTATGACAAAGTTGTATAATTTTCTTTGTTAATTCAAAAGTGTATGGTATAAAAAGTTCCTCTGATTAATTACAAGAAAATAGTGACACTGATATACATTACGTAGTAAGCAATAAATTTCGGCTCTTGTACAACTTTAATTTATATAATAACTAATAACGGAGTATTAATTTTTATATTTAAATTAACATCGTTTTAATGAGTTAACAATTTAAAGCAATTGTCTTGCTTGATTAATTTTATTGTTTAAAGTTGTATAGACACTGCACGCTTCGATGTTGTTTACCTTTAATACCAAATAGAACTAAATAATATATCTTTACGTTTTCATTATTAAAAATATTTTGGAGCATTAAACTAAAATTATTTATTGCTCTACTACATTTTTAGTATTTCATACGATAATCACTTCATCAAATTGTAATTAATTCCACATAATCATTAATAGTAATGTAAAAATAAAATAAGTTCGTAGACTCTAAAAATATGCTAGATATTTTTTTTGAAAAAAGTTCCACTATTTAATGTAAAGATGATGTAATGTAATAAAATTAAAAACCAACGTGCAATATAACAATTTTGCGGGTAATACTATATTAAATATAAAGAACTGCATATCTCTCAGTGTGTAGTACATAAGTATTGCTCATTTACAACTTTTAAAGGTCTTCAAACGGATAAGAACTCAGATTTTTACGGCAGCAGTTTATGCATACATATGCATACATTCCTAGCAATACAGCTAAACGGGTCGTAACTCAGAAACATTTCTAGTCAAATTTATAAATAGTAATGATTTAATTGTATGAATGTATGTATTAAGGAAAAAATTTAAAATTCACTGCACCCAATAAATTCATTAATAATTTAAAATAATGAAACTCACATATTTGGAAGCATAAAATAAGAAAATAACATATTGATATGTATATATTATATGTAGTACATATTTATTTATGCAAAAACAATTGTAAAAATGTACTACAGTGTAATAATTACCAAAGCAGAATAAATATACAAAGCTCATAAAAAATTAAACAAATTAGTAAATGTTAAAAATGTGTAAAAATTTGTATATGTCTACAGCTATTTTGTAGCTCTAAAATCAAGGAAACATTTACCAGCGAAAAATATATAAGTATTTGTCGATAAACACACACTCGCTGTAGTGACAATGTAGCACGTTTTTTAACGAATTTACATATTCTTAATTATGAAGAAACAGCCCTTTCGCATTGTACAAGTACAATATACCACCACCAACTTTTAATTCAAGTTATTTAGAAGCGTACTTTCGCTCCCCATAACGTGAAGATATTTTGTCCTTTTCTCTTAGAATATATTTTAATACTGCTCTAACTGTACGGGCCTCTTTCATTCGCGTTGTCGCACAACCATTAACTTGGATTGTCTGCCATGTTGGTTGCGCTCCTCCATCTGATTCTGCGTTGCTATTCGTTTTTTATCATTTTTGCTTTACGTTCGTAAATACATTTGTATGTGCACCTGTATTCTTTTTAGGAGAGCAACTAAGTTAAAGGTTCAACGAGTTTAATAAGGTTATGTTAACAATTTTCGTACTGTTAAAAACAAAATTTCCATGGTTTCAATAAAATCGTAATTGTCACCTACAAAAAGCATGACCGTGTTTAATCCACATTTCCAAATACATACATGTGTATTCTTTGTGGCCTCCTATCATTCTTTCGTATGAGGATTTTATAGGATTGTTTCCTATTAGATTAGTTTGATTTTGTATCTGTTTGGCTGAAGCTAATCGTACTCCCTTTGATTTTGCAGAAGGTGAATCAGAATTAGTTTCTGGATTTAATATTGAATATAGAAGAGGGGGATTTGCTTTAATTTTTATAGCTGATATCTTTATTAGTTCCCAAAATAGATAATTAAACCTACATATGTATAAGTGAGCACATAAAATATTAATTGGCCTGGTTAAATTTCAGTTAAACATTTAGAAACTGTTACGATAATTTTGAAGCTTTATTTTGCTTTTGGCATTTGCTGAAATTGCTAAAAAAATAAAACTAATTAATAAAACTAACTCATTATATTTATATGTACATATGTACGTATTCACAAATATCCATTCACCTCCCTTATTTACCGCTATACTGCCTTTACAGCGAGAAGTACAGCAAACATAAATTAATACTATGAAATTTTTTATTCTTTTCCAAACTCCATCGCGACTTTTTTGGCTATCCGACGAGTACTACTACATTTCTTTTAAAGCTTTGTGAGATTTGCTTGTCTTTGACTCCTGCTGCCTCCAGTACAGCATATTTGATTATCTCAAAAGAGGTGGAGTAAGCCTAAAATGCATGTTGGAGTGGGGCGAATGTCACGAAAAGAACCAGAAAGTGGAAATGATGAAAATTATAAAAACCGAGTTGGAGAAACGTAATAATGAAAAAATGTTCTTCATTATATTTTCGTACTTTTACTCCTTTCGTAATTTATGCAGAACGGCGTAAAAAGAAAATTCAGCTCATTCTCTCTGGAACGTCGGCGAACATTTTATCAGCCGTACAATGAGAAAGTAAACAAAAGCGGAGGGAAAACGGTTTAGGCAGGAAAATACTCATTTGGTTGATTCGTGTTTGAAGCGCACCCCGCTTTCATCTTCCAGTGACTCATTTGCATACGCTTAAAATTTCTTACTATGGATGCTGATATGAAAGGTGGTGAACTAACTTGCTATATAGCAGTAAAACAGGGAAAGCGGCATGCAATATGCGTTAACGGTGACTTAACGAGAAATATTAGCTCATTTGCTTCGTCCAAAAAAATTAACGACAAAAAGTTGTACACCTACACCTGTGACCACTTTCGAGCATAGTAGAAACTTTTTAAAGAAAAAATAATAGTAAGACTCAAAGAAGAATGCAAGCAAGAGTAAGTAATTATTATTTTAATTATGGAATGTGACGCTCTAATTTATATAAACCCAAATATATTTTAATTGCTAATTGGAACTCTAATCGTTTACTTGTTTCTTTTTCAACTTTTTTCAAAAATTAAAATTTTTCACTACCTACTGTGTAATTTTTTAGTTCAAGATAGAAATAAAATCATTTTTATGGAGGCACAAATTTTTTCTATAAATTTATAGTAATTTAGTGAATATGGCAAAAATTCGACAACAAACAGTTTAAAAGTGAATTCTGCTATACACTTTTTAATATAGCAAAAATTCGACAAACAAAGTTTAAAAGTGAATTTTGCTATACACTTTTTAATAAATTTATTGTTTTTATCCAAATAATATTTGATTTACCGAAGTATTTACTGGTACATATATACATACGAGTATATAAATACCAAGAAAAGCAGTGTATTAGTAATTTTTAAATTAATAACTGAGGCAAAATCATTCACAGTATAAGTATTTATATAAAAATTATATACTTTTAACCATATGACTTATCCAAGCACGAACATGTCTTAAAATTGCTCATCAAGCAAGCAAACGTCGCTTGAATGGAACAGAGACCACACATGCCGACTATTAAAAGTCACAATTAATAATATAAAACTTCGTGCACAGATAAACTTCATCAGAAGCTCGAGATGGTTCAGAGAGGAGACAATAGAGTGAGGGAATATTAGTCCCGATGATATGACAATGAGCCTCCTAAAGGCCTAGGTGCGTCGTTAGGTAGCCACTTTACCAACCTACATACAGTTAGCGATTGAAAAGAAAAAGTCGACGAAAGAAATATAGTTTTCAAATTTTGGAAGGAACGTAAATCAAACCGCGAAATCGGTCACTTGATTGGAAGATCGCACTGTTCAGACTATGCCGTGATAAAAAACTTTAAGTCTACAGGAATTATCACGTCAATACCTTGATCTGATCGCCTGCCGAAACTCACCGTTCGCGAAAGTCTCTCAATATTGAATGCGGTAAAGAAAAATCCACAATTAAGAGCATCATAAATTGCACGTGATGTAGGGGAAAATTTTCGAAAAACATTTCCGTAATTACTGCGCAAAGAATTTTGAAAGGAGTAAAAAAATAAGTGTTACTAAATTTTTAAAACGAATAAAAATAAATAAAAAAAGGAAGATTATACCGTCAATACAAAACTTACTGTCCTGTTATGAGTTACGTAGAATCTTTAAGAATTTCCTTAATCTTGATAAATCATAGCGTTGGATTGGCAAGCGCTATTTTTTTAAGCGCGGCCGAAGGGCACCAACGTAAAAAGGAGTTCAACGCGAAAAAACTGAAGTAACAACTTTATATAACATTGCAACAATTTAAAGAAACCCTATGAATTATGTACTCTAGCATTGAAGCTGCCAAAAAGAAAAAGACGAAAGTAATTCATATACACATGCTATACACACTTAATTCATTTAATTAAACAAATAACAACATCCAGCCAAAAGTATATGTATATTATATTATATTATCATACATACACATATACATATGTATATGCTTGGAAGTCAACTATCAAATATTTTATCCGCGTTATTGAATTGCATTTTCTTCGGGATCAAAAGAACATAACTAAAGTGAACGAGTGTTGTAAATTGGATTCACTTGAAATAAATTATATAGTCCTCCTTCTGAAGTACAATGAATGAAAGCTCAGATATGACCAATAAAAAACGAACATATTAAATAAAAAAGGGTAGACAAGAAAAATAAAAGAAAAGCGTCAAGAAGCAAAAACACAGTGTTAATGGAATAATAATGGCAAAAGGAAAAAAATTGGGACTCTCAGATGTATGTACATATTATATGTTTGAATTACTATCGTATTCGGGATTTCAAATATCCGTTTTAGAAAAATGCATCATTTTCCACGGCAGCAATTTATAGGTATGCATGTACATATTTATACTTGCACATTTAATTACCTACGTTCAAAAATTTAATACCTATAATCCAATACACAAAATACGTAACGTAACAACATTTTCGGAAATTTACAGAGGAAGGAATGAAACACGTAATAAAATGAAACATAAGTGAAAAAAATGTAAATATTGGTTAAAACTGGGTTATATCTGATAGCAGAACCTTAAAATGTTGGACATATGTACTTATATGTATGTAATTTGAAGTAGTGGATCGTAATCAATGAAGCAATCAATTTCGAAGTTTTTGATGATTCGTTATTTTGCTTTTTAGGTGACGATATATGACAACCTGTTCAACCATACATATAAGTAAACACATGTAAATTCACACATATGTATGTATGTATAAATATTGGTATATGCAGTGGTACTCATTGCTTTCACCCTCACAAAAGATGCAACAGTTTATGAAGTTAGAAAGGAAGTACTGATGTGTGCCAACTCATATGCTATTTTGTGCACTCTGTCAACATCTACGCTCCCTTCTCACCTAAACGCTTTAAAATGTTTGTAGGTACGCAATTATATAAACACATTGATTACAAAACACAAATGTACGTACATATGTATGCAAATATTCTTTGTGTATTGTATTTGCTGCTATTTTGTGGCTAATCCCAATTTGAGTGGCACATGTGTGGTTAGCTTCCTGGCAACTACATTTCACATAAGAAATGGTGATATGTATGTTCCTTTTTAAGGTTGTTTAAACACGCAAATTTTACGCTTTGCAAAACAACCGAACAATAAACACCAGCAACAAAAAAGGATAACTTTCAGATCCCTTGGGGGGTTATTCCATTCGCAAATTGTCAAGAAAGAGGTTTGTTTGCTTTCAACCACTTTCGCCACACACTTATGATTTTCGTAAACTTAGAAAAACGTGCAGATTTATAGTAATATGTACCATAAGCAATGGCAATGAAAATATTTTCTTAGGTGGGGAAGAAAGTCAAAATTCACATGTGTGATTTGGACAGATGATTTCAGAGGATACCCTTTATTAATTACAATAATTTTGTAGGAATAATAAGTGGATGTAAAGTAAATAGTAATATGATTTTTATCAAGACTTTTATTAAAAACATTATCAATTTTACTATATCCCTTATCCAGCAATCAAATCCCAGAGAAGGTACCATAATATCTTAAATTACTCCTAATCCTAATTATCACTAGGAAATGAAGCATTGCTGGTATATGTATACTTGAACTTTCCAAGTACTAGGTTTTATTGAGTAAGTTACATTTCCATACACTGCTCATTGATGCTACTGTGCAAATTGGTAAACAGTAGTTCAGTTATTCCTTTCATTACTTTGCAGATAATCGATATTTTAATTTTATTCCTCTCTTTCAATTATTTACTGGAGGTGGTTTTTCTTCATTGGCATGCATCACATTTTCTTTATTTCTACAAAAGTAATTGGACGGGGTGCTATGCAGCACGTTTTATGTACGTACTCTTTATCAGTTTCTACCTAATCTTCTTCCGCTTATTTGTATGGTACTGTGCAGAAACCTTTCATTGTCGCAACTGTTTTCATTCTGCCACCTCCATTTCTTTCATTATCGACTCACCGACTTTGCAAATACTCATATATATATACTTATATATTTTTTTATTACTTTCTTATATACCAGCAACTTTGTCTAAAGGACAATTTGGTTAAGTTTTTTTTTTAAAGAATTTTTACTTGCTTACATAGATCTAAATTCCCTTAGCAACCCTTTGATGTCTGTGAGTAGACATGGATTAGGTGCTGAAATAAGGAAAAGATAAAATATACTCTACAAGGGTTCCAGAAACTTCTTATGAATTACCTCTTGCTGTGAAAGGGCCGTTTATAAATATCAGACTGTTTTGGCGTTGAAGTTTTTTTTGAATGATCTGCTTCTGGCAGGTTACACCTCTTATTGAACTGGTGAAATACTTGTTCATTTTTACTTTAAGACAGTTATTTTTTTCTTTACTGATTGTTATAACTATGCTTTTCCGCATAATATAAGTATGTATGTATGTACGTGTAATGCTGGTGGCGTTTAACGTAATACGTTACCATGTATGTAGCAACAGAAATAAGTTTACAAAAACAAAAACGAGAAATGAAAAATACAATTAAATTAGAATTATTTCTATCTTTTGGACTCTTACATATTGTCAAGAAGATAAACAGAATGAAAGACTGGATCGATTAAAATTAACAAAAGAGAAATGGATATCTTCCTATGTGAATGTATGTACATACATATATACAGCAATTTTCGCTATTCGATATTTCGCTGCAAACTGTTGCTTCCACTTTTCCGGAACTGGCACGAAGATATACTGTGTCAGCACATCACAATATGTCATACCAAAAGACTCTATTGGTTAAGATTCAATTACAGCCCTAGTATTTTCAGAGCAACGGTATAGAATTCCAATATATCAGGATCCCTACCCAGGCTAATAACTATTTAAAATGCTACTCCATTAAATGCCACTTTCTTAAAATTGTACCTACACAAAATTTTACCCTTTACGAAACCTTTCTAGACCCCATTCAACACTTGTTCACGTCAGCACATAACGAAAAAATAATAATACACAAGAAAAATATCTGCACATGTATGTATGTATGTACGTATAAATGCCAAAATGTTTTTGATCCTAAAATTAAAACCGGCAAAAAATTAAAAAAAAATTAAAAGTTTTCCACATCTTTTCTCTAAGAGCATAATTTTATAGCTTTTTAATAAGAAAATCCTTGCCTCTTATGCTTTGTTCTCAAAAAATATTTTTTGTACATTAATATAAAATTCGAGGGAAATGAGAGCGATGATTAAGCAGCAGCACACTCGTACTACCTTCTGCTGCTATCCTTCAGTCAACACTTCTCTTAAGTATCATTTATTCTTTGTTCGTAATTTTTTTTTATGCTCACCAACGATTTGACGTTAATTTAATTTCTTATGGCTTGTAAGGATGTCTTCTAGGGAGAAGAGCGCGTGGAGCGCACACGTCCTAATGGAAAGAAGTATACACAATTACGGCGCTCGAGAAGCAAAAGGATTCATTACAGATTTTTCTGTGTACGCTGGCAGTCATCCAAGGAAAAAAATGTATCACCCTCATTTTTTGCCTATTTAATGAGCACAACATGAGCCACCAAATGAGTTTTGCATAAAAGTGGGGATGAAGGTCTGTTAGCATTACGACTTAGAGGAATAAAAACAGTTTAAGGAGAATATTTAAAGTTGAAGAAAAATCGATTTTTTGTTTTCCATTTTACATTAGCGGAGATAGCGTTCCTGTTTCTAACATAATTTCGCCTAAGTGCTTTACGCACGTAAAAATACTTCCCATTCCGCACCTACCCTTTGGAAACAAACAGACCACCGTTGGAAGATTGGCTTTAACTTTACGAGTGAACACGGTTGTTTTTACAGTCACCTCAAACTAGTACGCATTATGCGATGCATATTTTTCAAATTAAAATTAAAATCGTACATCCCCATCCCGTTTACCCTGTACTGCGCTGAACCGTTATGCTCAGCACTTAAAAATGTGTACACATTTTTCGCTTTCGCTTTCGTGAAATTAAGTCACCCCTCGGCGCACGTAGCAAAAAAATGTATCCAGAAGCCACTCAGCCACATTTAAAAAAACTGCTTGGGCTGGGGCAATCTTGTCGACTCTGTGTCGCATATCCTTTTCGCCGGCTGCAACTCTATCGCCGCCTCACCGCACAGCCCCCTTTTCATCATTTGAAACTCATCTGTGCGATTTCCAATTTTTCTGATTAACTCTCTTTGCATCTAAATGTATAATATACGTACATATTCAAATTTCGAAAGCAACAACATTCAACTTACAGGAACACTCGTCACTCAACCCTTTTTTTCGTTATTCAGATTTTTTTGTTGCGTTGTCTGGGTGAATTTTAATTTTTTCCTATTTAAACTACCCTAATTTTTTTAATTCTTATTTTTCATTTATAAGCGGCTCACGATAAAAATGTGGAATCTGTGCTCTTAGGAAATATATACATACATGGTGTTTGGTCTATATCATATCATAGTATTTATATTTGCAAGAAGTCACGAAAATTAATAAAATGCTCAACATTATTTTTAAGGTAAAAGTATATGTACATACATATGTATATACATACGTAATTTTTGTTTTAAAAAAATATAAGAAGACCTTCAATGTTTAATATACAAGTATGTGTATCTACAATATAAAACGTTTGGTCATTTAGTAAAAAGTTAGGAACATTCAATCACATTTAACGAAGACATTTTAAGCAAACATAATATGATAACTCCCTAGTTTCGATCAATGTTAAAGATTTCTGTTGCCCCAGCGCCATTGGCAAAGAAATTTCAAGACCACCTATATTTATCAAGTGTTTATTAGTAATGAGCGGGCACCCTATATATATCTGGGCTATGCAAATTTTTGAACATTTTGTGTGTAACTAACCGCACGCAAAAGCACGAAATACTTTATCCTTCACAAAAAACTCTTTCCCTCTTAGTTTTTTATAATCGTTTCGGAAATTTAACCCTTGCTCGATCATACTTTTTTCTGAATGAGAAAACAAATGAATATTCACTTGTTAAGCATTAATATGGAATAAAGGAATAGTACATGACATTTGTCGTGAATGTATTTGAGTATCCTGGTATAAACGACCCACACACTGCACAGCAAGAAAACTGATTAATACTCACATTCGATGGGATGGCAAAAACATATATGTATGTATGTATATGTATGAAAAACTAATACAATGAGTTTTCAAAATACAAAAAAAAAACAAGGGAGGAAAAAATGCAAATTGAAAAAATATGTATGATCACAAAAAAGCGTTGAAGCACTGAAAAAATCACAGGGTCACAACGCTTAGCAAAAAAAAAGTAAAAAAATGTGTACGAAAGGGTTGTCATGTTTCGCCTATGGGCATTACACGGCGTGCTATCGTTTTGCACTTTTGTTATATGACTTCCAATATTTCTATGCAGCGCAGATGCTGTTTTGTAAATCTTTTCCAATATGTCAAAGTTCGTAAAATTTATTATAATAATTATTAATATTTTTATTTTTAACATATACATTTTTTAATTTGAATACATTTTAAAATATTTCTCAAATTATATAAACCTATACCAGTTCCGACCGCGCGTCGTTGTGGCTTTGGTATACAAATTACAGGAGAGGGGAGAAAGTGAGGACCGGGCATTATCAAGGGAGCCCTGTGCCTCACAATAATTTTTTGTAAATGCTTCTCAGAATAAACACAGAAACTTCAACTTTAAAAAGGAATGTTTATTATCATTCGAAAGAACATTCTTTGGCATTCATTTTTTGAAGATTATCTCTTATCTGTTGGCCGTGGCTACGTGTCGGATGGTCCATCCGTTGATTTCATTTTTCGATGACTAGTTTGTTCATTTCGACTGGCAACTGGCGAATGACACGCATGATGTGTTACTACAAGGTCTGAATCGAAGCGGGATTGTCCGCGTGGACTTTAGGCTTTGCAAATCACCTCAGGAAAGAGTCTAACGGTTTGATATCACACGTTCTTGCGGAGATATATATATGTATGTATTACATATACGTACCATTTTCTTGCTAGAGAATAAAATACACAATTCAAGAAAACGCTTAAAGCGACTAACATAACCAAACTTTTCTTTCGAATACCAAAGTTACAGAAATATAGAGAAAAAGTTTATACCAAACATATTTCAACCATGTACTCGTATATACATAAATATACGTATGTATATTCTATACATTTGCGAGTGTTGAAAACAGAAATGAAAAGATAAATGACCAAGAAATTAATTAAGTTGTTAATTTCTCACCAAGCGAATAAATACTGTTGCACATGAAATGGAAGTAGCAAATTAAAGTAACTTAATGTAAATACATATACTATTTTTGGGTAGGGTATATTGATATCAATTAAGGAAGAACTCTTGGGTACAGCCGCACTTTATATACTCTTTGAAGTTTTCTAGATATCACCAACACTGTTTAATTTTAATTAGACGGTCGTAACTACATATATGCCATAGTTTCATCACTATACTATATTAGCAAAAGTGTTTTGTACGAATTAGACTGTTGTTTACTTATAAAACACATCCCTTAATTTCATTACTGTACCCGGCTTTTAGATCCAAGTTATCTATTTTGATATCAACATAACCTACATATGTATGGTATATCATAACATTAATGCTGAGAGATACCATGTTTACATGATCACTTATTAATCTGACTATATCAGTGATTAACTTTTATGCTTACAAATTATTCAATTTTATTACCAAATAATTGTTCCCCAATGAAAATCTAATGAAGTCCGCAATTTCTCGATTCTAAGACGTTCTCCAATATTTGGAGAAACCACAATCTGACGGAGTTTAAGAAAAGATTAGGGCTGGCATCTGTATAAAATTGTTCTTACTCAAGAACTGAAGCCATTGGACCACCGTAAACGTTGTGGATTTGCACAGCGGTGGAATAACCGAATTATTGCGAGAAAATGTACCCATTTTTGGTACAAAGGTATCTGGCATCACAAAAATTTTCTCCCCAAATTTCAACACTAACCTCCCAGATGACCGATATGTTCGGTAAAAAATCAACCATATGCACTGGGGTCTGCATATTTGGTGGATGGGTTTTTTAGAAGTTATTGTAGGATTTCGAAAATTTTTTGGAGTAAGATGAAACATCCAGAGTGCACCATTTGTGCAATGCTTTATTCTGTTAACTTTATTTGATGTTTGATTTGTATACAGTAAAATCAAAGCCAAATCAGATGGAATTAGAATTGGTCAAGTAGTTCCTGAGAAATAGGATTTCACCTAAAAGTGGGTGGTGCCACACTTTTTGTCCAATATTTACACTTGCTCTAATAGCGCCCTTTTCTACCATCCTGTTTATGAAATCTAATACTTTTGGCGCATTTACTCAGTTAGTTACCACACTTTTAGTAGTTTTCATCAAGTTATCGTGTGCACGGACAGACGGACAGACAGTCATTCGGAATTCAACTCATATTTTCACTCTGATACTTTATACTTACATATATATAGTACATATAAAACTCCATATCTATTTCCATTAGTTTTATAGGTGATACAAACAACCTGAACAAAACATGTAGCAAAATATTGTAAGAGTATAAAAAGGAGCATTTGGACTGAATATACTTAAGTATGTACATACATTTTCCAGAGCATATTTTAAAACATAGTTCAAGTTATTAAATCCACTTTGACTACGTTGAAACACATGTTATTTTATTAAAAAAAAACTCTCATGCGCTGATAACACGCGTATTTGTCTTACGTCGACAAATATTTTATTTATTCATATTTTTGAATAACACTCTTATTGCATTAGGCCGACTCACTTGTACGCTCCTCAATTTAGTATTTTTGGTTATAAAAGTTAATGCATTCCGTTATAGTACTCTTCACTCTTCTATGAAAATGTCGAAAAACTGAATTATAAATGTTTATGTCAGCTAGCAACATTCAATGGTAAGTATGGTACTTACATATGTTTATGTACACACTCAGTAGGTATGTACATACATATATCACACAAGTTATAATACAACGTATTTCAACCTCGTAGTATATGCCAATCTCGTAACGAATGAGAGGAAAACTAAAATTAATGTATTTGTAATATGTAGTCCTAAGTTTTAACACATATTATTTCTCAACCTGACATTTCTTTGATATACTTATTCGTTCATAAATTGAAATGTCTAGGTATATACATACATAGTATAGCACATATGTACATATTTAACGAAACACTCGTTTCTGAATGGTAAGTATTCATTCACCATATTTAATACTATAATATATTCTGCTCATTAGGTGTCAAATTAACCTATTGTAAGTTTTAATATTTCGTATATTTTATAAAGTCAACCCTAACTAACGAAAATAGATATACTCATCATATTAGTGCTTGCAGAAAGTATGAAGCGACTTAAATTTGTGATAAGTTAAATAGGCTCGTTTAGTTTTACCGATCTCTTCATTCAGTTTTAATACCTACTCATATTTTTCTCAAGATACCACAGCAAAGAAACAAACATTAGTATGTATATTGGGAGTAGGTCGTTCGAACTGATCCATTCTATGCTTAGTTTAACATTTCCATATGTGACCTGGTCTACGGAAAGGGTGCTTAGGTGTCAAAAAATCAACTTTTTTGTTTTTTTTTTCAATTTTTTTTTCGCATGTTAGCTCCCTTTTCGTAGACCAGGTCACATATACATATGTATATACACAGATATTCTGTTTATGCACGGTAGAATGGTTACAGAAAAAATTGTAACCCTTAAATTAGTGCTCTTTGCAATTGTTCTAATCAGTAAAAAGGGAATTCCTTTAAATTTCGCAAAAATTAAAAATTAATTATCCATGTGCGATAAAAGTAATTTGTACTTTCTGCACTGGAGGAATGGAGTCATGTGTAGAAGTTCACGCAAGTGAGGAAAGTTCTCTGAGCGCCATTCATTTGGGAGTGGCCAGAAACGATTCTTTTATGACTCAAGCAGCTCACGACTTCCGGTCTTTGACCAAGTATCCTGAGAAGGCGAAATATTCCCAATCTAGGGTTGTGCGCTGGGTTTGGGACCCGCCACGTAAAAAAAACACCCCCAATAAAAGACAACAACAAGCCTCGGATGAGTGACCCTCCTTTTGATGACGACCATGGCAAACGAATTAAGGACTATGATTTGAGGGCATGCACCTGGAATGTCCGGTCTCTTAATTGGGAAGGTGCCGCTGCCCAGCTGGTTGATGTCCTCGTGAAAATAAAGGCTGACATCACCGCCGTCCAAGAAATGCGATGGACGAGACAAGGACAGAGACAAGTAGGTCCTTGTGACATTTACTACAGTGGTCATATAAAGGAGCGCAAGTTTGGTGTTGGATTCGTGGTGGGAGAGAGACTCCGTCGCCGAGTACTATCATTCACTCCTATGAATGAACGTCTACCCACAATCCGCATCAAAGCGAGGTTCTTCAACATATCGCAGATTTGCGCCCACGCCCCGATGGAAGAGAAGGACGATGTGCCCAAAGATGCCTTTTATGAGTGCTTGGAGCGCACTTATGAGAGATGCCTCCGCCACGATGTCAAAATCGTGCTTGGCGACTTTAACGCCAGGGTGGGAAAAAGGTATCTTTGGCACTACGGTCGGTAAATTCAGCCTCCACGAGGAAACATCCCCAAATTGGGTTGAGGCTGATCGACTTCGCCGGGGCCCGAAATATGGTTATCTGTAGTACTAGATTCCAGCATAAGAAGATTCATCAAGCTACCTGGCTGCCGCCGGATAGAAGAACAACCAACCAGACCGACCATGTTGTAATAGACAGTGTTTTAGATGTGCGTGCGCTCCGAGGTCTGCGCAACAAAAAACGCACGCCAACAAACACAAGGAAGGTTCGACGTCGAGAAGCTGTAATCATAACAGACAGCCGAACGATTTTCTACTCGGCTTGCACTCCTGCTCTCTGAGAGCACTCGTCAACAACTCGGTATAAGGGAACTGTAGGACGGCATTTCAAACTCCTTACGTGCAGCTGCAACCAAAACCATTGGTTTTCGGAAAGTGCAAAAGAACAGCTGGTACGACGAGGAGTGCCGTGTCGCAGTGGAGAGAAGTAGGTCCTTGTGACATTTACTACAGTGGTCATATAAAGGAGCGCAAGTTTGGTGTTGGATTCGTGGTGGGAGAGAGACTCCGTCGCCGAGTACTATCATTCACTCCTATGAATGAACGTCTACCCACAATCCGCATCAAAGCGAGGTTCTTCAACATATCGCAGATTTGCGCCCACGCCCCGATGGAAGAGAAGGACGATGTGCCCAAAGATGCCTTTTATGAGTGCTTGGAGCGCACTTATGAGAGATGCCTCCGCCACGATGTCAAAATCGTGCTTGGCGACTTTAACGCCAGGGTGGGAAAAAGGTATCTTTGGCACTACGGTCGGTAAATTCAGCCTCCACGAGGAAACATCCCCAAATTGGGTTGAGGCTGATCGACTTCGCCGGGGCCCGAAATATGGTTATCTGTAGTACTAGATTCCAGCATAAGAAGATTCATCAAGCTACCTGGCTGCCGCCGGATAGAAGAACAACCAACCAGACCGACCATGTTGTAATAGACAGTGTTTTAGATGTGCGTGCGCTCCGAGGTCTGCGCAACAAAAAACGCACGCCAACAAACACAAGGAAGGTTCGACGTCGAGAAGCTGTAATCATAACAGACAGCCGAACGATTTTCTACTCGGCTTGCACTCCTGCTCTCTGAGAGCACTCGTCAACAACTCGGTATAAGGGAACTGTAGGACGGCATTTCAAACTCCTTACGTGCAGCTGCAACCAAAACCATTGGTTTTCGGAAAGTGCAAAAGAACAGCTGGTACGACGAGGAGTGCCGTGTCGCAGTGGAGAGAAAATAGGCTGCCTACCTCGCAACGTTACGATCGACCACAACACGTGCGGGATGGGATAGATACCGAGAGTTGAAGAGAGAAGCGAGACGCATTTGTAGACAGAAAAAGAAAGAGGCCGAAATGCGTGAGTACAAAGAGCTTGATAAGCTGGCCGACAGGGGTAATGCTCGAAATTTCTTCGAAAAGATGCGGCGACTTACAGAAGGTTTCAAGACCGGAGCATACTCTTGTAGAACCCACCAGGGTGATCTAGCCACCGATGCCCAGAGCATACTTAAATTATGGAGGGAACACTTCTCCAGCCTGCTGAATGGCAGTGAACGCACTACTCCAGGAGAAGCCGAACTCGATACCCCAATCGATGACGATGGAGCAGACGTTCCATTGCCCGAACATGAAGAAGTTCGAATAGCAATTGCCCGCCTGAAAAACAACAAAGCGGCAGGGGCTGATGGATTGCCGGCCGATCTATTCAAACACGACGGCGAAGAGCTGATAAGGTGCATGCATCAGCTTCTTTGTAAAATATGGTCGGACGAAAGTGTGCCCAACGATTGGAATTTAAGTGCGATATGCCCAATCCATAAAAAAGGAGACCCCACAATCTGCACCAACTACCGTGGGATTAGCCTCCTCAACATCGCATATAAGGTTCTGTCGAGCGTATTGTGTGAGAGATTAAAGCCCACCGTCAACAAACTGATTGGACCTTATCAGTGTGGCTTTAGACCTGGCAAATCAACAACCGACCAGATATTCACCATGCGCCAAATCTTGGAAAAGACCTGTGAAAGAAAAATCGACACACACCACCTCTTCGTCGATTTCAAAGCTGCTTTCGACAGCACGAAAAGGAGCTGCCTTTATGCCGCGATGTCTGAATTTGGTATCCCCGCAAAACTAATACGGCTGTGTAAACTGACGTTGAGCAGCATCAGAAGCTCCGTCAGGATCGGGAAGGACCTCTCAGAGCCGTTCGATACCAAACGAGGTTTCAGACAAGGCGACTCCCTATCGTGCGACTTCTTCAATCTGTTGCTGGAGAAAATTATTCGAGCTGCAGAACTTAATCGAGCAGGTACAATCTTTTATAAGAGTGTACAGCTGCTGGCGTATGCCGATGATATTGATATCATCGGCCTCAACACCCGCGCCGTTAGTTCTGCTTTCTCCAGACTGAACAAGGAAGCAACGCAAATGGGTCTGGCAGTGAACGAGGGCAAGACGAAATATCTCCTGTCATCAAACAAACAGTCGTCGCACTCGCGACTTGACTCTCACGTCACTGTTGACAGTCATAACTTTGAAGTTGTAGATAATTTCGTCTATTTAGGAACCAGTATTAACACCACCAACAATGTCAGCCTGGAAATCCAACGCAGGATTACTCTTTCCAACAGGTGCTACTTCGGACTGAGTAGGCAATTGAAAAGTAAAGTCCTCTCTCGACGAACAAAATCCAAACTCTATAAGTCGCTCATAATTCCCGTCCTGCTATATGGTGCAGAGGCTTGGACGATGACAACAACCGATGAGTCGACGTTGCGAGTTTTCGAGAGAAAAGTTCTGCGAAAGATTTATGGTCCTTTGCGCGTTGGCCACGGCGAATATCGCATTCGATGGAACGAAACGAAATATACGACGACATTGACATAGTTCAGCGAATTAAAAGACAGCGGCTACGCTGGCTAGGTCATGTTGTCCGGATGGATGAAAACACTCCAGCTCTGAAAGTATTCGACGCAGTACCCGCCGCGGAAAGCAGAGGAAGAGGAAGACCTCCACTCCGTTGGAAGGACCAGGTGGAGAAGGACCTGGCTTCGCTTGGAATATCCAATTGGCGCCACGTAGCGAAGAGAAGAAACGACTGGCGCGCTGTTGTTGACTCGGCTATAATCGCGTAAGCGGTGTCTACGCCAGTAAAGAAGAAGAAGAAAACTTTCTACACTTTCAGTATATAACAATTAAAATAGTATATATTGTATGTATTGTTTAATTTTATTATGTGTTAAAAATTAGTTTTCTCTCAATGTTATATTGTACAAGTTTTTAAAAATTTATTTGGACCTGATACAGGATACCACTTGGCAGAATCGATAATTACCAAACGGAGTAAATTGAGCGCAACCAGGTGCATTGAATTTTTGTCAGTTCATCCGTACAGCATCCCCATTGTCCAGACACTGCTTCAGTGCCTTTAATTTAAGAATGAAATGACATAATATCTCCTCAAAATGCCGAATATAACTGGCCTTTTTAACAGATGTGCGTAAACATTTACCTGTCTATTGAAAGTAGTAACAGGACACCCAACATTTATTGATGAACTAACTGTATTCTGCGAGTTGTTCAAAACAAACATGACAAAAGTTGTTGTAGATCTCATATATTAGTATAAAACTATAGAAAATTTCTCAATGTGATGTACATATGTATGTATGTGCATCAAAAGAGTGTTATTATTGCAAAATTTAATGTAAATAATATTAAAAACTGGCAATTGAGCGATCGTAGGCTAAGATGACTTAACAAGCGATTTTTAATTATCTCAACCGATCAATCAAACAAGTTTGATTTATAAAATTATATTCTTCCAGTATTATCTTCCTTTTTAATATAAAAATCTGAACTCGATTTTAATAGTAGAAAGCAAAGAATAGCTTTGTTCTAAGTACCAGTTTTCATTAATCAACAACTATATTTAAAAACCTGTGTAATGTCAAGCTCATAAGATTATTGACTTATTAAATAAAATTAAATAACAAAATAAACAAATCAAAAAAATTTATGAGGATTTAACGGAACTCAAAGGCGTGGAAATATTGTCAGGTATTGGTAAATTGGTAATTGTGTACTAAAAAAGTAAGGAAGAGCTAAGTTCGGATGTAGCCAAACATTTTATATTTTCGCGAGGTAAAGTAATATGCGAGATTTCGTACATATTTTAATTAAAAGTAGAAAGTACTGCTTCCAAATATAAAGTCAACCGCAAGTTCAAATATATTTATATTAGGTATATAAGAGCTAAGAACTCACACATTGGTAGAATGTTTGGTAAAAATCAGTCATATGCACAGGGCTCGACATATTTGGTGCCTGTGTCCTTGAATACTTATAGTTCGATTTCCACAATATTTTTTAGCATAATATTAAGCACCTTTCCACTATTTGTGAAAAGTTTTGTTCTGAAAATTTCATTGATTTTTGATTTGTATACTATAAAGTGAAAGAATCGGATAGAATTGAGAAGTTTGTTATATGGAGAAGTAGAAATGGTTGTCATCCGATTTCACAAGGTGTGATAGAAATATGGTTAAAATCTAATTTGATCCTTTAAAAAAAATGTAATTAATAAAAAATTAAATTAGGTGTCCCTCGTTCCTCCGATCCCTTGTACTAAATTAAAATTGTGTATGCTAATTTAGTGTTTAGCTATGGCATTTTATATATTTTCACTTAATGTTTTGTGGGCCACTACCGATTAAAACCATCTGCAACACCAACCACTCTTGGGTGCCAAGGAGCATACATATGTATGTATGTAGCAAGTTTCGTTGAGATTTCTCGGATATTAACTCGTCTCGTTAGCCTGATCATTTATGTACATACATATGTATACATACATAGCTATATGTCTATCTTGATTAGTTTTAGATGATACAAACAAGACCATAATACTCTCTCTGTATCAACATGTTGTGAGAGTTTAAAAATATTAAAATAATAATGTATGTATAATTGATTAAAATGAAACAGAAGGGCGAATATCAATACATTGGCTATATGAGAGTCTAAAATAAACAGTAAGATATCTTACATATCGCTGGGAGAAGACCTGAACCAACACCAGACTACTGGGAAACAATACCAACTTCAGTTCAGTAAAGCCGTAGGTTCCTATTTCGGAGCTTGACAAGTTACAGTATGATTTCGACAAGAGTTCATATAAGATATATAAGAGTTACCATATCATATATACCTTTGATTCTTGATTAAGCTATTAATTGTAATATTGTAAATATTATATGACAATTTTACTATTTAATAAAAAAAACCATTGAAAAACAGTGCTTTCATTAAAAGCAAGAAAAAAGGTACTTGATACAATGGAATGTTTTTAATTTCCCGACTAATATAATGAAGAACACCACTACAGGAGTAGAATATTAGTATATCTAATTAGCTTAGCAACAATTGCCGCTTTTCAAACATTAGTTTCTAATCCCTAAAATATAAATAACTGGGATAAAGAAATAAATTAATATAACGTACAATAACAACACGTTCTAATCACTTAAATATTCAAACAACTTGTAGAGGAATATATAAACGCACTTCTGCAGCTTTTGAAGCTTTTGGAAATAAACATTGCCATGGTAAATCGGACATGAAAACAACAGATTCATGAAACAGAAGGGCGAATATCAATACATTGGCTATATGAGAGTCTAAAATAAACAGTAAGATATCTTACATATCGCTGGGAGAAGACCTGAACCAACACCAGACTACTGGGAAACAATACCAACTTCAGTTCAGTAAAGCCGTAGGTTCCTATTTCGGAGCTTGACAAGTTACAGTATGATTTCGACAAGAGTTCATATAAGATATATAAGAGTTACCATATCATATATACCTTTGATTCTTGATTAAGCTATTAATTGTAATATTGTAAATATTATATGACAATTTTACTATTTAATAAAAAAAACCATTGAAAAACAGTGCTTTCATTAAAAGCAAGAAAAAAGGTACTTGATACAATGGAATGTTTTTAATTTCCCGACTAATATAATGAAGAACACCACTACAGGAGTAGAATATTAGTATATCTAATTAGCTTAGCAACAATTGCCGCTTTTCAAACATTAGTTTCTAATCCCTAAAATATAAATAACTGGGATAAAGAAATAAATTAATATAACGTACAATAACAACACGTTCTAATCACTTAAATATTCAAACAACTTGTAGAGGAATATATAAACGCACTTCTGCAGCTTTTGAAGCTTTTGGAAATAAACATTGCCATGGTAAATCGGACATGAAAACAACAGATTCAAAGCATAATGCGAAAAAAACAAAATGAACTAAATTTGGATTCTACGCATCCACGAACAGCAAACAAATACTGTCAATGTTAAAACGTGCCAAATAACTCAAATAGCGAAAACAAAAATGGTTAATTAAATTTCGACCTCGTAACTTTGGTTTGTATGTACATACATATGTCTTTTGCAAATGTAAATATTTATGTATATATATATATATATACTCGTACATATATCGTTTCTACTTACACCTTCTCCTCCTCCTTCGGGCTCTTGGGTTATATTCAAAAAACTTTTAAATATAATACGTAGTAAAAATATATTTCTGAATTAACAAATGACATTTTTTTATAATTCATATTTATTGAATATGAGATGTGGTAAAATAATGTTTCCATTACAACCGAGATTTTCTTAAAGGAAGTGAATTGGAAATTTTTAATTGCAAACTAACAAGTAAGGACAATTTATACACCCAGCAACAAATTCTTTGAGTATTCATTGAAAATAGGACCACTCTCACTCAATCGAATTAATTAAGCGCCTATAGATTCAAAGGAAATTATTGATGAACATTTAGTTTTCCCCGGTATTTTACATATATATACAGTGTGCGACAAAACTAAAGCACGGAATTTACCTTGCCAGTATTTAACTGAATAAAATCATAAAGTAGGTATTAAATGATTTTATTTTTATTTTTATAAATAGTTCATTCATTCTTCTTCTTGAACTAGTAAAAATTAAACAAATTAACTTATTAAAAAAATATATAAAATTCCACATATGAAAATTTCCAAAAATCTGGTGCGACAAAACTAAAGCACGAAATAGTTTTATGATTGAAAAATTTATGTCTTTCAATATTTGGTTGCGTATCCCTAATTTTTTAATACAGCTACACATTGACGAGGCATGGACCCAATTAATTTATTTAACTTGTCCCAGGAAAAGCTTTTCCATGCTTCCTTAAATTGTATGAATAAAGCGGCCCTATTTTTACAATTCTCAGGTATGATTTTTCGATCTACAGTTTTCCATTGGTTCTCTATAGGATTGAGATCTGGTGATTGGGCGGGTCCCTTCAAAACTTCAATACTGTTTACATCAAACCACTATTTTACACAAATGGCAGCAGTTTTTGGTCGTTGTCATATTGATAACTCCTATTTAAAGGCATTTCTTCTGCAGCATGCCACAGCAAAATATTCCAAAAAATATTTTTATACTTAAATTTGTCCATTATACTATTTATGTGATGAATTGGCCCTATTCCATGCGCTGAAACATAACCGCACACTAGCACATTACCTCCACGGTGTTTCACTGTGCCTGTAATTTAACGTGAATTGAGGAGTTGTGCTTTCGTTTTGCCTATCAGCTTCAACCCATCTGAATCTTTTATATTAAACTTCGATTTGTCAGAAAAAAGTACAGTTCGCCATTTTGTAATCGTCCAATTGATGTGCATCTTCGCAAATTTCAGTAGCGCCAGTCTGTTCTTTAAAGAAATATATGGCTTTTTTGCACTAACTTGCTACAGATACCATGAAAATCCCCCTTGGACAGCTCAACGTTGTATGGATCTCTGTAACATATTTAACCGTAATTGTCTTACAGTTAATGTTGCAGATATAAACGGGTAATTTTTTATTGCCCGAATGACTGCCTTCTCTTCTGGTTCGGTTGTTTTCCTCGGCCTTTCACCACTATGCATTGTAACTAAAGAGCCTGATTTGCGAAATCGGCTTAATGTTCGGGAAACAAAATGGGATTTACTCCAACCTTTTTTGCAATAGTCATAACCGATTCTCTTTTCTTAAAATCCTTAGCAATTTTTTCTCTAAAATGAGCAGAATACTTATTTCGAGCCATTAATATACCCTTTACTTTAATATACAACCCACCGCATTGAATAACGAATTGAAACTGAATATGCACTAATATTTTTCTATTTAGCTCATAACTACACATATTCAACATTTTCTGATCATTAAAAACCGTTAAACAAAAAATTAATGTGCAATTAATGTGAATTCTTAGTTATGTGCTTTAGTTTTGTCGCACCAGATTTTTGGAGTTCTTCATATGTGGTATTATATATTTTTTTATAATAAGTTAATTTGTTTAATTTTTAGTAATTCAAGAAGAAGAATGAATGAACTAGTTATAAAAATAAAAATAAAATCATTTAATACCTACTTTATGATTTTATTCAGTTAAATACCGACAAGGTAGATTCCGTGCTTTAGTTTTGTCGCACACTGTATATATATATTTTACATAAAAATAAATGTAACAATATATTTGAAATAATTTTTTTCAGACAACATCCGAGCTTATTGAGCTACTTTCGTTTTGATATACATACTTACATTATAGTAAAAACTCTTGCATATTTAAAACAAATTTTACAAAGCTTAGTTCGGGAGCTTCAAACACAAAATATTTTTTAATTGTGTGAATTGTGAAATAAGCTTACTTAAATGTAAAACTTTCGAATATTGTCGAACAAATTTTTTCTCCGAAATTTTACGAGTAAAGAAGAGTTTTTTAGATTATGCACTTTACACTAATGCACTTTTCTATACAATAGGGCTGCAATTCATACTTTTCAAAGTCTGTGGACCCCACGTGCCAAAAACGGAACTTACAAGGTTTCTGAATTATAGCTATTCATGCATTTTCAAATTCTACAGGTAGCACTGGAGTCATTCCGTCCATTTCCAATATCTTTATAATATCAAGGACCACACATACCCGATCCAATAGGTTATGTAAATTTTTTACAGAAGTTAATACTACTACAGACATAATTATTTTGATTTTGTAGAATTCTTACTCTCTTTTCAAACAAATTCCGTCACATATTTTGCGGAATATATTTTATTTTTTCCTAGTAAATATTTGAAGTATACAGAGAAACATATTTACTTGTTTCGATAGAAACCTACTACTCTGCTCAAAGCTGAAACCGCAAATATTTGTACACAATATTTTTACCATTTCTTGCTTCTTTAATCAGCACAAGTTTTGTACCAAAAAAATTTGCCTTTATCAACTACATTCAATGAGTTTCTAATGATACAGCAATTTAAGTAAATAAGTACTAGGCAAAAGTTATGTCCTGTGTGCATGTTGCGTGCAAGTGCTTTGAAAACTTGCAAAAACCATTGGTGTTGTTGTAATTGTACATAGTTTGGTTTTCTGCTAGATGCAGAGAACTTAAAGTCTTTTATGGCATTAAAATTAGTATGAAAAGATATCACGGTGAGTCTCCAAAGTTTTTTAATTTACATACTCTAGCGACATGGTTCACAGAATATAGAAGGTATAGAACAATAAATACATACATATGAAATTTTTTTAATGGACGAGATATGTTTATTCGCTTGCCATAAATGCGATAAATGTAAAATGACATACATAAGTAATTGTAAACATGATGTTCACACACATATAGTAAAGCGGTATTAATCTAAATTTTTGGTCTGAAGTGTAGGTTCTTTAGCTGAACCCAGAAAATCATAAATTCTAATTTCTTTTTACAATATTTTATGTCCAAATTTTCTGGTGTCGATGAAGTTCCGTTACGTGAAATCGTTTTAAATTTCACATTTAATGTTTCACCGTACAATTTGAGTAACAAAGATTTCACCAAAAAGTTGTGATTCGCGATAACCCCAAAATCCTTTTTCGTTATTTTTTTACTCTAAATCGTTTAACGGATTTGAGCCACAATTCAGCTTGCGCAGTCAAATTTTATTTATATTTATTAATATGTACATATAAATGTGCAAAGCTATATTCACTAATTAAAAACCAGGGTGCTTTTTAGGATCAGTCATTAAATGCCCTCCCTTATAAGGACATTCAGACAAGAAAAAACAACTTGAGTTAAAAGTCACAGTGGAAGATGACACTGAAATAAAAAATGACGGGTAAATGTGACACGTGGGTGTCGTACACAAGTCACAATCATTGGTTCATGTGTATATATTATGCCAAGACAAAATTTGCATTCAAATATTTTACATGATTTCCCAAATATAATAGTTATGACAATTATTATTATTATTATTAATGCAATTATTACCTTAATTAGCTTGAAAAATGCCCAGTTGTAACCCAAAAGTTCCTAAGTTAAACTCTTTTGAGGAAATCTAAACTTGTAACCAAATTTATCGAAAGAAAATCAGTGTCGGGTGTATTGTTATAATCCAAAAATTTGTTGTTCTATATATCAGTAGGTATAAATTATAAACTTTTTTCCCTTCAATCGAAAAGTTATTATGTAGAACAAGCCTAACGTTACCATAAAACATACAAAAGTCTAACAATCTATTTTTTATGAACGAATCCTTACATTCAGCAAACTTAAAGTTTGTAAAGTATTAGAAAATAAAAAATCAAAAAATGTATAACGATTGACATTCAATCTTGAATGATTTTCAGTTTTCACCCAAATATCGAAAAAATGAAATATGTTACCTTAAAAACATACATATGCAAATATTTACATACATATCTATTTTCAAATAGAAATGACGTAGTTTGTAGAGTTCATGAGTGTATCAACAAAACGAAGAGGTCAATATGGGAGGTCAAATTGTCAGCAACCCCAACAGACCTTATTTCTATTTCAATTTTGCGTACTCAAAGGAGGCAGGATTATAATTGGTATCCCAATGTCGTCAACACTCAAAAACTAGCGTTTTGCATATGTATTCACGAAACATATACTAATCTGCTGTTTGTGATTGAGATGGATTCTTATCAATTGTATTGAGTTTTGATTGATTCCAAATGTTGTATAAATTTATTTTTTTCTTTCTGTCCACTTTTTTCACACTCTCATATTATTCTTGAAATTTTTAGAATATTTTCCGCATGCATGAATATCATTTTTGTGTACTGAATGAGCAGGACAACGATTCAACACTTTACGACATAATAGCCTAAAACGGTTACTCACATATATTTACACACATACAGTACATTTATTTATATGATAACAAGGGAACGTAAAGGTACGTTGCTTTTACGTATAATTTTACTTTTGCAAATTCTTACATATGTAATATCCTTTTGAGATTTAACTACAAAATACCTTTGACGTAATTTTTCAAGCGAAATGTAATTATAGTTTTCGTGTTACTTGACTTACCATATTATGTTGTCGAGCATTTCCCATGCGCAAAATAACAACAATATCAGTCCGCTTTAGAACGTCATATGTGCTTGTGATTGTACTTCTATATTTGTTACTTAGTAATATTTTTTTCTTGAGTTGAATGGTGTTTACGGTACAACATAGATATATACATACATATATATATACTATATGTATTGAAGTATATGCACAAATCTGTAGGGAATATTAAATAAATTAAAGAATGTAGTAATAATTTTTTGCACATGTACTATACATATATTAAATTACAAATAGAATTTATTAAATAAGTAACTAGAAATAAATATTATAGTACTGCGTAAATGCATTACATTAGAAGACAATCAAATATAAACTATTTTATATTGTCTAAAAGAGAATATACGTATAGTCTCAGTTATTAATTTTCTATACAGACGAAACATCCAAAATTTTGGACAGAATTTACTAGTTTTCTTCACCTAATAGTTATAGTTTCTGCAATATATGCAGATTAGAGTACATCTAAGCAGTATATCTATAACGACGAATTCAGTAAAATACAATTTCTTTCATTTTAAGATGAAAATAACAACCGCAATATTTCCCTCTCAGTGGAACCTTCAAGCTTTAAAAACCGAAAGCCAATATTTGTACGCCAATATGTTTACTAACTCCAAAACGTGAGTGTTTGTATAAAACATGTGTACACTAAAAGATTAAATATATCAAATAACACTGAAAAAGATATTTAACCACGTAATTCAGTCTATTAAAAATTTATATGATGAAATTGCTTCTGCAATATAAGGACTAATAGTATATATAGAATAGGAAATATGTATAAATTGCAAAGTTTATAGCATACTTATAGCTTATATGTACATATACATATATATGTAAACATATGTATGTATGTATGTACACAAGTATATTGAAGCTAATAAAAATAATTTTACGTTAAACCAATTTTTTAAAATTAATAGACCTTTTCTCTTATCTTCTCTTCTTTATTTACGTAACTCTTAAATTATGTATATCAATAATTTTGGTAAATATTAATATGGAACACGTTAGAGGCAGTGTGAAAAAAATAAATACATTTGTATTTCATTTCAAAGGCGAGGCGAGGGAAATATAGGGGATTTAGGTCATTCATCTATTTGAGATTTAGCTAACTAGTAACTTATTGGATACAAACTAGGTAATAAATTAATATATTCAAAAAAAGTATGTGACATATAATTTTAATTAAAAAATAAACTTTATAGCTTTTGAAGCTGAGGCTTAAAGTTCTAAAACATAAAAAGCTTATGCAAAAATTTACTTACTATATACGTATGTATTCTTCATTAACCATGACGCGTATTCAATATATTCTGACCGCTCCTTATGTGATATCTTAGGTGAAAAGAGTAGCTATAATAAAAGAGGAGTTCTTTGAAAGTAAATGGAAAGTTTCAAAAAATTACGACCTTATATAAACGTATGCATGTATGTATATAATATTTTCCTCGAAGCAAGAAAAGATAAAGAGAAGTATTTTTTTTTTTTGCTTACGTTACATATTTATTCCAAATTCACAAGGAAAAAAATCATTTTTTTCTCATAAGTACACTTTGCACTTACACTCTTAGAACAAAACCAACCAACCACCTACCGTCGAAAAACAACCCGCCAACACATACAAATCACAAGCAGGATACCATCACCCATTTTCTTTTTCTTACAATTAATTTTTTCAGTTTTCGCGCACTCAAAAACATTCATCAACGCTTTTTTCTTGATCCTGTTGTTCGCGCGTGTCTGCACCCGCACCGCAAATTAAAGCAAACGATACTTTGTAGGCAAATTAATAAATGAAATTAAAAGCATTTCACATTTTTTACCATTTTAATTCTGCCCTAGTGGTTTTATATAGTGTTTGTGATGCATATTTGTACATACTTCTATAGTATGTACATAAGACCATACTTTTGCTATTAATGGACACCTTCAAACGAATACCTAATGTCCAACTTCCGTCACCAAAGTACTTAACTTTTTAGGCGTTGCTAGGGTTTCTTTTGAGATTTTCTTCAGTTTTTCATTCAGTACATATTTCGTTGCCAGTAACGCCCATTAATTTGCACCTCCACTCTGTTCTACATACCTATTTATATAATACGAGTATGGTAGTATTTTAGTTATATGGCATGTACGCAATGTGCGAGGGGTCGACCTCTACCAAAAATATATTATATAATATTACAAAAGCTTCATCAAGTTTTGTTTCGCTTCTTATTACATACTTTTAAGTAGGATTAATTTTTTGTTTCCATAGATTTTTTAGTTATTTTCAAAGAAAATATGTTTCAATGTTTGAGTTTCAATGTATTATATATACCATTAGGTGCATATGATATCAAAACCTAGTCCAATTTAAATGTACTGGAATAGGCAGGTCAGTAGAGGCTTTTCCATCCGTAACTGATAATATTCCGCAAATAGATTGAGGCTCACGATAACCGTATGGCTGATTACTTAAAATTGGTAGCTATATAAGAAGTCCTTTATGCACTTATTGAACAAGCCAAATAAATGCTCTGCCACATTATTGAAAACATTTTCACATTGCAAAAAGACACGATTATTTCACAGTGGCAAACACAGGAGGTTGACATCACTTATGAGTTGAAGACTATAATTAAGTAAAACAACCTGATCGCTTTGTGTATGTTACATATTTTGCTGCAAAGCAATTGCATTTATTATGATATACCATCGTTCCATCGAATGCGATATTCGCCGTGGCTAACGGGCAAAGGACCATAAATCTTTTGCAGAACTTTTCTCTCGAAAACTCGCAACGTCGACTCATCAGTTGTTGTCATCGTCCAAGCCTCTGCATCATATAGCCGGACGGGAATTATGAGTGAATTATTGAGATTGGTTTTTGTTCGTCGAGAGAGGACTTTCCTTCTCAATTGCCTACTCAGTCCGAAGTAGCACCTGTTGGCAAGAGTTATCCTGCGTTGGATTTCCAGGCTGAATTCAGACATTGCGGCATAGAGGCAGCTCCTTTTCGTGCTGTCGAAAGCAGCTTTGAAATCGATGAATATCTGATCGGTTGTTGATTTGCCAGGTCTAAAGCCACACTGATAAGGTTCAATCAGTTTGTTGACGGTGGGCTTTAATCTTTCACACAATACGCTCGATAGAATCTTATACGCGATGTTGAGGAGGCTTACCTCACGGTAGTTGGCGCAGATTGTGGGGTCTCCCTTTTTATGGATTGGGCATAGCACACTTAAATTCCAATCGTTGGGCATGCTTTCGTCCGACCATATTTTACAAAGAAGCTGATGCATGCTCCTTATCAGTTCGTCGCCGTCGTGTTTGAAAAGTTCGGCCGGCAATCCATCGGCTCCGCCGCTTTGTTGTTCTTCAGGCGGGTAATTGCTATTCGAACTTCTTCATGGTCGGGCAATGGAACGTCTGCTTCATCGTCATCGATTGGGGAATCGGGTTCGCCTTCTCCTGGCGTTGTACGTTCACTGCCATTCAGCAGGCCTCCATAATTTAAGTATGCTCTGGGCATCGGAGACTAGATCACCTTTGGGAGTTCTACAAGAGTATGATCCGGTCTTGAAACCTTCTATAAGCCGCCGCATTTTTTCGTAGAATTTTCGAGCATTACCCCTGTCGGCCAGCTTATCAGGCTTTTCATACTCACGCATTTCGCCTCTTTCTTTTTCTTTCTGCAAATGCGTCTCGCTTCCCTCTTCAACTCTCAGTATCTATCCCATCCCGCACGTGTTGTAGTCAATCGTAACGTTGCGAGGTAGGCAGTTTGTTTTCTCTCCGCTGCGACACGGCACTCCTCGTCGTACCAGCTGTTCTTTTGTATTTTCCGAAAACCAATGGTTTCGGTTTCAGCTGTACGTAAGGAGACAGCCAGGTAGCTTGATGTATTTTCTCACCGATCGTAGTGCCAAAGATACCTTTTTTTTTTCTTTCCCCACCCTGGCGTTAAAGTCACCAAGCACGATTTTGACATCGTGGCGAGGGCGTTCTCACAAGTGCGCTCCAAGCGTTCATAGAAGACATCTTTGGTCACATCGTCCTTCTCTTCCGTCGGGACGTGGGCGCAAATCAGCGATATGTTGAAGAAGCTCGCTTTGATGCGGATTGTGGGTAGACGTTCATTCACCGGAGTGAATGATAGTACTCGGCGACGGAGTCTCTCTCACACCACGAATCACACACCAAACTTGCGCTCCTTTATATGGCCACTGTAGTAAATGCCACAAGGACCTACTGGCTCTGTCCTTGTCCCGCCAAATTAGTGAAATATAATGAAATCCGCAAAACGAAAATAGTAAGTTACAGTTTTTATAGGGACTCCATATGACTTCAAAATAAATATTCTAAACAAGAAAGGGAATGATTTTTACGAATTTTAAGTATCAAACTTCTTTTATTTGGTTTAATTAATATTTTTAGTTGCCAAAAATCCGCGAAATTCCAAATTATGTATATTTACATCACAACGTAAACAAATGATGCTGTTTGACAAAACAGCAGACCCGTAGAGGTTTTGAATACATATGTATGTATATGTAATTACAAAACTATGTGTTAAAATCTTTTTAAAAAAGGGTGTAGATCGGCCCTCTAACAGATTCAAGGTGCATATCTCACAGTCCATTTAAGCTATTTCAATCAAACTTGCTCAGAACAATTGATAATAACCACATCGCCGCACCATGTAACGATTATATTGAAAACTAAAGGGTGATTTTTTAAGAGCTTGATAACTTTTAAAAAAAAAAAAACGCATAAAATTTGCAAAATCTCATCGGTTCTTTATTTGAAACGTTAGATTGGTTCATGACATTTACTTTTTGAGGATAATTTCATTTAAATGTTGACCGCGGCTGCGTCTTAGGTGGTCCATTCGGAAAGTCCAATTTTGGGCAACTTTTTCGAGCATTTCGGCCGGAATAGCCGGAATTTCTTCGGAAATGTTGTCTTCCAAAGCTGGAATAGTTGCTGGCTTATTTCTGTAGACTTTAGACTTGACGTAGCCCCACAAAAAATAGTCTAAAGGCGTTAAATCGCATGATCTTGGTGGCCAACTTACGGGTCCATTTCTTGAGATGAATTGTTGTCCGAAGTTTTCCCTCAAAATGGCCATAGAATCGCGAGCTGTGTGGCATGTAGCGCCATCTTGTTGAAACCACATGTCAACCAAGTTCAGTTCTTCCATTTTTGGCAACAAAAAGTTTGTTAGCATCGAACGATAGCGATCGCCATTCACCGTAACGTTGCGTCCAACAGCATCTTTGAAAAAATACGGTCCAATGATTCCACCAGCGTACAAACCACACCAAACAGTGCATTTTTCGGGATGCATGGGCAGTTCTTGAACGGCTTCTGGTTGCTCTTCACCCCAAATGCGGCAATTTTGCTTATTTACGTAGCCATTCAACCAGAAATGAGCCTCATCGCTCATCGGACACGGACGCGAAACACATTTCGAACCGAACACTGATTTTGGTAATAAAATTCAATGATTTGCAAGCGTTGCTCGTTAGTAAGTCTATTCATGATGAAATGTCAAAGCATACTGAGCATCTTTCTCTTTGACACCATGTCTGACATCCCACGTGATCTGTCAAATACTACTGCATGAAAATCCTAACCTCAAAAAAATCACCCTTTACTAGGTGAATTAACTTAGGTACTAAATAATTACGTTCAAGACATTACCGTGTTGATAAAAATGGATACCCAATACAGAAATTTAAAACTTCAACTTGGTCAATATGAAAGATATCTAGCAATATTAAATCAAAGTATAGTGTGAAGTCAACCCACGTATTACCCCAGTTTCTATTCACATTATATTGGATGGTTGAAAAAGTCGTTTCGTATTTTGTTAATAGATATCGTTGCAGTCGTATATCTTCAGTGCTACCAATCACATTGTGTCATACCATATAGTGTTGGAAAGGTGAGATTTTAAGCTTCATTTAACCAAAAAAAATTTAATTCGAGGAAGTTGAAAAAAAGATACAGCTATTCAAAAATTATGAAGTAATTCGCTATATTTTGAAATTTTTGTATAAAAAAGGGAAGAATGCCACGCAAGCCACCAATGAAATTAGTCAAGTTTAGAAATTTAGGGAGACGAAGCTGTATCAGTTCGTGTAGCATGACAACGGTTCTCTGATGGAATAACGTCTCTAGCGGAAAAATGGCAAGAAGTTGTCGAACAAAATGGTACATGTTTGTATATGTATTTATTATTAAAAATATAAAAAAAAATACGTAAAAGTTTGATTAGAAGTACGAAAAGACTTTTTTGACTACCCAATATAATGGTTGTCGTTATTCTAACATACTTTATGTCGAATGTATCCCTCACTTTTGAGTAATAGGGTAGACCTACCCCATGTTCCAATATATGCAATATAAGGACTTCCCGATAGATTTTAAGCTGTTTATGTAGATCAATAAGTGAAACATTGCAATAAAATTGGTCTAGACACTGGTCTAAGCCGCATAACCTTAGTATAACGGTTTCCGGTTGACTTTTTCCTTATACATATGTATACCCAATATATTAAATTTAGCACCTTTGAGAGAGTTTATATCACGTATGGCCATATTAGACACATATTTATACATACATATGTATAAGTACTACTTCTAAATTTTTAATGCATGCAGTCAATTATAAAAATGACTGAACTACCATTTTTAAACCATACCTTATACCTATCCTTTGGTAATATACATACTGTACATACATACATACTTGCAATTTTCTTTGCAAATTGCATTTAAACATGTGCTATGTATTATGTACAAAATAAGTTTGATTATGTCAAGCGAGTAAACACTTCGAGTCGAACAAGGAAATTGGAGAGGAATTCTCAGGTAATAAAATCTCAACACGCACTCATAAAAAAGTCTACGAAAAGCCACAACACTGCGAATTGCTATGATTTAGAGACTTTCATATAGCAAACAGTGTTAACTTCAGAAAGGTCATGCGAACATTTTTAACCAAATGTTCTTTTTGATTTCCTCACTTAATTTTCAAAAAAAAAGTTAAGTCGAATTGCTTGGGAATATTCATCAAATTTAATCAAATTACTTTTAGCTAAGCGCAATAAAACAAACAGCAAACTGCGAAAGTCAGGCAGTCGTTTATCTAATTAACTTTTTGAACACCCATAAAATCTGGATGTGTTCACATTACTAAAACAAGATTACACAAAAAATCTCAAGTTTAATGTATGATTGCTTTAAGGGATGTTCAGGAACAAAGTCAACCAACTGTTGAGTCGGGAGAAAGGTACATATATGGCAGTTTCGGTGGCTACAAGTAGTATATTACACTTTCTCAACATGTTGAAAAGTATAAGTTCTGCTCATAAAGTAGGTCCTTGTACTAAGACAAAATAAAAGATATATAAATTACCACTTACATACATAATTGTGTATCTTTGCTACAGATACATATATCCAATACTAGTTATTGAATAGTTATAGAACATTCACCAAATCACTTTTGTATGGCATTCACCTGAAGAAACTTTCATTTATTTTAGTGGTCGAAAATTATACCTTAACAAAGACCAGATAAATAAACTAGGAGCACGACGAAAAACAAAAGCTTTGTGAATTAAAAATAAATTTTTTATAAGATTTCGCTTATAAAGGGTAAGTAATGTTTCCGACTTTTAAAAGTAATTTTCACTCTGTTCTATAAGCGGCAAAAGTATCGATCAGTATCGACAATATAAATTTGAACTTGCAATGCACATATACATATGTACATATACACCGATCTACTGTTTGCACGGTTAGTTGGGTCAGTAAATTCCCTGCGAAAAAAACGTTCAAAAAGATCCTGGAAAACAAATCATATTTTCATTTAAAACTCGCTATTTGGACCAATTTAACAAAACATCGCTGCAAAAACAGAAAACATGTAAAAGAAGTCTCATTTTATATGTAAATTCGTGGAGTGAGAACTTACAATTAAATCACTAGATTTTCATGGCATTATATGTATAGTATTACCAACCTGTGTCTTCCTTATACTTATTTATACAACTCACGGTAACATTCTACTGCTTACTTTAATTGGCGCTGAAATCTTGCGGATCGTTCTGTTTGGATCCAAATTGAAATAATGATTTTCTGGCTCCGTCGCCATTTTTAAACTCTTTTACGATAACATGTTCTAAAATTAACATGTATTTACGTACCGAATTTGATTTTATTACAAAAAAAAGTATATAATTAAAATAAAAAACACGTTCAAAAAAAGTAAAACCGTGTAAAAAAAGGTAGTAGTTACAACAAAAACCGAGCAAAAAGATCAATCCTTAGTCGATTTTTTCTAGTTTTTTTTATTTTTACTTTTTTAATTCCTCTAAAGATTAAGATCTAGTCTTAGAATACGGCAGAGAATCGGCAGAAAGCGTGAAGGAAGTGCGAGCCAATTTATTCTAGGTGGGGATGTTCAAAAAACTGTAACTCATGATCTACACAACATTTTTAGCTGAAATATATATTTATACGGTCGAAATATGACTCAATAAATGATAATAAACTTAATGCTTTTATCTGTTTATTGGCGGAGAAAAATCCTAAAAAAACAGGACGACATATGTAACGTGAATAACATTCTTTTCTATTATTATACATTACAATACATATTATACATAAATATGTATCTAGACTACGAAAGCTACTACTATGAGTACAAATAGGAAAAGGAGCGAAGTATTGTAATGCAATTCATACCTCACATGATTGGAATCAATACTACATTACCGAAGTAATTGATCGGTTCGATTGAAGCAACAATCGCAATGTACTAAGCTGATATGATTTGATTTAAACGGAAGTCGACCATACCGTTTACTCGATCGTGATTGTCAAAGAATATATTATCACATAAAATCAGTTAATTAGCCGAGTTGATTTAATTGTGTTTTCTGCACGAGTGTTTGATCTGACTTAATCATGCTCGTTGCAGATCTCTGAAACAAATATATCTGATCGAAAATCAAAAGGAAATCCAGGTACTGCTTAAGGAAACTTTACTATGCCGAAAGCATGGTCCGTGACTTACCATTAAATGCCAAGAAACAACATATTATAAATCTTCCAATCTTGATCTGAAACTAGAATAGAACTCAAATCCTAGGAAGGTGTTCCACACATTGCCAGACCCCATCTTCGTAACACATATCATAACAGTTTCATACTTACTTTGATAATTTAAATATAAATTTGATACGTCTCCCCAGACTCTATATAATATATCATTTATGGGTGTTGTTATAATTACACTTTGATAATCAAAATCGTAATATTTTTCCGCACTTTAACCTAAATAGGATAAATATTTTTACAAAAAAAAAAAATAAATGTTTTTATTTTACAAGAAATATATTTTTACAACAAACATATGTTTTTATTTTACAGATACATTCTATGTACTACAAAACGATGTTTAATTTAATTTTCTCATATTTTATTTTTTATTTAACGTACGATCACGTCGTTTTTTAGGTGGAATTATAACTCCTGCGTTCAAGACAGCATTATCATCAATATCTTTAAACCCTCTTTTTTTAGCTTTCTTATTGATCTTTGCCAAGTTTTTAAATAACTGTGAAGCGGATTCTTGATTGCTTTCATGCTCTAAGACTTCCACATTATCCGATACTGAAGAGGGGCGTGTCGCACTATCCACAATATCAATACTGAACAACTCTCCATCATTGTCGTTATCGCAACTGCGTAATTTCCTTTTTGATGATTTTCGACCAGTAGCTGAATGAGTTGAATTTGCGTCCAAAACCGATTTAGATTCAGCTCTTTGCAAAGTTTTTTCGGCTTCATTTATATTATCGGAATGCTCGTCATTTCTTACCAGTTTTCTACCAATTTTTCTTGACACAGTGGGCAATTCGTCCATCATTATTTCTGAGTAATCTTCCTTAATCTCTTTTTCGGTCATGTTTTCATCACTAAAATCTACAGAAATCTCCCTGCTTAGCGAAAATGTACGCTGAACTGCCGCTGTCAATGCATGTGTGCGAAAACGGAAATCATGAACTGTGCCTTGATGCAGTAAATTAGATATGCGGCTGTTTGTTTTCTTCGATAAAATTATAACAAAACGATTAAAAGACTCTAGATGCAATACCACTTTTGGTATAAGTTTCGTTTCGCGCAATATTTTAGCACCATCTGCTTTCGGATTCAAATGGTTTTCTTGGTCTTTATCGATAACGTTTTCTTCAATGTATGAAATAAGAGCATAAATATTTGTGGGAAGGCATTTGCCAATGGCACGCAGCAAAAATTCAAACCTATAATTATTATTACCATGGTACAGTATAAAAAATACAGTTATGTAAGTACTTACTTTGTTGATTGCATACAAACTTGCGATACCTCAACACGACTTAAGAAATGTTTTGTAAGGTTTTTTAAACATATATAGTGCTGCATTAAAAGCTTCAAAAGCTGGTCCATTGACGAACCTAAGGGAATGCAAGCATTCACAAGATTTTTTAATGCATTTGAGATATGAAGCAACTGTGAACATATCGATCGCTCCATCGAACGCAACTGAGTAAGACACATGTCTCGCTCATCGTCAGTTACAATACGACATCTGAAGTTTAAATTATTTGCTTTGAGAATAAAGTGTTCTACATCATCTATTTGTTTGCGTAGTGCCTGACATAAATATAAGAAGTATGGTTTTGCACTTTCCATGGTCAATGATTTTAAAGTAAAGGCCGGGGGACACTAACCAATAGTTTCAAGGAATTTATCAATACCAGTAACAAAGACATATGTATGTATGTACATAACATATCCACTTACCTCACTGTCGTAAAACTCGTTAGATATAGCACCCCAAACGATGCATAATTGCAGAGCAATTGTGTTGAAGAAGGCGCCGGCATGTGTTTTCTGTCGTTGAGTGAATAGCAGTTTATGCACTAAGCTCATTTTTTCAGAGTTTACAACGTTGCATTTGCAGAATTTCAGTAACCATTTATATGACTCAATTGTTATGCGATCCGTAAATGAAAAATTATCATAAAGCACTTCAAGACTTTGAAGCAAAGCTTGTAATATTCGTTTGCGATCAGAATTATCATCATGCCTATTACCCTTATAAGAATTTACTGTATCTGGACAATCTTCCATTTCCATGAACTCGTCGATTATATTTTGTAAAATGTCTGGGGATTGTTTACAGTTATCCATGGAATGCAAATCTACAAAACAAAAATTGATTACGAAATTTAAGAAATTAATCATTAAACTTACCGAAACCTTTTAAGAATATTTCAACAAATTGTTTCTTATAAATTACGTCTGCGGTTTGTAGGCACTGCTGAAAGCATTCGACAGATAAAGCAGCCGTGTTTTCATCAAAGCTGGACCATATGTCTCCCAAACGACGAATACAACGTTCGTAGACAACTTTTGTTATATCTGTCAGATATTTCAAAATGCGCTTACTATGAACCAATTGTTTATATTTTGGTTCATCACGCAGAGCTGCTATCTTTTGTGCAGTAATTTCCAGCACGTACCGGACAAATTTTACATTTGAGCGAAGTACGTCTGTATTATGACTTGTAGCAAAGGGCACAACATCACTATAAATAAAATATGTATATACAATATAATAGAGAACTGCGATTTATTGATCAATTTTTCGCTTACTCATGTAGAAGTCGCAGAAACTTTTCAATAACATGAAAATCCCAAATATTTCCCAAACTTGAGGAATTAAAGTTTTTTACTACCACACCATTAATGGTTATATTCTTCATTGCAGATCCATCAGCATTATTGATCTTATTATTTTTTTGTAATTGTTTCCTCGATGTGCTCGCATAATTCTTCATCATTATATTATTGTTAAACAAAAATTAATAAATAAATAAATAAGAGTCCTATATATTCTTCAGGGAATGCTTACAATACATTATATGTATGTATGGATATCAGACAACTAACCTTGTATGTCTCACTGATCTTGCAGTGTATTTTGAATAATGGCAAAATATGTGTAATTGTGTCATTATTTAAATTCGAAGTAAGTAAAGAATACGCCATTAAACCTTCTAAAAAATTTATTTGTATTTCTAGTAATACGCTCTTTTTGGGTTGCCAGTTGTCATCCTAAAAATGTATAACAATTTCAATCTGAAAAAACTGTTTATATATATGTATTTCAATTAATCGTGGTCGCTAACCTTTTCTTCGAACTGCAACTCCTTGGTAATTACTTTCTCCACAGCCAAACGCAATAATCGTTTTATTTCTCTAACATCATATTCGCTTTCGAATTCTTCAAGTTTAATTAAACAATGGCTTACAAACTGTACTAAAAGACCCAGATTGTCTTGAATTTGTAATTCGTACGCATTAACTGGGGAGGTCCGCACAGCTTTATCAAATATCACGCTGAAATTCTCTTCAACGTCAGTAACTTTGGAAACCCGAAAAAACGAACGAAAATGCCAGTCAATAAATTGAAGCACATGCGGCACAAGTTTTGGATTTAATTCTACAGCACGCTGCAAGTCTAAAATAAATATAAAAAATTCATTAAAACATTGACAAGGCTCTATTTGTATATAATTTGCTTTCAAACTTACTTTCATATAATACCCTCTTCATAACTATATTACTTGCAAAACAACTCCTCAGAAGTCCCATTATTTCCTGGGTTAACATGTCAAAATAACGGTAAGGATATTGTCGACTGTCAATAGCCACTTGAGACATCAATGAGAATGCGGAGATATTTTGGGTACAAAAACTAGACGGATTTGACAGCGATCGTTGAGAATTACTATTGTTCAATTGCTTAAGTACCATACAAAAACCATAAACCGCCATTATTCGAATATGTTTCATGCTGTAAAATACATTAAATAAACATCAGTGGCATATATGTATGTTTGTATAATATTCATTAGCAAAATAATTGAAAGAGCAATCTTCTGCTTAGAACCATTAAACCATATATCTTATTATCTTCCGGACAATTACATAAAAACATAACAATTTAAAATGTGTAATAACCCCTTAGTAAATAACTATTTAGCCCGATTACTACCTTGAACTCATGGCTTTCCGAAGCACTTCAATGAACGCGTCTCGCACAACGGCAGATATTTTTAGTATTGGTAGTATAAACGACATCATTCGCATTGATTGTTCACCTGGTAACTTAAATAAGTGCACTTATATATTTTAATATTTAATGGTTTATTTTTTGTTAGCATACCCACAAAAAAAACTCCATTACATATTTGATAGTCTTTATGCACTCAGAAACTGTGAATGTATCTGCAACGCTCAACATAAGTAAGCACTCTACGTAGGAAAACATTATTCATTTTATGTACATTTATAGCAAATTAAGGCTGACCTTACCACCAAACTGAAACTGATCTTGTTCTACCAGCATCCATTCCGCCAACTTTTTCACAATTCCATGTCCAAATACAAAACGTTTGCGTATAAATTTAGATAAAAATCTCATCGCCAACGAGTTTAATGGCACATTGTTTTTTGTTTTAAGCAAAGTAAAAGCTAAATTAACTAAACCTGGTGTAATGACATCTTGTCCATTCTTATTCTGATCAATAAGTACTGAGAGAGTATAATCCAACTGTACTTGCTTTCGCTGCAATGTATCCCGAAACCATGCTGAATATTTTGCCATTTTTTGTTCGTGCTCATTATTGTGTATAACACTGCGCAAAAAATTTAAAAGACAAGATGTGGTAATACGCCGTGATTCGGGCTCCCGATTTGCAGAGCTCAAAGATATTATTGAACTTATCATAAAAGGAGTCAATATCAAGTCGGGCATTGAGCAAAAGTTCTATAAAAATCGTTGATAATTCGTTATGTTCTTATTTCTAAAAAATTTCATACAAAAAACTTACTCGCAAACCAGCAAACATTTTAGTTTCTCCTATTTTATATTGGGTGCAGTAATTCAAATGATGTAAAACCGTCTCCTCGGCCTCACGCATTTCTTTATCGGAAAATGTATCTAATAATTATACATTACATATATTAATTGATTCAATTTTATATTTATTTTCTAACAACAAACCAATAGAGTCCAAGTCAGATGAATTGCTTTCCATATCAGCAAATAGTTTTTTGTAATAAAAACGATAAAAATATTTATCAAAAGCCAGCACTAATATCATTACTTCTGTACATGTCGAACACATAGAAAACAATTGAAAAGCTAAAGGCGGCAAATCAATTGGGGACAATGTAAGAACCAATCCACCAAATTTGTTAAGCACGGCATTTACTTCAGAACTATTCAAATTCAGTTCCCTACAAAATCTAAATAATTTATACGTTTTTCAGAATTTACTATTTTCTAATTACCTAAACATATCCGCAATCGAAGTTAAGATCTCTATGGGCCAATTCATTGTTATCAGACTATTGACTGTATTTGCACGGAATTCAATTCCTTTAATAAGTACGCCGTCAACAGCTATTTGTGGTTGATTCTCCAAAACTTTCAGAACATCCGGTAGTAAATCTTTCCAACTATAAAACACGTTTATGTAGAATACCACTTCATAAATAAAAGTATCTATATGACTTACCACACATATTTACGATCACCCATACGTATTCCGTCGATACAAAGATCGAGAATATAAATTAATTGGTTAGAAGGAAATGTTGATACATGCTGACACAGCCGTTTTATCAAATCGTAGGACTGCTTGTCTCTTAATTCAAAACGTTGCAAACTTTTTAGTAAATGTTTCACCAAAAAAAAACGTTTTTCTTTCATTTGACGACTGCTGTATCCAAAGCTGAGACCTTCAAGGATGTAACTCCAAAACGGTACAAAATCATTTCGTCCGAATTTCGAATTTAAAATTGCAACTAACTAAACATGAGATATTCTTACTACTTTAGTTACCATCGATGTTATTTTTATAAAACAATATAGAATTACCGTCACGGTGTCAGTATTCTCCATTAAGCTATGCAATTCCAGAAAATTTTTCTTCTCCCCATATTCTCCAATCAACGACTCTACAGATCTTCCGCTCGAACTATGTTTCTTTGTATGCAAAATAGAAGACAACTCATTACTTTTATCGACTTTAAACATTTCTACAAATGTTTGAATTTATTCCACCAAAAAATAAATTAAATATTCCTTAGAGCGCGCGCTACACATCTCTTGGCCACTGTGAACCCAATTCATAATTGAAACATTTATTCGCGCCTTTTCAAAAATTAGTAGTTCACAATAAAAAAATATTAAGAAAAACGCACAAATAATATTAAAACCTAAAAACTAATGAACTTAATAATAATGTCTCTCTTGATAAATTTCTTTAAACATAATCATGGAAAAATCAAAAGTCCTATAAGAACATTATTAACTTACTTATGTATAAACATAATTTTTAACCTATTGAGATATAATGTAGAAGTCGGCAGCATTGTATAATACTATTGTGACCTAGATAGTTTCATGATAAAATTTTGCTTGTCATCTGTAACCAAGTTTATTATTCACAACTTTGCCTATAGAAGAAAATAGTAATATTTATATTTGTTAAAATGGCTTTGGCGGAAATAGCTGGTATTGCAAACGCACCATTCTTAAAAGAAAGAAATAGTAAAATGCGGTTCTCAAGTCAGACATATAACCTTGAGAACCCTTACTGCTTGTTGGCACCGCCATCTAATGGGGTGAGTTCTCTGGCCGCAATAGCAAATTAGGGAATTTAACGTGACTTATCTTTCTAGTTGGTGGATATAAGATCTATGCAGGCCGCTGGATCACAAAGCGGTATAAAAATTGATTACGACCACGGCACAACAACTTTGGGATTCAAGTACAAAGGTGGCGTTATATTGGCCGTTGATTCTCGTGCGACTGGTGGTCAGTTTATTGGTTCTCAAGAAATGAAGAAAATCGTAGAAATCAACAAATATTTGTTGGGTACATTAGCTGGTGGTGCTGCTGATTGTGTATATTGGGATCGTGTTCTTGCAAAGGAATGTCGTCTACATGAACTACGGAACAAAAAGCACATTTCTGTGGCAGCTGCAAGTAAAATCATGGCGAATATTGCTCATGAGTATAAGGGCATGGGTTTGAGCATGGGTATGATGCTAGCTGGTTATGATGATAAAGGTGCTGGTCTATACTATGTTGATTCGGAAGGATCTCGATCGCCAGGAAATATATTTTCCGTGGGAAGTGGTTCAATTTATGCGTATGGTGTACTTGACTCTGGATACAAATATGACTTGGAAGATCAAGAAGCCTACGAATTAGGTCAACGTGCTATATATCACGCAACATTCAGAGATGCTTATTCCGGTGGCATTATTCGAGTATACCACTTAAAAAAAGATGGTTGGATAAAAATATCGGAGCGTGATTGCAAAGATCTTCACTATAGATACCAAGAAGAAGAAAATTAATATTTTATTAATCAATCCATTAAAATCATGAATTTTGCAGTAATATGAGTAATGTAGTTATTTTTAAATAAAGTTTGACTAATAAATATGGTTGAAAGCTTTAATAAATTTGATTGTACAATTATAGTTGAATATGTCCAAAATCACCTCACCGCCACCTACAAAATAACAGTTTAATTACCCAACTATTTGATAACTCTAACCGAAACTCTTGTGCACATGTGATTGTTCATAGCTCTGTACTCAAAAGCATTATGAGTTGTGCATCGTATAAGTTTAGTATCCGCGCTAGTTCCTTCAACCTATTGGATTTCAGAAGCCCTTATCCATGATCTTAACCATGTAATTATCAATAAAACCATCACAAATTGAGTATTAGTTCATGGCACCAACATTATTACAGGTCCCTTGTTTAATCTTGGAATATAAGTTTAATTAAATTATTTGAATTATGGTACGATAGAAGAAATCACCAAAGTAATATTTTCTGACCCATAGTAAAAAAAAAATGTTTTGTTTTTGTAAATTTTAAGAATTATTTGGCTAAAAATATTTCCACGTTTATATGTTTAGTATGGCATCACTCTTATTTTTAACATGCAACCCTTTTGTTATTGTGTAAATAAATCGAAATAAATAAAAATTTGAATGTTGCATTAAAGTTATTTCTACACAATTTAACATAAAATAAGAGTAATTCAGTGAAGTTTTATTGAATAACAGTGAATGGTATAGTTGTAAAATAAATTTTAAAAGAAAATTACCATGATTACTATTTACGAGCTTTATTGTGAAACTTAATAAGATAAGACAGGAGAAGTATATAATATTACTCAGGAGGGCCATTATAGACCATACATCTACATAATCGCTCATCCTGGATTTAAATTTTAAATAGCAAGCAAAACATTAAAATAATGTCCAAAGTCGACTTGGAGTCATCCAAAAACTATTCACAGCTTTTAAGCAATCATCACAGCGTAAGAAGTCACTGCCCAGGAGGTAGTTCTAACAATGTAATTGAAGGTGAAGCCCGAAATAGTATAAATGCAATGATTTTTACATGGTTTCGGTTCCATCGGGGCTATAAACTCCTATTGCTAATATTGTTCGTATTGGTACTATGGCCACTCTTCGCGCATTACAGTTTACTAAATGTATGTTTATTAATACCATTATTGCATTTTATCAAATAAAAACATTTACATTATAATTTTTAGCACCCTATCAACGATGTTCCGTCTGCTGATGTCCATCGCAGCCGACCTCTTTTGGATGCGTATGAGGACTTTAGTTCGATGCGTGCTAGCGATTTAAAAATGCGTATAGAGGAAATGCTGCATATAAAAGTAAGAAAACGTATTATATTCAACATAAACTTGTAAAATGAATTAAGTTCTTTACCATAATATATGTTTTCAAAAGAGTACAGTTTCAGTAGAATTGCGGGAACTTGAATCTCGTCGACAAAAGCTTCAATCAGACATAGGAAAATATAACCAAAAAATTGAAGAGTTAAAGCAAGATTTATTGCGTGAACAAACGGAGCTAGAAAGGTTAAAAATATCTGTTGAACAAGCGCAAGTAGCTCAGCGAGAAGCAATTCAACGCAACACTCCCGATTTGGCTCTACCACGAACTTTATACCCCAATATATTGCCACGAAAACTGCCAGCCATAACATCAGACGCAGGATTGTCCTGCGAAATGTACAACTGTTTCGACTACTCCCGTTGTAGTTTAACATCTGGATTTCCTGTATATTTGTATGATCCTGACTTAAATAATATATTGCGGACTGGTTACGACATAGACGGATTTCTGAAAACAACAATTAAACAAACACTTGGCTATAATGCTCATATTGTGCATGATCCTAAAATGGCTTGCATATTTCTAGTGCTCGTAGGTGAGGCTATGCTGGAAAATGATTTAATGAAGAATAATCGATATGCAGCCGAAGAAGAAGAACGCAAAAATTATTCAAAGTCACCTTTAATGGAGATTCCCATCGATATTGAGAAACTTTTCCAGTTGCCATATTGGGGAGGTGATGGTCGCAATCACGTTTTGTTAAATCTAGCTCGACGCGATTTACATTCACCACGAACCAACGCTTTTCTTAATCAAAATACTATGCGGGCCATAGTAGTGCAATCATCATTTGAACGACTACAATTCCGCCCTAGTTATGATCTAATAGTACCACCGATTCTTGGACCACCGGGAGGTGATGTTTGGCAGGAATGTGCCCCGATGATACCAGCACGACGTACTTATCTTTTATCTTTTCAAGGAGAATTGCGTCCAATTAATAAAAAAGTGCAATTACATCCTTTAGATGATTTTATTTTAGATCATCTTACTGACATGTCCAAAGGTTCCACTCAAGACAAATTCTTATTGCAATTTCATTGTGTACCAGCCACTGAACAATCAGACGAACTGGCTTTTACGGATTGGGCACTTTGTGGTACTGACTCTTCCCGCAAAGCAGTTTTAAAAGAATCGACTTTCGTATTAATCCTTCCTCCATTGGAAAAAAGAATTAGCTCAACTCTAATGTTAGCTCGACTTTATGAAGCTCTTAGATCTGGTGCCATTCCTGTAATACTTGGTGCTGACGAAGTCCGCTTACCTTATGCTGAAACCATCGATTGGCGACGTTTAACCATTTTGCTCCCAAAATCTCGTATTACCGAACTGCATTTTTTGTTACGTGCTATGCAAGATGTTGACCTAGTTCAAATGCGTCGCCAAGGCAGGCAGATTTGGGAGAGATACTTAAGCTCGGTGCAAGCAACCGTCGATACAATAATAGCTAGCCTACGAGATCGTCTAGGTATACCACCACGTCCAGTCCTTCCTATTGTCGCGCAGAGTGTATTCAACAGTACATTTATTCCACTTAAATCTGACCCCCCCGTAGGATTAGATACGGAGCCGGAGGAATCATTAGGACCTATAGAACCACCATATCCGAGTCCTGCATTCCGACGTAATTACACAATTTTGCGTATGCAATCTGGTGAGGCATGGAACCTATGGGTAAGAAATAAGAATAGGGTCTTTTTCTGAATGTTTCATTTTATTTTTAATTATAGGTTGACCCTTTTTATATGTACCCACAATTGCCTTTTGATCCAGTTTTGCCCGCTGAAGCTAAATTCCTTGGGTCTCACATGGGTTTCCGACCCATTGGAAAAGGCAGTGGTGGTGCAGGCAAGGAGTTCAGTGAAGCCCTTGGAGGCAACTATCCACGTGAACAATTTACTATTGTTATACTTACATATGAACGCGAACAAGTTCTTATGGACTCTCTTGGTCGCCTTTACGGTCTGCCTTATTTGCATAAAGTAGTGGTGGTGTGGAATTCCCCAAAACCTCCGCTTGATGACTTGCGTTGGCCCGATATTGGAGTACCAGTTGCGGTGGTACGTGCACCAAGAAATTCTTTGAACAACCGTTTTCTACCTTTCGACGTTATTGAAACAGAGGCGATTCTCTCTGTTGATGATGATGCTCATTTACGTCATGATGAAATATTATTTGGTTTTAGAGTTTGGCGAGAGCATCGCGATCGCGTTGTAGGATTTCCAGGTCGATTTCTTGCATGGGATTTGAACTCAAATCGGAATTGGAACTATAATTCCAACTACAGTTGCGAACTAAGCATGGTGTTAACGGGTGCAGCTTTTATACATAAATATTATATGTATCTTTACACCTACCATTTGCCTCAGGCTATACGCGATAAAGTCGACGAATACATGAATTGCGAAGATATAGCTATGAATTTCTTAGTTTCGCATATAACCCGCAAACCGCCTGTAAAAGTAACATCAAGGTGGACGTTTCGATGCCCAGGCTGTCCAGTATCGCTCAGCGAGGACGATACACACTTTCAAGAACGACACAAATGTATAAATTTTTTTGCACAGGTTCGTAATAAAAAACATCTTTAAAATAGGCAGATGTAAATGATATTTTAACAACTATGAAATTTAATAATTTTTTTCTAGGTATTCGGCTATACACCATTATTAAATACACAATACCGCGCTGATTCAATACTCTTTAAAACACGAATACCGCACGACAAACAAAAGTGCTTTAAATATATCTAAAATACATAATGAATTTCTTGACAAGGTTTGATATGCACAAACTATATTACGAAATCTACTCTACCCACAGATATATTGATGAACGGTTATTGATTTTACAATGTTTTTATAATACGACTAATTAAAATACATGTAATATCTAACGCGAGTAAAATAAACAAATAATATTTTTGTTGTGCAACGTTATGAATTACTTAACTAATCCCCCTTCTCCAAATTATTTTAAAAGTTGTTTTTGAATTGATTGAGAATATGAAACTGTTTTAAAAAATCTGTATATCGTCATCTGAAATGCAAAATAACGTAACAACGTTTTCGGAAATTTACAGTGGCATGAATGAAACACGTATGAAAAATAATTTGAATATTGGTTAAAACTGGTTTATATCTGAGCGCAGAACTTGAAAATGTTGGGCATATGTAATATTATGTATGTATATTGTTTAAAGTAGTGAATCATAATCAATAAGACGCTCAATTTCGAATTTTTTAATGATACGTTATTTTGCATTTCAGGTGGCGATATATACATATGTGTATATATAATTCAACCAATAATGTATCACTAAATTAAAAATATTATTATTTCAGTTTAAAAAAAGTTGAAGTACAGTATATTGACATATTTATTTTCTTTCATTATTGGTTATCCTATAAATTTTATTGTAATACAATGTATGTACTATATGTTTTCAATAGCAATTTAGCATTTTTTTCTTCTAGTTTGTAAATCGTTAACTCTTAAGTTATATATACACTTGAGATTGTAAGCCTAGATCAAAGTATTGCCTTTAATAGCAATTTCGCATTAATTTATATTGCATATTTTATTTTTTAACAAAATCATTAACATCTAAAGTTCTTATTCGGTTATGTTATGTATACAGTGGATTTAATGTAGTATCTTCGTCATGTATGTATATCTCTACTGCTTTATTCATTAAGTTTTATACCTAAAATATTTTCAGTTCCATTGATAAATATTTTAAAATTCACAAAGCATGTATCTGTTAAAACTCAACGCATTAATAACGCTTATAATAAAATTTTGATAAAAAGAGCTGATGGCGACCTCCTGATTGCTTGACTACTCAGTTCCCACGATAAGCCGGGACAAACATACATGCTTTGGGATTGTAAGAGGCCTATATTTAAATAAATGGCGAAGTATTTATTTTAAATTAAGGCGAATTTACCAATATATGTAGATATTATTCATACATTCATCTTGTTCCAAATTTTAATATGTTATATACAATTTTTTTATAATAATTTACAAACACTTGAATTCAACAAAAACTTTTGATATCACCTCTCCGCCACCAATTTTGTAGCTCTTTACAATCGCTGGAAATACACTGAAATCAAATTTTGTAATCTTACATAATGCCTTGCTTTTAAAATAATTATTTTCACTAGCGAGAATTAAGTTGATTAAATTTGTTAGTTTTTCCTTCCACAAGTGAATCCACGAAAAAACAGAAAATTAGTTCTCCTGCAGACTCAACTTCAAGGCCTGCTCAAGCATTTCTTGTTCTCGCTGCAAAGCCAATTCATATTCTTCCTGATCATGACGACTAAGACGCAATGCCATTGCTAAATCAGGATCCACGTATCGAAATCCGCCATCATCATCGTCTATCACTGGGGAGTCAGTGGTATGTACTGCACCGCATAATGACTCCTGTAGAACTCTATTTTTATAAGGAAAAGCGAATGGGATATACGAAGCAAATAGCATTTACTCAAGACATTTACTAATAACATATGTATATTATGTATGGACTCAATGAGAATAAGAGTAAACTTTTTTAGTTCGTATTTAAATTAGCTAAAGCTTTTATAAACAGTAATTGATAAAATGTATATGAATGCATAAATTGATTTTACATCGTAATTCCACTTCACTAAAATGTTTAAAAGTTTTGATAATGACATTTAAAAGGGATATAAATGATAAGAAAAATTAATAAGCCAACTATTTAAATATTTTTTTCATGTAAGCAATATCTGTTTTAAATTGATTTGCCGGTGTTGGAGTGGTACGCCCGCGATGAGGTGTAGCTGTTGGCGATATAGAGTCACGCAATGTTTCAGTACTTAATAGTGTGTTTGTATGAATTTGTAAGTAATTTCTATTTGTCTTTGTGAATTCTGGAAAGCTAGATGTGAAACGATTTGGCGATGCACGAATATTATTAATTGATTTAGGGGGAATATGTAATCTACGTTTAGGCAAAAATTAGCAAGAGCAATGCGAAATTAGCAACATAATTTAAAAGAAATATAAATAAGAAAAAAATAAACAATATTTTGATTCAACTGTATATTATACCTCTGTAACTGTTCGTCTTCATCTGGAACTCCATCGGTTCCTTGTCCACGTAATGCTTCCCATATATCCACCTTATCCGTATCCTCTGTAATATTTTGTAAAGAAGCAGCTCTGTTCGTGGTTTGTACCATGCTTTGTTCAATGGCATATTGTAACATATCATCTTCCTCCAAAGGCAATTGTCGTCGTAAGTCCATATCTGAAAAGTGGGAGTACTACACAGTTTTCTTCACATATTTAACAATTATACCTCTATTGGAATAATGGGTTGGTATATCAAAGCAGCGGTCATCCACAATGCAGGTTATGCGATCGTCTTCGTTAATAGTCGTTACATTTTCTACAGCGCTTGTCATACCAAATACGTTTCCAAATGTAATGCATGCATTTAAGACATGGAATAGAGGTATTTCAACTTTTACAGGGAAACCCGATGGCAGCTGCATGGTAATAAAGTCTTTCAATTTGGAAACATGTGGACTCGCCATTGTTGACATCAAATCCAATATAGGAAGAACTTGTTCTTGCAATCGCATAGGATATTCTTCGGAAAGCCATAAATTAGCCTTAAATCTCTGAACCTATAATATAGATACAAATTTATTTTATGAAAGTAGTGTGCAGTTAGTTCAACTGCTATATCGATTGCTCGAATTTCTTTCATTTAGCACTAAATGTTAAGTTCATTCGAATATAAGCCATGTATTTAATTTAAGATAAACAAATTTTGTGATGTATACCTTAGTTGTGACTTTCTTGGGACGCCCAATGTCGCATCCATTTAAATCAACATCGACAGAAAAGTATGCCTCTGGAGTAATAACGAACTTAGGTGAAGTAGTACCTGAACTACAACTAGCATTCTCCTCTCCTGTACTATTTTCAAGACATTCCTCCCGACCCAATGTTTCAACGGAGGGAGAGGGTGTCTGAAGTGAATTAAAAACATTTAAAAGCCCATTTAAACGAATAAGTTTTCGTTATCATAAACTTAGGAATACTTAAAATTAATATTACTAAATCAGTTATTATTTCACAATGAAAAGTTAATTCAAGTTAAAACCACTACTTAAGTAAAAGAATTGCTAAAAAAAATGATGTTAGATATATACATATTATTGGAAGTCGCTTGTAAAAAAAATTACGTATGAAATATTACCCGATCTTTGGGATTTATTCCTTCATTAGGGCGTGTGCTGGAAACTTCATCATCAGCAATACCTAAAAAGCTATGCAATGGCGTGCGCGCACATTTATTCTGTTAAAATTTTTGAATTGTTTTCATTACTCATTACATTCTTTTAGTATTCATTGAAAATAAAGAGAGGTACCTTTATTTGCTCTTCATTCAAATGATCCATTCGGGTGCGTGTTATAAACTCAACATTGCTCGCACCATACACTTTGCAATTATATCCGTTTACCATTTCGGACTTTTCACTACGCCAGCCCCAAATCCCTGATTTGTTGCGTTCAAAGCTTATCTTATCCATTTCAATGTTATTCGTAATAACAGGCGCATTGAGCCTAGCACGGACAGCTCCAATTGGGGGTGGAATTGCCACAATATCTCCTATATCACTATTCATTTGTTCCTCCATGACTTCATGAGTGTCATGATCGATTTCAATCATTACGGCAGAGTCTTCTACATGTAAAAAAAAGAATACAAGTGTTTAATAATTTTTAAATTCATATGTTAGAAAGTAAAATAAATAATAGATATAAACTTATGCGAAATAATACACATTTTCATAACAATTTCTTTCCTTTTGTGTGTCTGTCACTCACAGCATTCAAAAATTTATTTCGTGAACTGTACTATTTAGTAAGAATTGTTTTTATACCTACAACCTTAATATGCTCTCTGTATTTAATTTAACTTTTTTGATGCAATAAATAATTTTAACTTACTTGCTCCTTTGAAAATATAGGAGCGATTCCCTCGTTGCCAAGTATTGTTATCAAAGCCAAGCAATGTGGTATCGATTCGGACATTCGCGCCACGTTTATAAACTTTGTAGGTGTCACTAGGACAAAGCCGAGACATTAGGGGTACTGCAATGTTTGATTATGTAGTAAAGAGAAGTTTAATTTGGGCTTTCTATATAAATAAATTAATTACTGCTTACCCCAAGATGTAAATTCCCATTTCATTTCAATGTAGAAATCAGGAGCGTCTAATAAGTGCTGCAGCAGTTTCGGTACATGCGTTACCCGTTGAACATGACGTTGCAAATCGCGGACTTCTATGATAGCCGTCAATATAGCTTCATCTCCTGAACAAACGGCTTCTTGTACAACTAGCAAAGAACAGTTTATCATGTACTAATCTATCATAACAATTTAAACTCTCTTACCTGACCATCCCTCATGTTCAAAGCTGGCGTTACATTTTGCTGCTAAAAGGCACTTCACACATTGTAAATGTGATAATTTTACCGCTAACATTAAAGGTGTCCTCCCACGATTATCGACTTTTTCTTTGTCGATCTTTTAAAAAAAAAGTAGAAAATTATTTGAGTACTTATTACAGAACGAAATTACAAACATATTTATTATTTAAATCCAAATATTTATTGAAGCTAAAGAATGTTAGACCCGGTCCAACTTCAGAATTGAGAAATTGATATCTGATATGATTCTTTCTTGTACTTAAAGAAAACTTTCTTTCCCTTGAAAAAAATTTAAAGGGTTTGTATAGACTTTATTAAGTTATTTATTATGTGTTTAAGCAATGCATTCTTTGAAGCCTCTATTAATCTGCGTTGTTATGCTCGACGAAACAGATCCACTTCCATTAAGAAATGTAAATGTAAATTTGAATATTTCCTCTAATTAAATTAGCATATTGATGTAATTTGACATATCAGCGGGTAGCAGAGCACCCCTTTTACGGTGATTTGAAACAATAAATCTTTGGCTATTCAAAACCATACATGTTGAAAATTAAAATTCTTACTGAATATATAATCCCACTAGTACTCTGTTTATATTGACATAGACACCATCACTAATCTTTATTTCCAATCATCATTATCGTCATTCACTTCCTCACCGTTTCCGTTTTCAACACCCGTTTTAACTCATCTACGTTGTTGATCCACACCAGCCAGTGCAGGGGAAATTCATTTTGAATATCCTCCAATGTTTTCATGACTAGAAGCAAATTAGTTCACCTTTTGGACTATATGTTTTCAATATGGACTCTTATATTTATTATTCCTCTGTTAAATCAGAAAAAAGTTAATTTTCTTACTACTCTATATTTGTCAATTGAGAATGCATTCTTCGCTGTACTGACCGTCTGTCAATAAGTAAAATTGTAAATTCTGCGAAAGAGACAACTATAAACATAAAGTCGACCTATACATTCACAATGTACCTTTCCGAAAGACCACAGGGCGTATTGCCACACTCAAAAAGATACATCGGTAAAGCTAATTTATTTATGACATGCTTGACATGTGTGAAAGTTCGTCTTCACCATCTGTCACATATGTCTAAAACCAACGAAATATCCTTAGGCGAACGTAAATAGAGATGGACGTAAATTTCTAAAGATTTTTGTTTCTATAAGTTTCATAAGGCTGAGTCGACACAACTATTCGAAGCTATTTTATACGTGTGATCGTTCATCCCTTTCTTATTAGCCATTATTCACAGTTCTCTTTTTATGTATGTATATATAATGCAATGGAATATACTTTGGATAATTACTAATGAAGTGCAATCATATGTACAAAAACAACGTTGGTTTACCTCATAATGTCAAAATCAGCTGATTTGCTTTGTTTTCATGATTGAAAAATTATAATCTTGAAGAGTAGAACAACCTCTTAAATCATGGGAAATGATATACCCATTAGGTTAAATGTAAAATTCCTTTGTTTGTCACTAACATCCAATTAGTTTCCATAAAAATTCCTTCAATATATTGGATGGCGTAATACCGAAAGCTCAAACTTCACGCTGGTAAATGAATTAATATAAGTATGAAGAATTGCTCAATTGCCTTGCTTTGATTTTTCTGTAATACATATATGTATGTATATGTACATGTATACGCTTATGCTCCTAAAATATGTAGAAGCAGCTTAAAGCTCAATGAATCTTCAAAATTAATATGAATGTAATCATATGAATCTAATATGTTAATATAAATTGTATTACACTGGCCACCTTTTTGCATGCCCTGCTAACCCCACTCATCTAACACCCCTTACCCTTTGGACCGAACCCGTCGAAACAGCACTTTTCCTGGGCCTCCCGCTAGATGACGTAACCGATAACCTGGATAACCCTTACCATCCACCTCATATGAGGTAGGTACTATGTAAGTGCAAATCTCATAACCAGGTTCAAGAATATTGATCTTCAACATATAGGATATGAGAATGATGCGACAAGACGCAATATGAGATACATAATATGTTAAAATAGTCGTCGCCCCTGTTATTTGCTTCTTTTCCAGTATTCCTTATATGCATGCCTTTTTTATATAATCATTAGATCCAAATCCAATTATAACATCTAGAACAAATTTAAATATTACCTTTACACCTTTAGTGTATTGGTGCACTCACAAAAGTTACGAAATACCTTTAAAGCTTCGAGGATTTTAAATTAGGGTGGATGAAAGGAAAGCATGTTCGTATGATGTATGAGTGTACATCCAATAAAGGATCTTGCTCCATTTCAGGAGTAGATGTATGATTTTTCTAAACTTATTAAGATCTTTAAAAATACCTTATATGTACATATATATTCATTCAACATATGTATGTACATCACATCACAGCACATCAATCATCAAAATTGGTTAGCTATTCTAAGGTCATGTTTACCTAAAATTAAGAGAAATTAGGATCGAAACACGTAATATCAAAATAAATTGGTTCTTTATTTTAGCCATCTAATGAAAGTGTTTCAAATAATTCTTCAGGAATTTAACTGCAATAACATTACATTAACAAGGTTAAGATTGTCTGTACTATGCGTAGACGCTGCAAACATATAGTATGTATATACATAATTACATAATATTTAAATATTGTTTTCTGAGCATTGACCATAAAATTTATATTTATGTTATTCAAGAGTAATAATATAATCGTTTACTTAAAAGGATAAATAAATGGTTTATATTTTTATCCAAGATTTTTTTTTGTATTATTTGTATTATCCTAATAATAATTATTTGTGTTTCAATTGTTTTGTAGTTTTGAATTAATTGTTTACTTTTGACCTTTATTTTCTACTGATACCAGTTTAATGTTTTTGTTGTGCAGTTTAACTGATGTTCATTTCTGTACTTAACAACATTTGCGATTGTTATTAGCTCCACTTATAACTCGGGAGTGTTGCATGTCAGTGCGACGCTGACGATTGTTCCTGCTTTGGATCTCACGCACCTGATTTGCACGCAGAATGGCATTGCGTCGAAGGTTTCGACGCTCGTAAATTGCTAGACTCTAAAGAATAAATGAATATAATAAGAACGCATTGAAATATTTTATATTTTATTAATATATAATAGAAATCGAATTTTTTGACTACTCTATGGTTTTGTATGGAATTTAAGTAAATCGTATCATGTTCAATTGAACACCCAGTTTGAACTAAATGTTTTAGTAATTGGATACTCAATTCCCCTTGAAGGATTTTCGTAAATAAAAGTGTAGCACACAACATAATCTTGTTCATATAATTTAATACCTTTATATGCTCAGTCATTATGATTTTGGAAGGCCAATTTGAATACCAACTATACAGTTCATATAGCAGCTACATATATGCTATAGTTGCCCGATATCGGCGATCGGATAATGGATGGATTTGTGCGCTTATATACAGACAGATATGCTATATCGACTGAGTTTGTCTCGCTATCTACACTGGCAAACAAAAATCCGCTTGTTTTTTGTAACATGAAGAGAACAAGGACATTATAATTTTGCAGTATTAAAAAACAATAAAAGTTAGATATACAATTAGATTAATGAGTCAATTTAATGAATTAAATGTTTTAGTATTCCTTAACAATGTTCAGCAGTAATCGGCAGGCAAACTAGCACTCCACTCGAAGAATTCACCTTTAGAGCCTCACAAAACGACACGTATCTCAAATACTAATGAATATTTTGACGTGAAATTTAGCATAGAGTCACTAACAGTACTACCAACTTACAGAAAAAAATAATTTACCGATTCGAAAAACACGCGAAGTATTAATTAAAAATTCAGGTTACATAATATCTGTAGGTGATAAAAAAATTCTGTTTTCAGATTTGACTTCAGGGTATCAAACTGCATGAAAACCACCTACGAATTTTCATGTCACAAATTATGTGTCTACCAGTGTTATTTGTATATGTACATATATATATTGATCGGATTTACGACATTTCCTTTTGGGTGTTACACACATTGTAGCAAACTTAATATACCTTATCGGGGTACAAAAATAATATATAATAATAATTACACACCTTTTGGCTATTCAAAGCAAATAGCTCCATTTTTAGATTAGCGGCATTACAGCGGTCATCACGCGGAGTTTTGGCACTTTTTCTGATATTTGGTTCAGTTTTCTAGTTGAAAAGAAATAATTAATATTTCGTTTTATTATTATTTTAATACATCGTATTTCGAACTCACTTGTTCTAATATAGCTGCTGATGGCTTGACAAAACCAATTTCGTGTGACTTTTGAGTATAGAAGTTTTCTTTTTCCTCCCTAATCTGGCCCGATTCACTTACTTCGAGATCGAATTTTACGAAGCTTTCAGTCGTTTTTTGAGCATTTTTAATACTGTGGTATATTGACATACTGCATGGAGACAAAATGATATTTGCCCATTAAAGATAGACGTTTTTAGGTTGAACTTAGAAATAACACCTATATTAAATATTTACCTCGGATGCTCAATAAGTAAATTTTCAAAAGGTGACATTTCCATGTAAATAGGACCGGTTGAGACAAAGCATGGCGGAGGTGTCATATACCACGAATCCACCATTGTAAATAGTTTAGCACCAGAACCGTTACTGTTAATACTGACACTGCTAAGATTGGGTTCTAAGTCTTTGCTATGGTTAGCAACGTGCAGCAGTTGAGTGTCATTATTATCAGTTAACAATCTTGTTTTGTGTGCGACATTGACGACGGATTTGCTAGGTCCATAACCTAAGTTACTTAATGGTGATAACTGTACTGCAGTAGGTCCACTACTAGCTTGAGAAAAGCCTGATGTAAGGTCAGGTTTGTGCTTTTCACAATTGTTCTGCAGCGTCTGAGAAGAGTTGTTACTAATATTATGCTGCTGCACTGTTGTAATATTTAAAATCTCTGAATTCGGTGTTGATGTTCTATTGTTATGTTCAGTTAAAATCAAATTTTCTTTTGAGCCCTTTCGATGAAAGCTATTCGGGATATCAACGTCTTGAAAGAAAAAATAAGTAATAATTTAATATTAAATATTTTCAATGTATTAACTATTTTATTTATCAGAAATCTATAAATACATACCGTCCTTTTGAACGAGAAGCCAATCATCATCTAAGTCAAAATCGACATCAGATAATTCAGAGGTTACAACATCTAAAATTGGTGCTGGTTCTATAGTAACTGCCTTTATCTTACTTAGAACAGTCTTCTTTCCTTTATTCTTTCGATTGTTGCGCTTATTATTATTACGTATTTCTTGTTGATATTCGACGTTAGTTTCAATATTTTTAGAATCCTCTTCCAAGCTTTCTTTCCGTTGTTTGTCAATAGTAAGATAACAATTTTGAGACTTATGTAATTCAGAATCTTCAATGGGTTTACAATTCGTGTCTTTTGTGGTACTTGATCCAAAGATAAATGCCGCAATACTGCTAAACATTATACAGCAATATACTTATCAATGAAGACACCAAAAGCTTAATGCCAAACGATTCGAATAAAAAGTTCCTGTAACAGCAATTTTAACAGACTATTTGCTTTAATTGCAATGTTTACTTTTTTATGGACAATTTGAGATCCTTTCCTTAAAGCTGAAAATATTGCTTTTGTCCTTTTCAGTCTTGTTGATTTGCGCGAATACTAAATACTATTTCTTAGCTTTCACTCTGAAATGAGAAAAAATACTACTTTATATAACATATTGCGAAATTCGAAATCTGTTTACGTGTTTAACATGGAAGTTTTAACATGGAAGTTTTGCGCTGGATGTAATAAAAGCTTCACTCTCTAAATACCAAATTTCTAATTTAAAAGATACAACAAAGCAAAAATACTTCAATGATGAGACATAAAGATACTTAATAACATAAAAAATAAATACCAATACAAAATTTGCAAATGCAGTCAATGTCTTAAATCAACTAGGACAAAGTAAACAATGTACATATAATTCACATTAACATATCAAAATGTTGTGCATGCTGACCTTGAAATAACTCAGAAATTCGTTAATATAAAATAAATAACAAACTGTATTGACATATACATACATATGAGTTATTTATAAAATAATCAGTATTGAGGCAAATATGTATGCATGTATTATTTGTATAAGTATATAAACTTATAACTGAATCGATTTGCATGCAAATTCATATATGTACATATAGTATGTACGTACATACGAGCAGTATTTATGGGTTGTGTATGTATGAATATTACTTACTATACAATATACATACGAGTATGTAGACAATATTTAGATTTTGTTATCTAAATGAAAATTGATCATTGAAACGAATGAAATCTCACTTTTTTATCTTTTCATAAAATACCCTTTAGAGATCATATTTAAAAAATATTAGACCGATAGACCGAGAGGCTTTTATTATTAGCAAATTATGAAGTGTAAAAATCAATTTATTACTAAAAGTAGCACTTAATATAAAAAATTCGGTTCAGCAGTGATAAAATCTAAAAAGTTGCATTAATCTTAAATAGTGAATTAATTTTTAAAATAAATTCCAAAATTTTTGAGATAATCAAAAGTCCTGCAATCAACTCTGAATAAACTGATTTAATTCAACCAATGTCAAACTCGTCTTGAGGAAATTTCAAAACGATACATTAGGTAATAGCAAAATTTTTAAGAACCTAACCTAAAATAATATATAAAATAAAGACAAAGAAAACGTTTAAACAAATAATTATTAATAATCTCATATACCTACATACAAATCTATAGATGCACGAATTTTTTCCACATTACATACATAAATTTTATTCGGTATAAATAGATTTGTATATTAATATATACTCATATGTGTGGGTTTATTTGTATGTAAATAAATTCATTTAAGAGTTTGAACCTATTTACCAATGATTGCTGCAAACAATGTTATTAAAAACTTTTATTAACGTATTTCAAATTCAATTTCACTGTGTTTCACTGCTTGTTAATAATCGGTCAGTCACTTACTAATTCGACACAAAACTGTTTACTAAATTTAACGGTCAGAGCAAGGAGTAATTTTGGTTCAAGTCGAAAATATAATAGAATCCTATCTCACAAATCAAAAACAACTACCACCAAATAAAGTACACACAAAACATACCTGCATAGAAAGATATATGTATCTAAGCAAAACATTCACAAATGTTGGATACATATTTATGTACACACATTTCTTAAAAACACAGGAATGGATAATAGATGGTATATAAAGAGAACTGTCGAAGTGTTACATCAACGGGATATACTATATGAAACAAGAGCGAACAGCTGATCTCTACGAAATAAAATGAATAAATTAATATATGAATGCATACGCCCAGCTGATAATTGTTTACTAACATAATCACATGTGCATATGCATACATACACATGTGGGTACTTCGCTATGAAAACTTTGGCATATAAAAACATTTAGTTGAAAGATGTCTCATATGCTTGCAAAAAAACACATACAACCATATTAATTCACATTGTTAGTATGTTGTTCTTTGTACTTATTTTCAAACAATTGTTTTATATTATTATATTAGGTCCTCAACGTTCGCCATCAAAATTTTCTGTTTTCCTTTGTGTACAACAGTATATTTTGCTTAGTATATAATGGAATAAATGCATCCATATGAGTGCATATAAATATAAATTATTAACTTTATGCGCAATTTGCCCGAACATTGAGCTCTTATGACGAACATTTTTTCTTTTAATATGAATCAACCCAAAAACAAGTTGCTAGGGTTTAATCGACATTGACATCTACATTCCCCTATAGACGTTTTAAAATGAATTAATGTTAATAAAATTTATTACACATCTCTTTTCAAAAGTTAACTAAATTTAATAACTTTGTTCCACAAACCTTTCGTTTATATGTAAGCACACCCACAAAATGATCACTCTATATCATATATTTACTAAATATTAAGCTATTAATCCAAATAATAAGAAATTATAAAGCTTTTTCTTCTTGAATCGTAATTAAAATCGTATACTAAATTTGAGAAACGAAAGCAAATACGAAAAACGATTTGCTTTCCCATCTGTCACAGCAATAGAAAGATGCCACATATTCGAATAAAATATAAATAATTATTTCTTTGAAAATGTTCACGAGAGCGGCTTTTCCAAAAACATGCACCAATTTTCACGGGATATGTCTTAGATTCTTGTTTTTAATTCTACTTTACGAATAAATATGGCGCATGCTTTTAAAACAATATTTTTTTTTGTTTTTTTCTGAAAAAATTCCATCTATCAAGATGTTAAACGTATACTTTCCATCATTTACTTACACTTTCTTATAATATTAAAATTATACTTAGAATCATTCATTTACACATTTCTATTGACGTTTTTTTAGCAGTAACATCGGCGCAGTTGATTTTCTTTATTTATTTTTTGATAAAAACGTTAAAAACCTCACAACAAAACAATTACGCCAAGGTTATGTTCGAAATCATGGCACCACTGTTGTAAATTCGAATGGGGACTATTGATACATGCACTAATCGTTTTCGAATTATCGATTTTAAGATATTTACCACGAAAATTGGTGCATGAAATTATATTAAAAAGACTATGGCAACCTGTCCTTTTGAACCTACCTCGTTATCAAACGTGTAGCAAAGAACTTATATCAAACAATTTACGCTCTCTGCCTATGATTTCAAAGTTGCCGTTGTCCTTTCATATAAGAAAGATGATAGAAATTGTAGATGCTATTCAAATATAATAAAATTTCCATTATTTTTGTATATTAAATGCTAAGATAAACAAGTAAAAGTAAAATGGTATTTGCAGAATAAAGCATAGCAATATATATTAGTATATCGCGCCAAGAGTTATATTTCTTATAAAAATTGACGAACTGGC